>UNPR01000024.1:0-316894 GCA_900536425.1 Hymenoscyphus linearis | reverse complement strand
GATGGAAATCCTTGGATCGCTTAGCTACCCTAAGCGATCCCTATTTGTTATAAGAAACCTAGATGTGCCTGTCGAGGGTTGCGCCTCTTATTATGACAGATATCACGTGTAGACGTGATTCGTGACACTACTCCTATTCCAAGGACAAAAGGAGGTTTAGTTAATTAGCATAAGACCCATATCTCAGCTCTAAGGCCAACATATCGCCTAACTCCTGAGGCACCACAATCATAGTCCTAATATATCCCTACATAGGAGCTTGTATAAGCTCCTTATAGAGCTGTATAGGCTCGATAGACCCAGTTCCACCCCTAGAAAAATAGCTGAGCTTGCAATCTTTGCCTATTACAGTAGGCTTAGTGTAAGCATCAGCGCCTTTTCCATACACGATATCGACTTTCAGAACGTCTCCGTCTAACGTTGGCAACCCCCCCCCAGCTTGCTTCCCCCCATCTAATAAATATCGACTCAGGAAACGCCCCGCCCTCGACAAGGTCTTTTTTCTCGGATTTTAGAGGCATTGCTTCTGATTTAATATAAGTTAGCATAGATATTTCAACCGAGGAGCTTAAAGTAAGCGCCTTACCTCAATAATAATAGTACCTAAAGCCCACCGTCGTAGCCTACGTAGGTCGTAAAGTAGTTATCGCGTACAGAATAGTAGGTGAAAATGCTCTAAGGAGCCTGGAATTAGACGTGAAAACTCTAGCTATATATAAGTGGAAATGTAGGACCACGTAACACCCTACGTGACTCAAGACCCTATTCCTAGTTTGTGACACACCTCTTAGTTCTAGGAGCTTTAAAGTAAGTAGAACTAGTGTCACAAACTGGGAATGGGGTCTCGAGTCACAAACCGATCGCGAGCATGAGCCCAGTCACGCTCACTCGCACACACAAACCGATCGCGAGCATAAGCCCAGTCACGCTCACTCGCACACACAAAACAAAGCGAAAGCCCAGTCGTATACACATACGAGCGCTGGCACACCCTAAGGGGTGACTCTATTTGGAAGTCCAGTACCATTCAAAGCTGGCACACACACACACACACACAATTCTAGCATATACTACCCACTTCTACCACTCCTGTCTACGTACTAGACGATTTACCTAGTTTAAACGCAAGAGTATATGACATAAAGTGGTCTACTTAGAATCTAGGATACAAGGACGCAACAACCTTAGAAGGAATGCTGGGTAGATAGATATAGCAAAGAGGTTTTGTAATCTGGCTTAGATATTAGGGTCTCTGGTTCTCTAGTTCTAGTTCTACTTGCTTTAAAGCTCGTAGAATTAAGGGGTGTGTCATAAACTGGGAATGGGGTCTCGAGTCACGTGTTACTGTTACGTGGTCCTACATTTCCACTTGTATATAGCTAGAGTTTTCACGTCTAACTCCAGGCTCCTTAGAGCATTTTCACCTACTATTCTGTGCGCGATAACTAGAGAACTAGAGACCCTAATATCTAAGCTAGATTATAAAACCTCTTAGCTATATCTACCTAGAATTCCCTCTAAGGTTACATCCTTGTATCCTAGATCCCCGCGACTTCTAAAAACTTTAATCTAAGTAGACCACTTTATATACTCTTACGTTTAAACTAGGTAAATCGTCTAGTACGTAGATAGGAGTGGTAGAAGTAGGTGGTATATGCTAGAATTATATGTGTGTGTGTGTGCTAGCTTCGAATAGTACTAGACTTCCGAATAGAGTCACCCTTTAGGGTGTACTAGCGCTGACTAGGCTTTCGGTTTGTGTATAAGAGTGAGCGTGACTGGGCTCATGCTCGCGATGGTCGGTTTGTGCGAGTAAGCGTGACTGGGCTTATGCTCGCGATAGTGGTAACACCCCTTAGTATAGCGGGTGGCCAGGGTCGTCGCTAGGCTTCGTCGAGCTCGTAAGAGAGTAGAATAAGGTATGAGCATCGAGGGGTTGGTTACGCTGTCCCTATAGCGGAGAGCGCTCGTCTGTCTGTCGGTATAGTGCGGCTTGATAAATTGACTCGATTAGTACAAGGCACGTTGACATAAATTCGTTCCTTTTTATGTATTTTCAGAGCGAACAGTGTCACGTAAGCGCTATTAAGCATATAGGTTTTTTGTACTAGGGAACATATTAGTATATTATAGATTTTAGGATAAACATTAGTATAAACATATACTCGACCCGCCTATAGTACCTGTAGTAGTAAAAACGTATAAAATGGGGACGTATTAGAATAGAGCCTAGGGATATTCTTTAAATACCTTCTCGTCCTTTCTAGCTTACTGGCTGGCTGGCTGTCTGGCTGGCTGTCTGTCTGGCTGGCCTGCTCTCTCGCTGGCTGTGTCGCTGTTTAGCTGGCTGGCTGGCTGGCTGGCTGATTGACTGACTGTATAGATGGCTGGCTGTCTCGGTGTCTCGCTGTTTACCTGTCTGGCTGGCTGGCTGACTGACTGAGTATAGCTGTCTGGCTGACTGACTGACTGACTGACTGACTGACTGACTGACTGACTGTATAGATGGCTGGCTGTCTCGCTGTCTCGCTGTTTACCTGTCTGACTGACTGACTGACTGACTGACTGACTGACTGACTGACTGACTGACTGACTGTATAGATGGCTAGCTGTCTCGCTGTCTCGCTGTTTAGCTGGCTGGCTGTCTCGCTGTTTAGGTGTCTGGCTGGCTGGCTGGCTGGCGTTTACTTGAGGACGAGTATAGCCAAATTAAGAATTCTGCCAGTTCCTCTCACACCGCCGCCATTTAGATTGGCCACTTAGAGACGTTCCGTGGTCAACCTACATAAACACCTAAACCTACTAGAGGGGCGTACGGGCCAAATCTAGCCGAGTATAGGAAGTTTAGCCTAAAGTTTACAGTAAACAGGTATATCACTTCCTAATCAAGCATTCTACTAGGTCTCTCACACCGCCGCCATTCAGGTTAACTACTCGGACACGTCCTATAGTCAACCTATATAATCTATTTTTAGAGCACATTTATTCTATCTAAAGTAGTTACGCTTACGACGTGACCCACGTCGCTCACTCGCTAAAGCTCGTTCGCTTGAGTAGGTCACTGTTCGCTCTAATAATTAAGTAGGGTTCTAGAGGGCCATTCTGAAGTAAGTAGAAGCTAACCCTAGGCTTATAACTATCGCGTATAGAATAGTAGGTGAAAATGCCCTAAGGAGCCCAGAATTAGACGTGAAAACTCTAGCTATATACAAGTGGAAATGTGGGACCACGTGATACCCCACGTGACTCGAGACCCCATTCCCAGTTTGTGACAGCAGTAAATAAAGAGGCTGAAATAATTATTCCTCGAACCTCTCGATCTTTATAGGACTAAAGCAATGTAAATCGAGTGTATTCGTTAGAGTTAGAGGTAATATATTGAAGGCAAAGAAAAAGCCCGGTCTTTTGTAAGTTAGCACGTCCTAAGATAAAGCTCTAGCTCGCTAGAATAGGCACTCACGGGCATTCAAGTTCCTAAAAGGCGGTAGTTAATAGCTAGAGACTTAAACGTTACCATTCGCGAAGAAACTATGCTTCGAGGCGTAGCCTCAAAAGATGTAATGCTTACGCGAGACACGAGAACTCAGGCACTTATATTTAATCGGATCGCTTATATAAGTGGGCTACGTAAGAAGCTTTCGCTTTGTTAAGCCGCTCATTGGCTGTGTATGAAACTTGTAGCGCTATTCTCGATATATACGTACACCGGGCTAAGTAATAGCCCCTACTCTAGCTAATTTCAAACCTTAATATAGGGTAGAACTTTTACGACACAAAAATAGTTGCCAAGTCACATGTATATATTGTTGAAGATTACGTAATACGTAATCTGTCTTCCACACTAAAGCACAAGACTCTCTTTATCTTATATACTATATAATCTAGCTAGAGTCTACTTTAATATATTAAAAGCTTTTACTACCTTTCATATACCTAAGTTCAATATATATAACAGCTTATAATGCGGTAAAATAAAAACTCGGGGTAGCCTAAGTACAAGGTACTGTACGATCACACACTTGAGTATAAGGCCTAGAATAGGCACGAATTAGCTCCTCTCTACGATAACATTTTATAGTAGTACGATACCTTGCTTAGACTACATTTAGGCAGGGCTACACAGCTAGGAAAGTGGAGCCCGCTTAAAAAGTTACCTATAAAATTAGTTACTATACTTCTAGCTCTCCTTTTCTATTACGCTCTACCTAGAACGTACTGTTGGCCTTACGCCTTCTCTTCTATTAATAGTCGTCCGCGAGTACGATAGTAAAGAGTAGAACGGGGTATGTCGCTATAATCTATAAGAGCGCGGTATAATATAGGTACGCTAGAAGGTACGCCTTGTGCTAGGATATAACTAGCTCTAACTATATTGTCTCGCCGTTGTAATAGTAATACGCTTCGCTTTAGATAGAGACGAGTATAGTAATCTAGTACGTATATATATACTATAGAATGTTCTAGAAACAGGGACATATACGTAATAATATATTAAGAGCGTGAATAGGTATAATATAGCGGTCCTAGATATAGTTATAGTAAAATAAATCTCGGCCAAGCCTACGGAACGGACTTAGGCTGATATCGCTACTAGTCCTCATTCCTTAATAATTAATCCTTACGCACTTAAGTAAGTACTTAACTTGTTACTATTGTTTACTATAGAGTACTTATCAGCCAGCTACCCGAGCTACCCTCGCTATTAGCCTAGCGCCTATATATATATATATAGCCGCTCCTACTATAATAGCCCCCCTTCCCGCCACTTCTAGCTATCGTATACCTCGCTTACTTTTGTATTACTTACCTCTGGTTAGAGCGTAAATAATATAAGAGATAGAGAGATAGAGAGACAGAGAGACAGAGAGAGAGAGAGATAGGTACGATACGCGGTCGTAATATTTTCTTGTTCTCGGTAAGGCGGGAGCGCTAGTACAGAAGCCTTTCCTAATAGAGCTTAAATCATAGGAACACGCCTGTCGTAGCCTGTCAACCTATATACTCCTATTAGCGTTCCCGTCTTAGCGAGAATGAGAAAATATCGCGACCGCGTATCGTACCTATCTCTCTATCCCTCTCTTTATTTACGCTCTACTATAGTAATAATTAGGAGCAAGCAATACAAAACCAAGCGAGGGCTAGGAAGAGAGGCGAGAGAAGAGAGAGAGAAGAGAGGGGAGAGGGGTATAGTAGTAGGAGCGGCGATATATATAGCCGACAGGCTAGCAGCTTGGGTGGCTTAGGTGGCTAGCTGGCTAATAAAAACTCTATAGCAAATAGTAACAATAAGTTAAGTACTTACTATTGCGATATGCCTTATCTCCTTACGTAGGCTACATACTAGCGTAGGCTAGCTACGTGCCTCGCCCTAAAACACTAGCTATATATATGTGCTAACGTATTGCAAACGCGTTTGTTTGCAAGGCGAGGAATGCGAGGAATCACGTGACGTGATTCCTGGGTATATTAGGAGACCTGTAGCCAGCACTTAGTTAGAACCTCAGACGAAATACAATACAAGATTATTGTACTATTCTCACTTGACTCGATTTGTAGTCAAACCAACAGATATAAAATATATAGATAATAATAAGTGTAAAGAGCGAAGGTGGCCAGAATGGCCACATATATACTGTCACGTGAGGCGTCCTCTTAGCACGTCACGTGGTACACTCCACCACCTGTGTGCTAGAACAACTAAGACCTTGGAATTAATTTACGATAATCTGAGGACTCTTTACTGCCGCTTTGTGAGTCTATATATAAGTGGATCCCTTGACGGGGGTACCTTGTCACGGATTTTAATTCTCCATGGCCATTGTAACAATATGTCACAAACACTTCCCCGCCATGGTTTCAAATTCCTGGGGAATTAGCCTATTTCTGATTGAATTGATACAAAATGACTTTTCACTACAAGTTTTTGACAACTATCATCGTGGTCTACCCGCCGCAATGTATTTGCTCCTTACCTCTGCGATTTTCTACTCAACATTCGCCACTGTAGTACTAGGACAGACCACAGATCCAACTGCCACGACGTCGGAAGCTATTGAGCCTACGACTGTACCAACGCCATGTTTCTGCACGGAGTACTCGCAAATAGCCCCCGCAGTCAAAGATTGTTCTGATATCACTCTTTCCAATATTCATGCTCCTGCGAGCAGCTCCATCAATCTTATGCAACTTAAACCTGGCACGACTGTTACTTTCGCTGGGACCACGACATTTGGTTTCACTAATAGCTCACAGTTTAGGCCGATTCAGATTTCTGGAAGTAATGTTACGATTAGGGGGGGGGAAGGTTCGTGTATTGATGGTGGTGGGCCGCTGTATTGGGATGGGTTGGGGTCGAATGGGGGATTACCGAAGTAAGATATTTTGCTTTCACTGAGTCTTGTCGATCATTTCGTTTGGTGTAAGTTTCAAGAAAAGGAGGATAGAAGTTTTGGAAACCTGGGGGCTTCAACAGTCTTGTTCTCTCCCACTCTTACGATTCTTTGAAAACTCAAAGACCAGATTTCTATAAATAAATTTTCACAAATTTCATGTTCTCACGTATGGAATCACGAGATGTAGCTGTGTTATCAATAAATAAGAAGAAGCACTAACACCACCAGACCTGGTCAATTCATGAAAATTCAACTCACCAATTGCTCTACAGTCGAAGACCTGAAAATCAGAAACTACCCGTCACACGGTATCAACCTAGCAGGAATGCATGATTCCATTGTAAGAAGAATAGTCGTCAACAACTCCCTCGGCGATGCCCCAAACAATATTAGTAAAGGACTTTCAGCAGCCCATAATTCGGACGGTTTCAACGTAGGAAACTCGGCTAACTTGCTGCTCGAAGACTGCCAGGTGTGGAACCAAGATGATTGCGTTGTGGTTTCGGACTCAGAGAATGTTACTGTGGATAATTTCTTTTGTTCTGGGTCTCATGGTCTTTCGATTGCGGGTGGTGGGACGGGTTTGGGACATAATATCACTAATATTCTGTACGTTTTTTTATATCTTCTTTTACGCTCATCCAAAAGTGAAGAGAGATCTCTTAAGCAGTTTAAACTTGTTGCGATATATTCCACGTGTTTACTCACGTGATAATCCAGGGCTATATATATACCCTGGATTCCACGTAGTAGACACAACATCAACGATTATTTAGCATACACCACATTTTGTATGCTTGTTGTTCACCCTTTTGGCACCCGATATGCCCTTACTATTATCCCTTCCAAGTTATACCAACAAAACCAACTACTGACACCTCCAGTTTCCAAAACTCGATCGTCACAAACTCGACCATCGGCGTCCGCATAAAAACGGACCTTGGAGCAACAGGCAGTGTCGTAAATGCGACATGGTCTAACATAACCCTCTCAAACATCAAGAACATCGGCCTTGATATTCAGCAGGATTACGGGAATTCGGGAAGTCATGGCATACCTACAAATGGTGTTCGAGTCGCTGGGATTACGTTTAAGAATGTTACTGGTTTTGTGACTCCCCAGGCTAAGGATTATTATATTCTTTGCGGTGATGGTAGTTGTTCAGACTTTACTTTTGATAATGTAAAGATTGAGGGTGGGGAGAGTGTTAGTAGTTGTAATTTTCCGGAGTCGGGTTGCCCCAGCCAGTGAATGAACACATTCGATATCAAGAGCCATTCCCAATCAATGGGTTGAAAAGTAAATAAAATCACGTGCTCGTTTCGGCTACTACTTTGGATTCACTTGCGCTAAATGCCCTTTGGCTTTCAACTGAGGAGCCAAGAGCCAGTTCTACTGTAAGACCGCATGCTTGAGTTGCACAAAATAGCCGAACGGCCTCAGCTCGGTGAATCTTCAGGGTTCCAGTGTGTTATGGTCTGAGAATCCCTAACCAACACATCTGCTAGGCCCTATCCGATGCTTAGGATGTAGTAGCATCCGCTTCTACTTGAGAATTGAAAGACCAATAAGAGTCGCTTTCAGTTCTAAATCTTAGTAATCGAACAGGTTGTCACATTCATCGTGCGGTATCAGGAAACTGTCAGATATGGAACTCAGTTTGTTATTATGACTAGAATAAAAGAAAATAAAGCCGCTCCTAAAATGTACAAGAAGACTGGTTGTAGTTCCTTTTCAGGAATACCGTTGTCCATATCACTTAAGATTTGAACCATCACCCACTATCATCCTCCAACCCCTTCCCCTTTCTCTCCTTCCAAGAGTGTCGACTATGTCAGACCATTTATGCCAAGTTGGCGTTGATCCAGTTGACGTATTGGCCGATACGGGTGTAGACACCTGGGTACTCAGAACGGGCGCATCCAATTCCCCATGAGACAACACCTTGGAGGACCTTGGTGGAGGCATCGACAATTGGTCCACCAGAGTCACCAGAGCAAGAGTCGCGTCCACCACCGGTGACACCAGCACAGAACATGTTGGTGGTGATTGGGTATTCACTTCCGTAGGAAGCAGCACAGGTGTTGCGGGCGATAACGTTAACGTTAACCTTTTGAAGTCTGGCTGGGAGGCCGTTGGCGTTTTCACCCAAAGTTCCCCTGTTTGTTGTGTTAGTCTCCGATTCAAAGTACTTGATAAGGCAAAGCAAAGTTGGGAAAGAACATACCATCCAGCAGTAGTGACAGTAAGACCGGAAGCTGGGTCAGATCCCTGAGCAGGGAGAGAGACGTAGCTGATGGTGGAGCTCTCTGGGATGGCGGTGGCCAACTTCCAGACGGCGACATCAGCGTTGGTGGTAGCCTCGCTGTAAGATGGGTTGACAATGATAGAAGAAACAGCGACTTGAGTTCCACCGGAAGCCCAGGCCTGACGAATGGTTAGTTGCTGTGTGTATGTATTTCAAGAATGGAAAACTTACATTGGTACCAGCGCGGACTCTGACAGATGAAGCAGTCACTTGGGAGCAGTGTGCAGCAGTGACAACTGTTCGGGAGTTGACCAAGACACCACCGCAGAAGTGAGAACCACCTTGCGAGAGACTGACAATGTATGGGAACTCTCCAGCGGCTGCGGCAGTTCCTCCAACAATGGAATCATCCTCACCACCCTCAACAGCACCTTCTTGGCGTGCAATAAACTCGGTTGGTGCTGCCAAAGTGGCTGGCACGAATGCTGCGATAGCAAGAGCGATAGCGAGAGTCATCTTAGGAGCCATTTTGAGTGATTGAAGTATCGAAACTGTGAAGTTTTGGATAGATAGTTGAGAGCGAGTGTAGAAGTTGAGAGAATACCGAAGAGATGAGATGATCAGTGCGGATGAAGAAGGAAGAGTAAACTGAGGAACTTGTCTACACTTATATATCAAACAAACAGTAACTAAAGAGCTTAGACCATAATCGCCAAGTATACAGCAGTTGATTCATTGCCGCAATGATTGCGGTGCTTGTGTGGCGATGGCGTGCGAAGGTTATCACTTGGCTTCACATCATTCATGAATCTCCTTCTCAATAGAGCGTTGAGCACGAAAGGTTGATTTGCATCAGGATCGGAGATACGCAAAAATACGCCCAGAAGAGAAGGTGGAGTTCCGCAAGACATCAAAAGTACGATGTAAAGCGCTCAACCGAGGAGAACCAAACTCTAAAAGAGTTGTGAGGGAGATTCCCTGTCAATTTGAACTTTATTTAGAGGAAACTCTCGGGAATTATCCAATGCGGGCTAAGGTACGGTCCTGAAGGATGATATGCGGGTATACCCCTTGAAAGGTGGATCCTCAGCCAAGCAACATCAACCTCGGTCAACACACGACCTACAACTTCAGCACAAGGTCGGAACTGAGTATAGCGAAAGATAGAAGTGAATTATGAATCGATGAATTCATTCAATAGTATTTCTTCACTCATGAAAAAAGTTCACCACAAAATGATCAGTAGAAAAAAACATACGGGTGCTCTTTGAGTGAAGTTGTCGTCCAAGGAGGCTCAGCTCGCTAAATCCCTTGGCGAGAACTCCCAGGGATTTCACGTCCCACCCAGCTGACCCCGCCTGTTGATAAGAGAACTGACCGAGTTGCTTGATTGAGCAATTAAAGTATGTTTAGTCTTGGAAGTCTATCAGATTACGCGGACCTGTCCGCTAGTTGGTTGAAGCTCCCCACAAGCTTTGAATGGCTGGGAGTTGATCTTGGTATGTTTGTATACCTTCTGCTTTTGGACAATAAGTAAATACACCCACTCTTCACATGGCGTACAAGCCCCACTTGCCACGGGTAGCTTGTCGGTGAGTACTCCGTAGGAGAGTGCTTACATGTGATACTTTTGGAAAGCTTTACTAGGTGCTTGAGAAACTATAGTAGCAATAGCTTAAACAGACTGTGAGCTTAGAGACGAAAGGCTATCTCTGACTATCAAAATGTTATATTGTTTTTGTTTTTCCGGTTCTTCTTTGTCGCTTCAGATGCTGTGATTTTGGACACTCTGGACTGTATGTCTCTACATGAATCTGGCGATCTTGGCCTTGAGCTAGTTGCGCATGCAATCTTGCCTGGTAGTCTTGACATGCCAACCGACCTTGACCTCCACCTCCACCTGGACCATGCATTACCCCGCAAATTGGCTTTATGCACGGTTATGTTCTGGGAAGCTGTAAACTTGAGACATCAATACAATATGAAGATAGGAGAGGATTTGGCTTGAAAATATGTGTAAAAGTATTAAGTAAGAACCTTGATGTCACGGATTTTACAGATTTCACCATCTCCTCGTTCCTACACATGTACGTTTGAATTTGTAAATTGGTCGTATCCACTTTTAGTCTTGGAACCTGTTTAAATTTACTCGCGATAGGTTCAGTTTTACCTCTTCGTACAAATAAGTTTTAATAGGGGGCTTATTTTAGAAAATTATCACTCAAATGGGAAATCGCAAACCTAAAAATCGAAACGTGCATATGTCGGAACGAGGAGATATGGGATGAGTTTCCAGATCACTTTGAAGTTTCCTTACTGCGTTATAGAATGGTTTGAATAGAGCTTTTGAGGACGTATCTACAGATAACACTTTCGCAGACTGTAACCTAGAACAAACATATGTATCAACGCTTGAAATTTTTACGTAAATTCTAAATTCGGTTGATTACCAGTTATTTGATCTTTGAAAGAACTTGATCCGATTTTGGACAAGACTCACATGTAATCTGTGGAATCAGCTATTTTCAGACCCGCTTGCCCTAAAACAAGGTCCCTTGGTATCGCGATTTACCGTTTCTGGGCAGACGTTGGCATATACTTATGTGCTCATTTGTTCTCTTCTTCATGTGGTGAGAAAACTTGTTTTGTTCGTCAAAACCCCCTGAATAAAGTTCTATTCATATCATACAGTACTAGGCGGTAGGTCTGAGCCATTTGCACTTTTTATGCCAAAACTCGGCATATTAACTTATAATAAAAGGGTTAGAGATTACTAGTAAATATATAATCCTTTATAGAATAGCTTTATTCTAACATTCGCTTTCTTTCTATCTCTTCCGATTTTATTAGAAGTTATAGGGTATAGAATAATAATCGTATAAAGTAGTCTATTTTGAGAAATGTCGTAGTCTATACTAGAATCGGCCTAAATCCGGCACTAAAATAGATAACTCTAGAGCATTATAATATTTACTAACAAAGACATTGTGTTTAATACGATACACTTATATAGAACTGTTAGAAGGTACTTAATCATAAGTGTATAGGAGGAATTACGGTTTTATAAAGAATATATATAGTTATAGGCTATAGAAAACTAGGCAAAGCGTTGATTTCGGGTGCAATTCGGCAAAATGGCTCAGACTTTCCGACGGGTACTGTACCACTTCATAACTCCTCATCGTCGTAGGTCCAGACGACTGCAGGTGGTTGGCTAGCTAGTAATAACGGGGTAAGCGAGGGTTCCCGAGTCGAGCGCTGAGCACATTTTTCAAGATAGCTGCAATCAGTCTCCCCAGGTTTTGCTTCTCTGTCGCATATTTTGTGTCATGTTCTGGACGTAATTGAACATATTTTGTTGTTAAATCGATACACGGTATTCATTTGGTAACAATGGCGGTGCCTAGTCATCCTAATGATAACTTTTAACACAGCAAAAGGCAAGGATAATGCATAACATGGTAGAAAAAGTCTTGGAGAATCCTCAAAAAGGAAGCAATGTCCTTGATTTATAATTCTCACTATCCTTCATCAACTCTTTTCTCGTTTCGAAACCCCTTTTGAAGAAGCTGACGTAGAAAGTATGAGGAATATTCGCCTGCAAAATGCCAGCTCTGGAAACATTATTATAGCATGGTATATAGATCAGTACTAAGTATCCAAGATCTTTGCGGGAAACACTTTATGTTGAGGCTATTCTCAACTGAACCTACCTACCTAGGTAGTTTTTGCTCAAAGTTACATTTATATCAATCATCGAGACGGGAGAAATTCTTCGTAATCTGCTACCTTGAATTGATTGAATGTATCATAATGCAACCATAGGTGTCTACCTACGGGGATTTGGCTTCTAACATAACTTTATGTGCCCAGTTGAGGTATGGGTCTAACACTATCTCACGTCATACAAACACGACAGCCTGGATGGCCTTCAAGTTTGGAACTCCTGAGCAGTTGTTTTCAGTTTGTAAATTCATCCTAGATATTCTAGGCAAGGCCTTGCATCTCAAAGACGAGGTTCATGTAGCATACCTAGGTAGGCAGGTGAAAGTGCATAGTGAATTCAAATAGTATACAGTGAATAATGGGCGATAAGTGGTAGATAGTTAATAATATTGTAGAGTGAATGGGTATAGTAACTAGTGAATAAGGACTGGTAATTAGTAAACAGTGAATGAATTGTTAATGATAAAAATAGTAAAGGTTGATAGAGAATAGTGAATAGTAAATGGTAAATGGTAAATTGCAAGTGGTGAATAGTAACGGATGAATAAGTAAATAGTGAATATTACACACCTATATAGTGAATAGGGAATGGGAATAGTGAACAGTGAATAATAATCGGTTTGGTGAATATTGAATGATAAATAGTAAATCATAACTGATAAGTAGTAAATCGTGTGTAGAAAAGAGTGAATAAGAAATTGTGATTGGTAAATAGTAAATGTTAGTAGTGGAATGTGAATAGTAAAAGTAGATGGTGAATGGAGATTGTAGATAGTGACTGACATATAAGGAAAACAGTGAATAATAAATAATAGATAGTGAATAGTATCTTGAAAATAGTAATTGTTGATGGGTGAATATTGAATAAATATAGTGGATAGTACGTAGTGAATAGTGAATATGAATGTAGATAGTGAATCATATAAGGTAGAGGACGAATAATGAATAATGAGTAGGGAATGGTATCTATAAAATAGTGAATAATGAATGATATACTATATATAGAAAACAGTGAATAGAGATTGGTGGTACCTACCTAAGATATATCCCTTTCTTGATTATATTGGTCTATATCTTCTGCGAGGTAGAGGTGTTCATGTTGAGGCGAAGGCTCCGTCCGCCAACCCGAGCAGGCCCCGGGGGTTGTTTTGGAAGCCACCTGCAATTGTAACCTTGAGGCATTGGAACGTGCAGTTGTCGCATGAGGGCAAGGCAGGTCCAGTCGTCGAGTCGTCGAGACCACCTTGAGAATCGAGGGCGCTCCTTCCTTGAACTGAACTTGGCGTTGTGCCGCCATGTCAACCACAACCTCACTGCGAAAGGAAGGCACCTTCCGGAACTTACGTAGATTCACATGATCTAGGTAATTTCTTACTATAGGGTGGCCAGTCTTTGAGAAGTTCATTGCAAATCATGACTTTGACTTCGGCAGGCAATGTACTTTCTCTGGGAGGAATCTTTCAGAAGTGAAGAATACGGATAATACCATTCTTCAGGTGTTTTCTTGCTGTATCTTCATTGTAATTTTCGATGTGGTTGTGGACATAATATAGGTTAAAATAACATGTTAATTTGTTGATTCTTGACTGAACGACGACGGAACTGCCCTTCCACTACCAAACAAATGTAAGACTTACTGCTTATGATTTGGGATGAACTGGCGCGAGAGATCCGACTGATAACGTCGAGAGAGCTGATGAGCTTCTTGGCTGTTTTGCGGAGACATCTTTTGGCGGAAGTGAAGTGAGCGTTACAGATGGTCTGGAATTATGTTCTTTTGCTTATGTTATAGGATCTTGTCGAAAGTATCTTGTCCCCTTTGATAATTGTCGAATTAACCCCTGTTTCATCACCCCAGATCTTACGAAAATGTTTTACAGAAAACTGAGATATGCTCTCCTGTCTCCTTAAAGGCATTGCCCAATATATCAATATTATCGAAAATACGTCGTCAGGATCAGGGAGAGAAAAACGGTTGGGGGGGTGGGGGTTTCTAGGAGGTCCGGGGGTGGTATGTGTAAAAGCTGACCATGTGGAATAGAACCATTCTATGTAATGAGTCACTGTTCCAACATTGATTTAAAAGTACGTGTGTTGGTGAGCATGTCGCAGGTACTGTGGTTTATCTAAAGAGTATTCTCAAATCAATTAATTAGCAACCGCACCCGACGGATAGATTTAACAGGCTCCAAACCGCGCGTGGGAAAATTCGTATCTAAATTCAGATTTGAATGTTGTTGTTGAATTCGTCAAATATGAGCTGTTCGTAGGTATCACTTTCATCATTGAGTTCACGAGGGCGGCAAGCAAAGTCTGGATTTTGGTTTGGTTGTTCCAGGTTGCAGGGAGAGTATCATTACATAATAGTTACATGAAAATGAAGCAATTTGGCTTGTCAACCTGGGTAGATATTTAGAATAATGAAAGAATCTACAGAGCGAATCTAAGGTTTAAGAATCAAACCTTTTCACCTTTCCTCGATATCAAGGATAGGTAAATGGAATACCTCAAGCCAGTAGAACCTGACACAGAAAGAGGAGGTTGCCAAACATTTCTAGATAAGCATGGATATATCATACAAAGCATCTACAGTAGATAGATATCACATATACAATTATATATTATAAATTCCAGATAATCTTCGCACCGATCCAACCGATATCATCCCGGAGAAAAGAGTTCCACATCCCACAAACCCCACCCATCAGAGACAAAGCCTATCGCAGGGGTCCTCATACCTCTCAACTCCCCACAAAGGTGGAATCACACAAATTCCTTCAATTACTCAAATAAGACTGACAACACCAATCAAATCACAACAAGATTCAACACTCCGAATTAGTGTATCGGCTAACATACCCCGCTTTCATACGAAAGTTGCCGGGGAGCGCCGGGTTCGATTCCCGGATTCGGAAACATGAAAACACAAGTTGTCTATTTTTTTTTGCTATTTTTTTTTTTGGCTGTCTTGCTGTTTTCCTGGTTGAAATTGGTTATGATTTGGATCTTTGGTTCGATTAAGCGAGTCGGAAATAAATTTTTGAGGATGTGGATCGGGCTTTTCTTGGTTAAGTGTCTCGGGCAGGTTTTACAGTTTGAATATGTGGGGTTGCTAGTATTGTGCGTTTTATCAAATTACGCGAGGTTGGTTGTGGGCGTGGTGGTGGATACGCGTGCTTGGCATCTGATTCAATGACTCGAGAGAGTTATCGCTACGTATTTCTACTTTTGGGGTCGCAGAAGCAACGTGCAGTCAGTCAATAGGAAGCTGGTCCGGAAGGACGAAAGGTAGAAATCCTCACTGCGTACTTTGCCCAGGTAATTGGTCAATCAATGCGGAGAATTGAGTCAATTACCGATTCGTCGTCGAATCGTCGATTACCAATGTACCACCAAATCTAGAAATGCCAAGTGTTTACTACTGTGCCTCTGTGGCATTAGAGAAGAAAGGGTCACGCGAGCACGCACGAATCTGGCTATGTGGTATCAAAGGTGTAAAGTGCAAAAGGGCCTTTAAAAGCGCAGGCAAATTTTCGTGACTCCTGGTGGAAATCTTTCGCTAATTAGTACGAGTAAGATTAAGATATTTACTGCTCTAAGCATGTGTGCCTAGAAACGTATATTCTAGTAACCTAAGCTACATATATTTAACAATTAATAATACAAAATAGAAACATTATAGTAAAACAATAAATAAAAAAGAAGGATCGTGAATCATCAGATTATTTGCGAGCAGATCATCCTCCAACACTAACATCTAAAGTCCCGTCCCCAAATTTCATTCTCAAACCAGCCAGCAGCTCTAAAACACTGTTCCTTTCCAGAAGCTCACTCTGATCTCCAACATCATCAAAATTGCCTCTCAATCTCCTTTCCAGCTCCTGACATATACCGTCGCCCCTCATCCTCTCGTTCCGCAAAATACCACCCCAGGTCTTGGCATGCAGATCATGACTAGACAAAAGAACGTAGCAAGTGGAGACTTGTTGAAGAATTACTGCGTACAGCATAGAGGTCATGGAAGTATGGAAAGAACCACAATGCGTACTTCTCTCGCATATTTCGAGGGCATTGTTTGTTGCGTTCAAGATATCGCGAGCTCTGGTTGAATAATCTTGATGTAAGATCTCGGGTGTTTGTGAGTGGTTTAGGAAGGCATGGAGAGCACTAAGAACCCCAAGAGCGGTTTGAAAGCATTGGCAGATTGGATATCGGGGTTGCTTTGTAAATTCCGGGGAGCTGGGACTTTGAAGTTGTCCGAGAGTTGGACTGTCTAGTTGGAGTTTCTGTGAAGGGAGTTGGTGGTCGGCGAGGATTGAGTTTTGTAGAACTTCTGACGTCTGCCAATGTGTGGGGTATTGGCCTGAACCCGTTCCTAGCCCCGTTGTGTTCAGGCTAAAGAAGTTTTGGGGATTGCTAGTCCAGTTGTGTGGGGCTGAGATAGTTCCATCGTGAGGGGGGTTTGTGAATCCGTAAGAGGATTCTACAAGAGGGACATTGAAGTTTTCTGGACAGGGTTAGCAAGGTCCCTTATACGCTACAGCCGGTACTTACCATAGATATCGTTTATTCCATCGTTGTATATCTCTGCTTGATGGGACATTGGTGAGTTTGTGTAAGAAGTAGATTTCGAGTCACTGCCCATCATTGCAAAATCTTGAAAGTTGCCAGGGGCATCTTCTTGTGCTGGCGACTGCCTTATTCTGTTATTTCGATGTTCGCCCATGACCTTTGCTTGGGATTCGGGTTTTCCGGAAGCAGCACTATAAGTACAAACACTTCTGTTGTTGGCACATCGCTTACAACAGTCTGGATCTCTGCTACATTTGACTTTGAACCGATAGCACTGATCGCATGCTGGAGTTGCCATAATTCGGTTTCCACTCACGCTGCTATGAGTCCGAACTCGATTTGGTGATGCTGAGCACGAAGTCGAAGAGGTTTCTGATGATACTCCTTCTGGAATCTGGTCCCAAGATGGTGACCAAAGACCGGGACTCGGAGTTCCATCTATTAAATGTTAGCTCTGTGTATCAAGAACCCGCAGTATTAATATTTACCTGTTACTGGTGATGGCATCTGATTCTCGGGCAATTCTAAATTTCTCTTTCAGCGCATATTTACCAGTTCCCGCTCTTTCATGACATACCATTTTTGAGATTCAGCAAACCAAAAAACCTTCCTCCGCTACCACTCCCAGTTGGCTCAATCGCATTATTCGAATTCTGCCGTCTCAGTTTGTTGCTTCTTTTGGGTTTCCCCATGAATTTTCCAAAACTATAAGTACACGGATTGGAATTATTCACACAGCGTTGGCATCGAGGCAATCTTTTCGAGCAGACTTGTTTTGTGCGGTAACATTGGTCACAGGCTTGAGTTTCTGTATCCATATTTTCGGAGTTCTTGTTTTGATGAGCACAGGTCTCTTGCTGAAACTTTTGAAGTAATAGTTCTTCGGAAATATTGCGTCTCTTAAGTGATACTTGAGTAAGATAAAAATGGCTTGCTAAGGATTATAGTGCTTACAGCAGTTGGCGCTCATGTACCGAGCTCTGATCATGCAGAACATTCAGCTAAAATGTTACCCCGTCTCGCAAGGTGGTCTTACGTCCTCGTGGCTTACGTCGTACAACTTGTATTTAAATGACACGAAACTGCTATTTTTAACATTTAAAGAGCAAAGGTCTTCCTGTTTCAATATTTGCCCCTCGATGAGGTAGTTGAGCTTAATCTGATTTCCATATCAACACAGAGAATAGGGTAAATGGTACTCTGCCATTCCTTTAGAGTATTCGTTGCCTGTTCGCTTATGCAAGTTGACGGACGGTTCTGCATGAGGGCTGGACGGCTGGAGAAAACGTTCAAGAGTGTGGCATCTAAATTAGGTTGAAATGGCGTCTTTTGGACGTTGCTATCAACGTTATTATCCACAGCCACAAGGTTCATAATATACCGCTCAGTATACCCCCCTGACGCTGGCGTTGCTCTGCAGATTTCATCAGATCCAAGATTTTCGGACAGTTTTCAGAACTTCGTGATTCTGAAAGGGCATCTCTTTATAGTGTCAAGCCAGAGTTTTTGATGTTAGTAAATATCAAGTAAGAATTATATATTAGTGCCATTGGGGTTACTCCTGAAGCTGTTTGAATAGAGTAATGCAGTATACTGTATATCCCTACCAGCCACGGGGGTTTAAGTGAGGGAGATCCTTCTCCAGCTCATGGCTACCAGGATAGTGACAGCTGAAGGGGCGCGATCAAGGGTTTATGGCAGAGTTTTGAGTGCTAAATGCGGGATGATAACATGCCGCGCCCCCCTTTTTCGGCTTTGATTACCGAAGAACTACATTGAGAACTATGAGAAGGACAATCCTAGGTCACTTGATCCTTTTGGTGCTGCCGCAATCTGAACGTACTCGAGTAGCAAGCGATATCTCTGAAACCAAAAATAAAATGGTTATGAGGGTACGTAGACTTCCTCGCGACATGATTGGCCAGGCCTTGACGGAAAAGACCTCCTAGCAGCAAATGGGTGATGCGATAGGAGAGAAGTTCCCGTCTTGCCCAGCCGCTTAGGATTTTCTCCTGATTTTTCAGTCATGTCGACTTCGATATTACGACTGCCTCTTTTGCATGAAGATGATGAAGATCATGTACAGATTCATGGACAATACAACAGGAAGGAAGATGTGGTCAGTGGTCACGTAGCTGGTCGAGCTGGTCGAGCTGGTGACAGAGATGGTCCGTGTTGGTGATCTACGCCATTAATAGATGGAGCTTGGAGATGCTGTTGGTCGTAGCGTTGCTGCGTCGCGGGTGACAGTGGAATGTGATGAGGTTGATGGAGGATGGAGGATGGAGGATGGAGGATGGAGGATGGAGGATGGAGGAGGAGAAGAGGAGAAAAAACCGGGGATCTCCACCTTGAAGCCATCTGGCCCCTCACCCCTAATAAGCAATTCGCTAACGGGTTCCCGTCCCAAAGAGGGATAGTGCACACGTGCCATTGGGAAAAGTGTCCAGGCCAGCCAGGAGCCAGGTACTGTAAGTCTGTAACGGGAAAAGGTCTTTTCTACCAGTATTTTTGGCCATTTTTGATTGTGTTGTTGAGGAGGAAGTTGAGGTTGAGCCGATGACACTCGAGGTGATCTGGTGCATCCAATTCCACCTGGACATGGTCAATAGTTTGTACGGAGTACTACGTACGAGTGACCAAAATAGCTTCATACCTCCAGGCTGCGAGCCATGGGCAGAATGCACCCCCAGGAACAAGCTGGACCCTGGACAGCGACGTAGCTGAGTCCCGGAGAGGCAGGAGAGAGATTACCTAAAGGATCCCCTCCCCGGGCCCGAAGGCTCCTTGCAGGCTTGCACCCTCCCACCAGCTCCTTGAGTCCTCTAGTCCTTGCACCCTCCAACGAATCCCACTCTCCCACTCTCCCGACGACAAGAAAATCTCTACAGGGTCCATCACAGGGTCCATCACAGGGTCCATCACAGGGTAACAGGCATTCTTGTAGGGGCCCCGGGGCCCACGCACAACATCACTAGGGATCACTGGGGTCTAGGATCACTCCCTGAGTCCCTGAGTCCCTGCTTGTTGCTTGATGCTGCAGAGTGGTGGATATTGTCCGACATGGCGCTTTTGAAATCTTCCACCTGCATTATTGGGTGGTCAGAACACTGGAGTTCACTGCACTGTATCTCGAGGATTACAGTGGAGTGGTTCATGAGAGGTGGTTCATGAGAGGCCTGGCGGCACTGCAGACACCCGATGGAGCGGAGGAGCTAGGGGCCCGGTTGGGCTAGGTACCTACCCTAGGTAGAGCTGCCCATGGTCCATGGAGCTTGGAGCTTGGAGCTTGGAGCTAGGAGCTAGGAGCTAGGAAGCTTCTCCGCAACACCACACCACCATTGCACCAACACCACCAATACCCAAGCCAAGTACCCCATATTTGGTCTCACCCTCTCTACCCGCGTAGGCGCAGCATCGAGTCAATCGACGGTTGACCAGTACGGCAGTGCCCTGTAGTGACAGTAGGCCACCGTGGGTACGAGTACCCAAGTTGGTGCTGCGGTACTGTGGTGCTGTGGTCCTGGCGACAGTGGACACTGGACTCTGGACTCTGGACTCTGGACAGTGCAGCTGCTGCCACTGGCCTACTGTACCTACCCACCATACCCTACTCGTATCTCTGAATCGTCAAACTGCTCCGGGTCCAATCACCCCCCAATCACCCCCCCAATCACTCCCCATCACCTCCTCCTGTCCCCTCCTGGCCCCTCCTCGCCCCGGCGGCAGTGGGGGAAAAACGATGCCAAGTTCAATACTGTCAACGCACGACAAAGGCCGGACTGAGCCGTCGCATGCTGAAGCTCAATTGATCAGCCCATGCATACAATTCCTGTCAATCCCACTGGTATCTGCGTTCGTTGCGGGTCCTGAATCGGTTCATTGGACAAATGCGGATTAAATGCGGATTAAAAATGGGACTTTTCAACCACCACAGACTTTATCCGAGGACCGAAATGCACCTGCATCCGAGTTGGACAGGCAAAAGCCTCCGCATATCGCGTCTCAGACTTCTGGCCAAGTGGTGGAGGAGGACGAGTTCTTTTCTTCCCTGGCTACAAACCCTTTCAATCTTTCGTTCAACAACAACATCAACAACAACAGCATTCAATCCTTCCTGTGTGTATTCAAAAAGTACACAGCGCTGTACAGGAAGTCGTGTGATGAGACCTTTTTGAGTGAGAGATCCAGATCTCTAACCATCAGTGGAATTACACTATTAAGACCTCTCTTGTCTTTTTTGCCTTCTTCGCGGCCTTCTTCAATGCGGGTTCGTTTCATATTTTTCTAAATTGCAATTCTTCAACACGGTCGGTCACAATGGTTGCCAACAAAAGTTATAACTCGGAATCAAAGCCTTTGCTGGGGCCCCGGAATCAGGATTCAAGAGGACGCAACTATCTAAATTTCGGCACTATGAATCTTTCAACACAGTATGAAGACGACCAATCGAGCGACGACGATGACTATAGACCAAGATATCTGAGTTCGTGGCGGCTCTTCTGTCTTACAATTAGCATGGGTGGGTTACAAACAATATGGACATCAATCATGTCTCAAGGTTCAGTAAGTCAAGCTACCCCGCGGTTGTAGCTACTTTCTAACATTCTTAATAGCCATACCTTTCTTCCTTGGGAATGAGCCCAGCACTCATATCACTCGTTTGGCTCTCCGGTCCTATATCCGGAATGTTTATACAACCTATAATTGGTGTTCTGAGCGATTCCTGCACCTATTTCCTCGGCCCTCGGAAAACTTTTATTGTATTCGGAACCATAACGACGAGCATCTTTATGCTGGCTCTACCCTGGACTGAAACGATTGTACAAACTATTTTTTCTTGCTTTGGGTGGAACGAGACTGGAGCAAACGCAAGAAATGCCACCCAGTTTATGGCAGCTATGACGATATGGGCCTTAAAAATCTCACTGCAGCCTGTACAGTGTGGAATCCGAGCACTCATTGTAGACTATTGTCCTACGGACCAACAGCATCAGGCAAGCGCTTATGCCAGCCGAATCATTGGTTTTGGTAGTATTTTGGGATATGCGAGTGGATTCATCGATATGCCATCATTGTTGCCTATGTTTGGAGAAACCCAATTCAAAGGACTTTGCATGGTATGTTGCATTGCTCTGATTGCTACTGTTACTCTTCAGTGCCTGGTCATCCATGAGAAAAGACTTGGACACATCGAAGGTCTGCAACGGCGAGGAGAAGGTGGGGTTTTTGGACCCTTCAAACAGGTTTTGGTAGCTGCGGAAGCGATGCCAAAACGTATTTGGAAAATCTGTATTGTACAGTTCTTTGCATGGCTGGGCTGGTTTTCTTTCATGTATTATATTACGACGTAAGTTTTCCCTTTCTCATACGCCATTGTTGTTCATTATGCTAACTTTGATGTTCCAGGTATATTGGCGATCTATGTACGTTTTCACATGCACCTCACATCTGGACCCCTCATGCCCGTCATTTTTGCTGACCAAAATATAGACCGCCAAGAATCTTATGGTTTTTCCCAGCCAACCCACATTGAGGCCACCCGCCTGGGAACAATTTCCATGCTTTCATTCGCCACAACTGCATTCTTCACCAATCTTATTCTACCCCGCTTCATCAATGCGGAGACCCCGGATTCAACACAGTCGTTGATGTCTGCTCCCCGCAAAACGCGTTCTTTCAACTTCACACTTCCAAGAGCTTGGTTCATAGCTCATATTCTTACCTCCGTCTCTTTTCTCCTCCTTGGCCTCACACGATCACGCTGGGTTGCGACATTTTTGATCGCCGTGCTTGGGATATCATGGGCCCTAACACAATGGGCACCGTTTGCTCTCATTGGGGAGGAGCTGGCGAAAAATCGCCGACAAATCTCACGATATCTTCCTTTACGAGACTCGGACGATACTTTTGATGTTGAGAAAGCGCCGATTGCTGGTAGTCAGGATGACTCGCAGACGGCGCTGATTTTGGGATTACATAACTTGGCCATCTCGGCGCCACAGATTGTTGCGGCTGTAGGAAGCAGTCTGCTCTTTTGGACCCTGGAACAGATAGGGATTGTGGGCACGGATGCGATCGGTTGGCTTTTCATGCTTGGAGTTTTTCCTGCGGGTGCAGCAGCTTGGTGGGCATGGAAAGTGGAGAAGGCATGAAGGAAATAAAAAGGAAGCATTTACGACTTAATGGTTGGGGCTGGAACTTAATTAACGGGCTGGGCTTAATGACCTTTTTCCTTGACAAAATTGTTTAGAACTCTAGTAATGAACCCCTCTAGAGTTATTTAATGAACTTTGATTCTCAATGAAACTCCGTTTGCATATTTCTCGATACCATCTGGCTCCATTTCCTTCGCTTTCGGTACCTATGTGGGGTTGTTGCTAGACAAAACACTGGTATTCGTGGAATAGCTACCTAAAGTAACGAAAAATATGTAGTGGACGAGTACTCGCTATGGTATCGAGGGAAAGTCTTGCTACGATACGAACAGTCGAATACAGTACGAAGTAAGTTACAAACACTCGGTAAGCCCTATCGCATCGCTAAATCCGCAACACACCCCTACGACTAGGGTAATGTCCCGGTAGAGATCGACACGGGTTTATTCCGCCCCTGCTCTTCCTAAGCGAACACAGAAAAGGAGGACATACCAGAGAAAATCAGCTGACAGGGTGACTGACGAGAAGCACGTGACAAGATTTCGTGGCGGGGTGCAGGTGGGGTGGTTATGGATTGACGTTACTTACTCGAGTACTCGAGTAAGTTTTATGTAATTTTAGTGCTCACCTTCACATGAAAAGTACCGCATGCTCGTTACAAATCTCATCTTTTCGACGCAGAAGGTATAGTACATAGACCTGGTAAACACCCCACCTTCATTTCAACCGTCAAGAGTTGCCAGTAGATTAAGATGCTTCTGATACGTTCAAATTCGAATACGCAAACTCAAAACCACGTCCCCATGATCCCAACCATTCAATTTCTCTCAAGTACCAATTCCAAGTCAGACCTACACCTTCCACACAAAAAGATCCTTTCAACCTCTTTTTCATACTATGCCCAAACCCAAACCCAAACCCAGCTCCAAAGTCCCAGATCATCCCAATCCCACTTCTTATCAAACCCCTAGTCCCCAAACTCAACCCCGCAATCCCCACCGTCTCCTCAAGCCTCCGAATCCGACCCTCAATTTCTCTTCTCTGCACAACCACACCCTCCTCTACACCACCTAACTCGGAGAACCTATTCCTCACTCAATCCCAAGATGAATTCAGTGGAGAGAACGAGAAGTGGATCGGTATTCGATAGTAAGTAGGGCTCGTTGATGTTGCGTGTTACGTCGTAAATGAACTTTTGTAGGGTTACCTTGGAGGGCGTTAGTTGTGTGGTAGGAATAGGCGCTGGGAAGGGGAGGTTGGGTTAGGCAAATACTTCGTAATAGGCTTTCAACAAATCATGAAATTTCATCCTCGATATTCTGAAATCGGGCACCGTTCGGATGGAGCTCTGCAGTAGGGTACGCATGTATATACCTATTCCTTGTGTCGTAGAAGCACTGCATACGAGCTGCGCGGACTTTTGTAAGGAATGCGGGGTTCTTGGTTTGCAGCGCCATGCTGGTATTTCGGTGACATGATTCTTGGAGCTGGGGTTGAAGCGAGAGACGAGATTGTTGAGAAAAGGTGTGGAGTTTTGCTTCTAGACCTCTTCTAGTTCGTTCGTTGGCTCCTTTAGGCTTCGTAAAAGAGACGGATTGAGATGTCAGTTGTCAAAGTGACGAGTTCGTTTAGGTGGGCTTCTCCTATGGTTTTATATTTAATCGTTTAGGTTCGCCAGAGAGGACGAAGGATTGCTGGGTTCAGCATTCCTGGTAGTTCTTCGCCTTGATTCTCGATTATCTGCTTATGTATTTCGAGGTACAAGGGATGAGTTTTGGTTCTAGTTGTTAAAGATTTCGTTTTTGTCTTTCGTGGGGGAGAGACGACGGGTGTTGGGTGATTATCTCTACTGTTACGGATACGGGGACGGTTCGAATTCCAGGGCTAGTCACTCAAATTAGTCCCGATGTAACCAAGTGAAATAGTAAGAGAGGATTCCCAGGGACTTAAAGGCTACAGTTCACCATCTTCCGAATCGGATTCCAGTTCTGACTCAATGGACATTGTGACACACACATCCTCGCCGATTTCTAGAAATTTGTGATTGTAACCTTTCTCCATCATATCCTGTGTAAAAGGTTCCTTCAACTTCTCAGCTTCTTCTCTCAGTTTCAATCTAGGATCTGGCAAACGACTAGGTTCTTCTGGGGCCTGATGGGCCTGATGGGCCAATTTCTTGAACCTTTGAGCAATATCGATGAGGTAGGCGAGTTTCTGTAAGTGCTCTTGTCGGGCATCTCCCATCGCTTTGCGACGTTCTTTCTCGGTCTGTAGAAGGGTGGTAACCGTATGTAATAGCAGGAACCCCATCTCAAATACGGTTACAAAGGATATTAGTAAGGTAATTCTTTAAAGAAGATGTCCCACGCTGTTCTTAGGGGATCTTGTTCTATGGATAACTATTAAAGGTTGGAGCCTCAGCGACGCGGTCGAAGGAGACATCTGCTTTGGGACCTCCGTTTTGAACGACGTGCCATCTGAGTGGTTTCCCTGGTATAACGTCTCGATCATTGACATATTGGACGATATATGAACAGTCAGTGCTGGAAAGTTCTTGGAAGAAAGGGGAGTTTACATCATCAGGATTCTCAAATTTATCGCATTTTGTGAGAGCGCCCACGAGTCTCGAGCTGTCGACATCACTGGCAAGTTCAAGAATCTGCTCGTTTTGGATATCACCCGATGCATCGGCACAACATCTACAAGCTGTCAGTTCCCCAGATGAAGTAAGCATAGGAAGGAAATCTTGCATACCGATATTCTCTGGCTTTCTTATGTACGAAGTAACCATACTCAAACCCCCATCCATCTCCTCTTCGAAACACCCCCCCGCTGTCTGGAAATAAAAACACCCGGCAGATCCAAGATCGCAAAATGCAAAAGCTTGGGACCCGAAAGCTCAATATTCAGCACTATACTCGAGTAATTCTTGACTTCCGTAATAAGCGGCGATCCAATTCCCATGGCTTCTTTTGCCTTCAACTCACATTGGCTGATGCATCAACAGGAAGGTAGGAAGGACTTACTTCAATAATTAATTGCTCAAAAGCTTCCGCAGTCATGAAAGGAATCCGGCGATCAAGGGCTTCTGTCCTCGCATCGTCGTCTCGAACTGAGAATGGATTTACATCACCCTCCTCAATGAACGCATGGGCCATTTCACTTGTCCCAGGAGCAGTAGGTATGTCTAGAGACAATCCTCATAGCGAACTGAGTACACAGTCAACTTCATACTGGAAAGGGGATGTCTGTTAAACTTTGAAGCAGTGAGGATCTCCCAGCTCATTGTTTTCCTACGATAACAAGTTGTTATGAAAAAATTAGCAACCTTACAAATAAGTGAGAATTATGAGAAGCAGAGAAAGGAAGAGTCTTACCTGAGGTAAATCAAAGTTCTGACTCGCCCCGCATCTCCTCAATTGATCTTCCGGTATATTAGTATGTAGATATCAAAGAACGAATGCGTGGACGCATACCAATGGAATCAAATAAGATCCTACTACTCTCATTGCTAAAAGGATCCTCACTAAGGAACGTCATCGGGCTGGGGCGTGTCCTCATTTTCCTCAGCGCTAGACTCGTAGTTCAATGCTGTATCATCGTCTCTTTATGTTGCCTAGAATGTTGGCGAGACCAGCTCGCTTTTGGGGATTATATGAGGTGTAGTTGGTGGTGGAACTTCCATTTTGTTTATGGGAGAGGTAAATATGACGAGAAATAATGAAATGAAGTGAAGATGCTGAAATATAGAAATGATTGAACTTGATTGATACCTGCTAGGTACGTACATCCACTCATATTTATATCCCCCACAACCCAGCCGTACCCCCACAACTAACCTTGATAGAGTTCCACCTAGCGTTAAGAATCAGAACCTGTGAGGTGACATACTCACCAAGTCTGGATACAGTTGAAACTTCATCTGCAGCCGTTAACAACAGCAGTGGCAAGTTGTTGGGAGATATCCCTGAACAATAGTGATCCCTGACTTTTGCTGCGACTTTATGAAAATGCAACGGTTTGTCATCGGTGGCGTGTTAAATTGGCCATTCATATTATTGAGCGCTTGAGAACCAGGAGTCAGACTGTTGGTTTGGGAGGAGCTACTCATACATGCCGGATAATAATATGGCATAGTTTTGTTGGGAGCTGCTGCATCATGGTAAAGAACCTGAGAGGTTCTCTTTGAACTGGACATACCGAAAATGAATGAGTTTTAAGAACTTGCAAAATCAGTAATTTACGCTACAAAGAAAAAATTGGGTTGAAGGTACGAGAGACTATAGGCGGACGTCACGATTGGTAGACACATTTTATCTCTTGGAGTTCAAGGGCTAGAGCCATTCAGCCTTCAGATCACGACCCTATCACGCAGCAACTGTGAAACCCCAGGACCTACTCGTATCTCGTATCTCGTATCTCCATGAGCTAAGAGCCTGAGTCTTCGTCGGACGAGCCGCTGTACTACATTCGAGGGAAAGAATCCAATGAATGTGCGTAGTTTATGGAAGGCTGTGTTAAGGGGATAAGCGGCATATCAAAGAAGCTATGCAATGTACGTGAGTGGCGTGGGGTGCTAGTAAATCGTAAAACTAACCGTAGTTTTAATCTTGTCAGAAAACCGTACCGTAAGATATCTTGAACTAATTGTGCAAACTATTATAAGACTGGGTAAACGCAGGTTTCAAGTAACGTCACGTGAAAATCACGTTTTAATAGCTTAGGTAGGTTCCAGGTCCTGCAGGTGGTAGGGTAACTCGCAGGCGCACGACTTTTTTTTAACTCGATATAACATGAATTTGATGATGATGGCAAATAAGAATCTACTGGGCTACTGTTTCTTCGATGGATATAGAACACGCTCTCACGAAAACTACTTCGAAGTACGTACTCGGTAGAATTCTCACCGAAAGGACTCGGGAGAAAATACATAGAGTCATAGACCTCCAAATATGGATCGTCCGATGAGGTCAGAGCTTAGGGTCTAGAGGTATTCACCGTGACGACGTCGGTGAAGAGAGGGTAAGGCTTCTTGAATACGAGGACGTTTCACAGGACCAGCATGTACAAATCGATATTCATTGTACGTCCGTATTGGGAAGTGTAAAGACTGCTGTCAAACGTCCAAGCTTTGAAAGTGAGGAGGGCTCTGATAATCCGGAGGATAGAGGGCCTGAAGAGGAAAAGGAGCAGTTATGGTAGACTGCTTTGCTTGACAGCTGCAGGTCGACACTTTTTGGGGATGTGAAGCTGTATGATACCAATGTAGTACTGCATTCATTCCGTTACTGCACAGAAGTCCGATAGCCCTGACACGTATCTGGGATGTACTCGTACTGAGAGATGCAAGCATGATGGAAGGATTGGAAGGATTTCGTAGTTGAGGTGGAGTACTCGAGTACCAAAGCACGAAGGGGGATGCATTTTATTTGTTTTTGTTTTGGGTATGGAAGAGGAGCGAAGGGGGAGCTGAGTGTTTTGTATTTTGTTATAACGCTTACTGGTAATATAATCGTAATATGATCCTGATGAATCCTACCGAGGTCAATTACGAGCACAAAGAATTTAAGAAATTCTCGTTCATGGGTAGAAGGTGATAAGAATAATGGAATCTTCCCGCAGCAAGTATTTTCCGTACTTCCTACCGTACTCGTAGGTACTCGTACAGTCCAACTTCCATATTTGGTCATAAACATTCACAAGTTGGTCAGCATTCGGACTTTGAGTAAATTGAGTTCAATAAAAGCACGTGACATAACTCTTGTTGTCCAAAAGAGGGGTGTGAGAGAAAATGAGCTCATCTCGACTAAAGCTTCTGTCTTGAATTGATGTGTTGTATCCAATCAGAAAAGCGATTATAATGGAGCCAGCTCGTGTCAGGCCAAAATAGGCTGGGCCTCTAAAACACCAAGAGGCGGAGAGTGGTGAGATGGATGTCAGACCCAGAAAATCATCGCATGGCGTGTGTATGCATACAACTGGTGGCTTGAACGTAAAGTTGAACAAAGAATTGTGTAGAGAACGCATCGTGACCTAGGAAAGTTGCAGAGAAATTTTGCACTAAGTAGCATGAATGCTCTCAGATAATTCTTGCAGTCATAGGATCATCACCAACTGCACCAAGTCAGTCAGTCCAGTCGGTTCAGTCACCCAGGCTGTGCAGGTTGTATTTTGCTTTAATCGCTGATCCTCCACCCCTAAATACCGACCCCTTGGCGATGCAGGAACAAGCAGGAACAAGAGGCGCAGAAGCAGCGCCATGGCAAAATCCGCCTCTGATTGGTGCTTAGATATTGCTTGGGTTGGCTTGAACCCCCTTTCTCAGGCTTTCTGACTGGGCTACACCCTTCTTGGCCCAACATGTTGTCGCAGCCATAAATAACTTTCACCCCCAGCGCCAAGGCATCCCTCCCTCTTCCTCTCCCTCTTCCTACTCATCCCACACCAACAGTCTCTACGAACGACGTCCTGTCCTGTGTTCTTTGAGCCTCTCGTCCCCCATCTATTTTACACTCTAAAGTGTACCACTGTCTTTGACGCCTTTTCTACGCAAATTCTTCTTGTTCTTCCATCTTTTTCCCAAATAATATTTCCATTTCAAATTCACATCATACTGTACTGCAAAAATGCGTTCCGCATCCACTTTGCTAGCCATCGCGGCAGCTATCTCAACAGCTGCAGCTCAACACCAGGGTTTCAACTATGGTGCTGCCAACACCGACGGAACCTTCAAGTTCCAAAAGGACTTTGAGGCTGAGTTCAACATGGCAAAGAACCTCCCAGGAACCTCTGGATTTACCTCAGCTCGTGAGCATCCACTGATCAATGCGTCGCCTGAGTGCCATATGCTAATACCCTGTCCTGTTAGGTCTATACACCATGATCCAAGGAGGAAGCTCAGTCAACGAGCCAATCCAAGCTATTCCAGCCGCCATCAAGACCAAGACCTCTCTTCTTCTCGGTCTCTGGGCCTCCGCTGGTCAAGGACCATTCGATGCCGAAATCACCGCCTTGAAATCCGCCATTGCAAAATGGGGTACCGAGTTCACTGATCTCGTTGTCGGTATCTCTGTAGGAAGTGAGGATTTGTACCGTGCTTCGCCAATGGGTATCAAGGCAGGATCTGGATACGGTGCCGACTCCGTCACCATGGCAGCTTATATTGGTCAGCTCCGAAAGGCTGTCAAGGGAACTGCTTTGGAGAAGGCCCCAGTCGGACACGTTGACACCTGGTAGGGAATATTTGTATCGGCGAACAAACGATATGCTAACATTTTCTAGGACTGCCTGGGTCAACGAAACTAACAAGGCCACTATCGATGCTTGCGACTGGATTGGTGTTGACGCTTACCCTTACTTCCAAGACACCATGTCCAACGATATCAGCGCTGGAAAGGATCTCTTCGAGGATGCTTTGACCGCCACCAAGAACGCCGTTGGAGGAAAGGAAGTTTGGATCACCGAAACCGGATGGCCAGTCAGCGGAAAGACCCAAAACCTTGGTGTCGCATCTAAGGAAAACGCCAAGTTGTTCTGGGATGACGTTGGATGTCCACGATTCGGAAAGACCAACATCTGGTGGTACACTCTTTACGATGATGACAGCACCACCCCTAGCCCAAGTTTCGGTGTTGTTGGAAAGAAATTGAGCGGTCCTCTCTTCGATCTCTCCTGCAAAAACATCACCAAACACACCTCCGCCCCATCTTCTTCCGCTACCCGCAAGCCATCCGGCGCCACTCCTACTCCTGTTGCTGGATCCGCATCTCCCACTGGAGGAGCTTCTTCCGGCGGTTCATCCAGCTCCAACGGCACTATCACTACACCAGGCAAGCCAAACTCCCCAGTTCTACCACCAGGATCTGCCACATCAGCAACCGTTGCTGGCAGCTCCGGATCCATGATCCAAGCCTCGTTCGTCGCAGTCTTCGGATTCGCAATGGCCGCTGTTCTCGTTTTGTAAATTGGATTTGAATCATGATGAACATGGGAGGGCGTCAAAATATGTCAGTCATGGGCACATGCACGACACTGGATTGTACAGGCATTTCTATTTTAGAACAACGCACGCGAGCCACGATAGTAATAAAAATTTTGGTGGCCATGACGGCTGCATAGGTAATCACATCTGGTAGAGGAGTTTTTCTGCTACGGAAGGTCTCAAATTTTTCATTTCTTTGGAGGCGATACAAGCACATTTTCGGGACCTAGCCATTGTTGTTATAGACTAGTTCGTTGTAAGCATTATGAGGCTCAATAGAACGATGAACTTTGACATATGTAATAAGCTTTTTTAATTATGGGATGACGTGAATGTGTGGTTGTTTCGAGCTGGACCCTGGAATGGATGTTCGGATGGCATGAACATGCTGATCTGCGCCCTGCTTTGCAATATGGCTGAGACGAGCAGGTCGGAAGCAGGTCGTGTCGTGTGTACGTGTGTGTGTGTACGTGTGTACTCGAGTACAGGCTTCTCATCCTACCATTTGACTTGAGAATCTGGATGCTGAAACGAGTGGAAGTTGGGAACTATCGATGACGACCTCAGCAACTCGCGACTTGAAAACCTTTGGTCTCCACTCTCCACAAGAGTATCCCTCACCCTCCTGCCAACCTGGAATGAGAGCTACTAGTGAATAAACCTTCTCCACACCAGTGTGTTGGGTTCCAGGTTGAGAATTCCATATTTCTTGCCCAGTGCCCACGGATTATTTCTCTAGGTACTCGGGGACAGGCTCTGCCCCTCCAAGTATGGGGATCTTGGGGGATCTTCCATTTCCGGGGCTGGCAACCTTGGAAGTCTCTTGTTTACCCCAGAACCCGGGTCTTGTGGAGGAGGGGTGAGGGGTGAGTGGGATGTGGGATAGAGTTTGTTGGGGCTTATATATAAGACGATTGGGGGATTTATGGTGCTTACTCTATGTACATTTCAACGAGTACGGAGTAGATATGGAGAATTTCTGGAGGTCTATTTGAGGTGAGATGTGATGGGGTGTTGAGAGGGAACTGTGCCGTCGGCGAGGGCGAGTTTGGAGGACCTATGCGCTGAACCCCGGGGGGTAAGTTCAGCGTGTGAACCGGTTTTTTTCTTTTTTCTTTTACGATGGAAAGGCGAGGGAGGGCCTGGATCGGAGGGGTTTTCAGGGTTGCAGCTTGTAATTCAGTGGTCTATTCAGTACCTAGGCTAGGTACAGAGAGAAAGGACTCGCAGTGGGATCACTGGGATCACTGGGATCACTGGGATCACTGGGATCACTGGGATCACTAAAAATAAGCATCGATTCTTTCACTAAGCATTGATCCTTCCACTTCCTCCCGGCAACGCTACAGCGAATAAGAAGGGCAGTTTGACGCCTCCTCAGCCCAATCCAGCGGCTTCTCCCTGGATAATCTCTCTCTGGTCAGCTTCCAGGTTCTCCCTGAGTACTGTGGCCCAGTACTGAGAGTACTTGCCCTGTACTTGCCCTGTTCGTCCAGTGACAATGACGGGACGGCCACACTCTCTGTAAACTCTGGAATATTCCGTGATCTACAACTGATCGTTACTCTGCACAACACACCTCCCACTTCACACTCTCTCCTCATTTACCCGCTTCTCTGTTTTGAGATCGCAGCCAACCAGCCAATCTCCCAGGCTTTCTTCTTTCAACTCGGCCTCGTCGCTTACTTCCTTCTTTCCTTCCTGTCGTTACATCATCCCTCGAGAGCCTCCATGTACGCTTCGACACTGCGACCGACCTAACGACACTCGTTACCTGGGGAGCGCGCAAGGGAAAACAGCCTCAAAGCTCACACCATATTGACATCAAAACCTCAACCCATTAATCATCTCACCTCATCATCATCATGTATTCCACCTTCATACCTCGCGCTGTATCGGCGCTGCTGCTTAGCAGTAGTTTGGCAGCAGGAATTGACCTTGACATAACATCTGTTGGTACGTGGATTTCTAGATGTGGAGAGGTTATTGATCCTTCCGCCTCCAACTGCTGATGCGACCGTCTAGATTCTATAAAGAATGCTGCAAGTACCATTGCCTTCGACATGATGACTTATTACAAGGGCAATCAATCGGGCCATATCATAGGAGTTCTTCCGGGTCCCCCACCAAACCCGCCAGACGGATGTGAGTTATTCCCAGCCATACTCGCCTTCTTAAGTGGATTATTGATGCTTGTTTAGATTATTGGTGGGAATCTGGTGCTATGTGGGGGAGTTTGATCGATTATTGGCATTACACGAATGATACGAGTTATAACGATGTCATAATGGCGGGTATCCAAGCCCAGGTGGGCGAGAATGTTGATATGATGCCGAAGAATTGGTCACAGTCTATGGGAAATGATGATCAGGCTTTTTGGGGTATGACTGCGATGTTGGCTGCTGAATACAACTTTCCTAATCCTCCTGGAAAACAACCATCTTGGCTCTCCCTCGCCCAGGCCGTCTTCAATACACAAGCTGTTCGTCCTGATCAGAATTGTGGTGGAGGGTAAGTGAAATTTATATCTCTGCTGTAATTCGATAGCTAATTTCGAATAGTTTGCGATGGCAAGTTTACCCTTACTTGACGGGTTATAATTACAAGAACTCGATTGCGAATGGATGTTTCTTCAACATAGGAGCCAGACTGGCTCGATACACATCCAACAATACATACGCGGAACACGCAGAAAAAACCTGGAACTGGATTCAAAGTGTTGGCTTGATGGATAAGGATTACAACGTCTTTGATGGTGCTCACATTGAATCCAACTGCACGGATATCAACAGGGTGCAGTTCTCTTACAATAGCGCTGTTTGGCTACTAGGAGCAGCCAATATGTATAACTATGTGAGCTTTATTCGCTGGTGATCTCACGCAACAACTAATCCGATACAGACGAATGGAGATCCCATCTGGAAAGAACGTACAGATCGACTCCTGAATCAAACCTTCAACATATTCTTCCGAGACAACATCGCCTACGAAGTCGCTTGCGAACCCAAATTAAGTTGCACAACTGATATGTACAGCTTCAAATCTTATCTCACCCGATGGCTAGCCTCTACCATCAAAGTAGCACCCTACACCCACGATCTAATTGTCGCAAAACTCAAGCCTTCTGCAGTCGCTGCCGCAAAGCAATGTGTAGGTGGAGACAACGGAAGGACTTGTGGATTAAGTTGGTCTAGTGGAAAATGGGACGGTACTAAAGGAGTTGGCCAAGAAATGGCAGCTATGTCTGCGATCTACGTCAACCTTATCGATCTCGTTCCTATCGGTCCTCCTTTAACGAATCTCACAGGTGGAACTAGTGAGAGTAATCCGAATGCTGGGAGTGGGAGTTCAGATACGCTCGCGCCGATTAAACCTGCTACCCAAGCGGACCGAGTTGGTGCGGGGATTTTGACGACGTTGATATTGGTTTTGACTACGGGGATGTTTGCCTGGATGAGTATTTAAAGAGATGAAGCGTGCCTTGTTTGTTTGTTTGCATTTTTTGTTACAGCACAGAGGAGCGGGCATTCTCGAGGAGGGAAAGGAAAGGAGTGGTGTTGATTCGGGACTGGCCCAGGCAAGGGGTTAGTTCAGTCTCAAACCATCGCACCGAACGACGTACACGGCATCAGCATGGTCGAGATGAGATGCTCGTCATTTTTCTTTTCTTTCTTGTTTCCTCGAAGGATTTTCATTATGAGGCTTAGGTCCTTAGCGCGATGGATAACTGGTTAATGAATGGATTGGAGTTTGTTTCCTCAGGGCTTTTTTTACTTGACTTTTTGTTACCCCTCCTTCTCTTTTCTAGGAGGGGTGGTGGGAAGATGGCGTTTGGGGTGTGGTTAGGTGGGGGTTTTAATTGACCTTGTCTTTCTGGTGGATAAGAAGTGGGTTATTGGATTGTGAATGGACGGGACTGGAGTGCGTGGATCGAATTGATGAATGGATTGGAAGGAAAGGAAAGGAAATAATAATAAGTGGAAGCAAGAAGGAAGTGGATTGGGAAGACTAGAAATCCGATTAGATAGTTGGGGGAACGGGAGGGTTGTACGGGTCATTAGTGTAATGTGCATTCATTCATGGTTTATCTTTCCAAGTTCTTGATATTTTTGATGTTTCTAGCGCAAACTTCTGTGGAAGAGACGAGACTGTTGCTATTTTTTACTTGATGTTGACTTGCACACATAGTTGTGTAGATGGAAGAAAGATACTTTGACTGGAGGGGACTGGGATTGAACTGGGTTGGATGGTGAAGGAATAAGAAACTTGGGAAGCATAAAATGGTCTCTAGGAATTCTGGTATGTTCGGTTTTCTTGTGGTGGCTGGGAGTGCAGGCGGGGGGTTATATGTGTAATGTTTAAGGGGCTGAGAGGGTACTAGGTAAGCAGGGAAGCCGTTTTTTGGAGGGAAGAGGGGGAAGAGGGGGGAAGATAAATCTTACTGAGCTTAGTGTTCCTTTCTTTGAGATCTTTGAGATCTAGTGTTAAGGGCGAAAGTGTGTGGTTTTTACGGTGAGACAATGTTCTTCGGGTTGTACTGTAAATTGGTTTTGTAGATTTTTAAACGAGATTATGGCTACGAGGAGGAGGATAGGAGATGAGAAGGATAGGAGAGAAGAGGGAACTTTTTCTGGAGAGAGAGTATTATTTATGGAGGAGGGTATTGTAATACACATCTACCTACCTACCTACTTGGCTTGGTACTTATCTAACCCAGGGGTTATCGTAATATTCCCTAAACTTCGTCTCTCGTCCGGTCTTTTACGGTCGAATTGTTGAGATGGAATCATGAGATTTATATCTTCTTTTGCAACGCTATGGAACTCTTTTTCCCGCTCTTTGATTTGAGTTGTTATGCCTAAACAAGCAGCGTTTGCGAGAATGAAATAAGGTAGAAAATCATTAGATAGGCAGGTAACGTATACAAAAACCTTAAGAAGTTGAGATGGGAAGTAAAGAGCTCGAAATTCCCAAGATCTTAGATACATTACAACCTTGGGCTTGATATACGAAATTCTCGTTCCCGTTTTGCCAGTGCTTCATCATCCTATACCCTTGCTGAAACCCCGTGCCAGAAATGGGTGCATCGTCCGAATTAACGCCCAGCCATCTTGCCAGGTCCAAAAGTGGGGAGAACGTCCACGGCTGCCAAATCCGAAAGAGCTGCCAGCAACTCTTGGTCTTCCTTACTAAGAGTAGACACCAGAGATTTTCCGGGCCGCGGGAAATACTCCGCATCGATTTCGCATCTGGTACACGGTTAGCTTCTCGTCCGGGGGTTAAACTCTGGACATTCTTACGTTGCGCCTGGTTCTGGAAGAACACCCTCGTTAAAGTATCGGTTTACATGCTTCGCAGTACAAAGCGAAGGCATGCTGATACTGCAGTGACCATAAGACTTCTGCTCCACAAAACCAGCGCCTTCAAAACTGTTATGAGCTTTCTTCGCGGAAGCCAATGGACAAACTGGATCATATGTAGTTGATAGAACGAGTATTGGCTTTGCGGTCTTGACACGGGGAAATTTGGGATAATATTGTGGATGGAATTTGTGAGTTGTTGGAAGTAGCCATGATGCCCTATCGTAAACATCGCTGCCGTAATATCTTGATACTAGGGTTGATAAAGAAGGCCTTGAGAGGGTGTAATTCTGAATGGCCTTGACGCCATGAACCGGTGCTTGCTCGCCGGTTAACCAGTTATCGTTTTTGACGACGAAGTCGTTTGTTTCATCCGAGAGAACGTTGGCAATCCAGTTATCGGAATAAGCATTGTAAACTTGCGTAGTGTTGCCATTGAAAAGGGCGGCGAGATTTTCTGCAAGGATGACCCAGAATGGAAATGGCTTGTAAAGTGAAGAGAAGATTCCATTCGTCACAATCTTTCGTCGGGTAATTGAACCATAGTCAGAGGCATTCAAGTAGACCGGTATCGGCACCTCTTCTAGATCTGCGAGAAAGTCATCGATGAAGCTCTTGAGTTCACTGGATGATTCGAAAGATACGCCCTTAAGAGAATTCAATGGACAGGCATCTTTGGCCTTGAAACATTCTTCGGCAAAGCCTGCATAGCTGTTGTCCGTATCAACCAAAGACTCCTCGAAGAAGAATGCATTGTACCACTCGTCCAAATTGCTCACCCCATCGATGATGAGACGTTCAACACGAGAAGGAAACATTTGCGCATATGTCTGGCCAAGAGTGGTTCCATCTATGGATGTTAGCTCGGGATTTGTTACTGGGAGATTGTCACTGACAGCTGAATCCCCAGTAGTACATTTTTTCCTGTCCAAGTGCATCAAGGATAGAGTCCATATCGGCAGCAGTTTGTGGTGTGTTGATATATCCTCCATACTCGCCCATTTCATCTTCACAGGCCTTGGCCTTGTTCTCCGCTTGGGTGTACATTTTTCCTATTCTTTGGGATTGGCTTACTTATTTGGAAAGTGGGAGTTCAGGACACTTACCAGCCTGAAACTCAAGATCCCAAGCAGCATTTGTGAACGACTCAGCACGTTGGGTATTGCTTGGATAGCAAATTGCTCTTGGAATAGACCCGCTAACGCCTATGGAATATTAGATTAAAATCTTTACCCACTGGAACCTTATAGTCGTCGTACCGCGAGGATCGAACGATAGCAGATGGAAGTTTTCTCCGATTAGTTTGTTCAGACTAGCGGCTGCTCTGCTAAGAAACTGAACCCCACTTCCTACATATAATGAGTACTTGTGAGATCCAATGGTACTCTTACAAACCTCCTGGGCCACCCGGGTTCATCAAAATATGTCTATCTCCACTAGCCGACGCGTTGGTCGCCAGCATTCTGATGAGAGGAATTGAGAACGTTTTATCTCCTGGATTGTTGTGATCCATTGGGACATCAAGTCGTGAGCCTTTTCTCGTCAATTCAGCAATTCAGTCTCGAATCAGCTAATACAAATAATCTTACATTCGAGAGTATGGTTATTGAGTTCGCCACATCCTTCCCATTTCAATTTTGAAACTGCGTTGGGATTTAGCGGTACCTGAGCCTCGTTTGCCAAAACCAGCACTGAGCAAGCAACGACTGTTAAAAGAGACGTGAGGCCATTCCGGCCTTTAAATTCACTATAAATCATGTTTTTTGCAATATGGTTGAAAGATTAATGATGGGTTTGGTTGTTGATGTCGTGAAGTGAGATGGATGTCCGTGTGTAGGTGGAGCTTCTCCACTGTAAATAATATCAAACCAGCAAAAGAGTTCAGGCCCAACCTCCGCTAAACGGGGGCAGGGCCTTACATCTCTCGGGTCAGCTGTCGCATTATTCTCTCACTATAAATCATTAGTACTGCTATCAAATAATTGCGGAAAAACTTACACTTTTTTGAGCACAGCGACACTGAAAAGCTGTTAGACGGTGGTAACAGCTAGCGGTGCGGCGCATATGGGTGAACACCGACTAACTGACTGGGCCAGGCGGACAGGTTTAATCCCAGTTTTGGTGACAGAAAATGTGATAATTAGGGATATCAACAATATTTGGTGGTTTTTTGTGGGCCGAAGAGCTGGCGAGGGGCGCTGATTGGTGGGAAATATTCGGGGTTGCTAGCGGTTGTCAGGTGTCAGGGGGCTTTGTGTGACCTTGACGCGCCAGATAGCTATAGGCCTGGAATAGAGAGGAACGACGGGAAGGAAGATACGACTCCACCGTGGTACGGTATTCCAAGATATGAACACTTTATGGGTGAGGCACGGCCCTGATGACGGGAGTTCCCAAGGTCGTCGTATTACCGGCCAATCATTGCACAGTATGTTTGGGATATAAGTTTGTTTTTACAATACTCGAAAATAGCAAAGTGGATTTCAAAATCCCCTTTTTACTCACATTCTTAGCGAGAGGGGGTCAAGAGTGAGAGAGAAGCAATTTAAGTCCTTAGTTCACTACCTGGTGAAACTGGAGACCTATTGTTACAAAACGCTGACGTATTCATTTTTTCTTACTATACACGCTAGATCCGCAGTCCGAAATACTGATATCATTTATACATTTTCTGAGCCCTTCACACAACCTTGTCAGGACAAGGTTGTCAGCGGTTGTCATTACAGTACCTACAACCATATAAGAGGCTCTCGGATCACTCCAGTTGTGGGTACCGTAATGACTCTTAATTAACATCAATTTCTCTAAGTTATCTTGTAGTACGTGACCGTTCTAGAAGTTAGGCACCTTAGGTAGGTTATATTATAGATTATATTAGTATGTATCTAAGTAGGCCTAGATATTAGAGCCTTCCCCCGTCTATACTTGGCCTTTGCATCTCCTCGTTGCTACATATGTACGTTTGGATTTCCAAGTTGGTCGTGTCCACTTTTCGCCTTGGAACTTGCTCACGATAGATTCAACTTTGCCTCTTGGTACAGATAAGCTACAAAAAGGGCTTATTGTTAGAAGATTATCACCCAAATAGGAAATGGCAAACCTAAAAATCGAAACGTACATATGTGGCAACGAGGGGATAGTACCTATAAGTAGTACTTTGTAGTTTTCACTCCCGTCCCTACCTATAAGCATTACTTTGTTGTTTCTACCTACCCTCTACCTGTAAGTAGTACTCTGCCGTTTTCGATGTATGTCCCTACCTACGTTCCTACCTCTGTCTCTATTAGGAACTATAGACAGTAGAAAATATAGTATATATATAGATTATATGAAGTAGTAGAGAGAGTAGATAGGGTGGGTATCGTAGGTATGGTTTAATAAATACAAATATTATAAAGGTAGATATTTCTTATACGGCTGTTATTCGTACAGTACTGATATCTAGGACTATTTACCCCCTGTTTACCTATACCTAGGTGTTTTTATAGTAATAACTCGTGTTTCCACAGGGACATTGTATTGGATACAAATTCCGTAAATTTCCTGCTACGTACCAATGTAAATATGAAAGGAAGGACAATCTACGAAAGTACCGAAAAGCTCCTACTGTCAGCTTCGAGAAAAATTACCAGGTAGATGTGTCTTTGAGAAGTTGATCATGCAAAGCGTGAAAGGTGAAGGCGCTTTTAGAAAGGGGTTGGGGAATGAAAACCCCCTTCTAAGCTTCACTATTGACGTCTACTGTCTTCTCACACTTCCGGCAGTGAGTACATTTTGTCCAGGCAGCTTGAAAATTAATTTTGCTCATTTTAACCTTCGCCTCAAATTACACAACAAAATATAGAACCCGACATACACTGTTATGTTTTTCCTCCAGATATCATCCAAGACGAATGAACATGCGTTCCCCACTTGAAGTAAGTCGCCTCGTCATATTCCAGTAGAAATTATCTTGGAGATCATTGATCAAGTGGCTTGCGGGTCTCCAGGAGAATGTACCCCAATCGCTCTGGATGCGAAGCATCAACCACCAAAATCCTCCTCACTTTTACAACAGTATGTAAAGCTGTCTCAGTCAGAGCAGCCGAACATCTATACAAACACCACCGTCTCTACATCAACTCCTTATGGCGCATCTAAGGACTCCATTACGCTCTGAATCGTCAGTTGGATGGTGAATCTTTGGTCTAATCTTCAGCCTGGATTGAGTATTGGATGCTAAGGGGAATACCCATAACAAAATAGGTCGCAGAAAACACAACACAGGAGGCTCTCACACACCAATTTCAGGTGTATAGTTGTTTACAGGCAACCATTTTTGTCTGGCTTGGAAGCCTTGTATTTTAGAGAGACACACCTAGTAAGGATTAGCTTCCAAACCTGGATCTAAGGTTGCTGGACACAACAATCACTAAAGTAAAATACTCAAAATGTGATCCAGATGGCCACACAAGGTTGTCGTGTGAAATGCCAGAGACAGAAGTAGGTATTCTTGGTGACCAAAAACGATCTAGAATGCTTGTGTGCTGTTTTACAGTGAAGTTGGTTGGTAAGGGGATGGTGGCGTGGAGTTTATTGTCTCCTTTAATTGGATCTTACGATTTCACTACCCAGGCCCCTACGCCAACACACAAGACAGAACTAGATAACAGACACATTTTCTCAGTTGGGAACCCCGTATATACCCTTTTCGCTTACTGATCTTCACTTTTCATTCCTGTAGCTTCCTCAACTACCGGTATTCTGTTCGAGCCCAATTATCTTAAGGGGGAGCCTGAGCAGGGCCTAAGGTCTACGGAGAAGCTGCGAGTCTGCGATCTTAAGTAAAACTGTAAAAGGAATGATTGTCGTAGGGAAAAAACGATTGACTTTTCGGCAAGTTGTGCGAACAGGGCACTTGGGCAGCCAAGTTGTAACTCGTCTCCTTGGCTCCATGCTCCCAAGAAAGTTTCAGATAATTTGGTGTGACCGGAATTACCGGCGCCAATGTAAATCATGTCTTGTCTTCCATTTACGAAACTAATGAGGTCGAAATAGAACATGAGGTCCGGGGTGGAGTAGAAAACTCCATTCTAGCCAATCAACCAACTTATCTGGAGCTGCCAAAAGCTAGGCGTAGATCTATACCCTTGCCGGTGCCCCAGTTTAAAGCTTTTTTCAGATATCCTAAACTACAAGGAGTTTTACTCGAAGACAGCTACTGCCATGCCGACTGGCCTTGGTCTATTTGCGGAATTTCCTCGTTTTTTCCCCTCCCTCCCGATATTGATATAAATGAGATATCCTGTCTAGCTTTTCCTTTTTTTCCTTTTTTTTCACCACCACCTTCTTTTCTTAGGTACCATTACATTCTTTTTTCCTTCTTTTTTTCTTCCTTTCTTCCTTTCTTCCTTCTAGCTTTTATTTACGTTAGCACCTTCGTTTTACATCTATAGGTATATTTCGCATTACGACATTCATTACTTCTCGATTCCGCCATGTTGACTCTCAACGTTTTTGCCGCTGCGGCTATTCTTTCAACATTGGTTGCTGGAGTCCCTCTCCAACCAGACAAGAATGAGGCTGCCTTAATTCAATCTTCTGCTCCAGCGACTATCGCATCAGTGGGCGATCACGCGCGTCTTTCGGAGAGGGCCTTTGGAATGGGAAAACTTGCAATGTTGAAACCTCAACTTGAAAGACTCGGAAAGATTTCGCCCCAACCAAAGCTTCAAAGGCTTGGAAAGATTTCACCACAACCAAAGCTTCAAAAACTCGGAAAGATTTCACCACAACCCAAACTTCAAAGACTTCCAAACATCAGAAAACAAGTCAAGTATGAGAGCCTCGCTGATATTATACCCAAATCCAAGCTGACTCTTTCCAATAGTCAAAAATCTCAGAAGAGAGCACTTGGATTCGGAACATTGGCAAAAATCTTTAAGTCGAAGAAGGGACCAAAGCTTCAAAGAACCGGGCAGATTTCAAAACAACCAAAACCACAACTTACAAGAACTGGGCAAATCTCAAAACAACCACAACTCTCGAGACAGGATGCATTCAAGAACCCTGCCCAAAAGAGGACCCTTGGATTTGGAAAGGTGGCACAAGCTATCAAGTCGAAGAAGGGACCAGAGCTTCAAAGAACCGGGCAGATTTCAAAACAACCACAACCACAACTTACAAGAACTGGGCAAATCTCAAAACAACCACAACTTGAGAGACAGGATGCATTCAAGAACCCCACCCAAAAGAGGGCCCTTGGATTTGGAAAGGTGGCACAAGTTATCAAGTCGAAGAAGGGACCAGAGCTTCAAAGAACCGGGCAGATGTCAAAACAACCACAACTTTCAAGAACTGGGCAGATCTCAAAACAACCACAACTTGAGAGACAAGGAAAGATCAACCTGGGAACTCAGAAATTCGGCAAAAATGGTTTACCACTGCCATAGAGAGGCCAACCGCCTGCAGTGTCCGCAAACGACCTCGCACTGCCTCCCGGCACGGATTAGGCTCTGCTCTTCAAGCTCAAGACGACTCGGGATGTTTGGACGAGGAGACAATGAGAAGTGGTGTTTTGCTTGGGTAATTTTTGTAGCTTTTTGGGAGTTTGGGAACTTGATGAGGCATTGTTACGACATGTACTTGACGAGCTTTATTAAATGTAGTTTTGGGCGAAAAATGAAAGTGTATATTGGACCATCAAGTGCTGTGTAACTTATGAATCGAAAAGAAGTAAGAGAATATTTGTAGGGGAGTTGCACGTAATCGGAACTAAAAGGTTAGGAAACGTTGTTGTTGCGTTTGTGCTTCGAGCGTATAGAGGGAAGGGTAGAGTAATACTTTCTAACTTTTCTTTCCTGAAAAATTGCAGGGTCAGAAAGGCCATAGAAGCTAGGCATAGAATGGTTTTAAAGAAACGAGAAATAAGTTCCACTTCTGTATGTTTTTCTACACACTCTCCTCTGTTGTAATTTTTAACTACGGTTAAAGAGGATATGATTTTATGAAATAGAACCCCGTCTAGAACCAACATAATCTGGCTACACGTGAGGACTGATGTGGATTTGAATGGGATTAGAATAAAGGGGTTGAAATGTGGCCTTATATTTCCTGAATTCAGCATGAAATCAAGTTTTTTGGCCTATTTTAGGTGTCTATTGCGTAAGGGAAAGTGGAGAAATGATCCCGAAAGCTTATCATATTCTCGTTGCTACTGGAAGTTTAAGTTGGTCACTTCCTCTCGGGCATAACAAAAGTTAAGTTTACGAGTGAGCTTCAATGAAGAACAGGGAAAAACCCCTCGTAAACTTAATTTTTGTTATGCCTGGGACGAGGTATATCCACTTTTAGTCTTAGAACTTGTTTAGAGTTACTCACAATAGGCTCAATTTTGTCTTTCGGTATGAAGCAGGTGGACAGCTCGGGTGAGACATCCGGTAGATCATATGTTATAAAAGTCAATACTGTCCAAATCCGAGCCTCTGATTCGCTAGTTTTACTAAGAGATTAGGCCAAAGCCGTAATATAGACAGGGCAGGGGTACATTCGGAGCTGTACACCCGAGGAGACACCCTCTCAAGGTAAACTTTTGATAGGACTTGTTTTAAAAAAATATTACTCAAAAGGAGATCGCAAACCTAAATTCGAAGCGTAAATGTGTATTAACGAGGAGATATAATTCTGAAAGATATAGATTATTTAATTTATAGAAAAACATTTCAACCATCCATAACCATAGCAATTTTTGTTGAGCCTCAAAGAGCTTATCAAGAGCAACTGTAACGAGATAGATGAGGTTTTCACATTTAAGGTTATATAGTTGCTTGTTATTGTTTGCTACAGTTACAGTAAGAGTAGGGGCCCATATTACAGTAGCAATCGGCAGTTCCAATAACCGAAAGTCGCGTCTTGGTAGTCGGTTTTGCCTATCACCTAAACTTAAATAAGAATAAAATATGCGTTTTTAAAATCTTTGGAGACTTTTACTTCGTACTTCTATGTATGTCAGTCCCCTAGAACTTCCTGGCCCTTTAGAACAGAGCCAGGTCAGAGGGGGTATCTCCGTGTCTTGTGTCTTCTTATTTGAAAGACTCGAGTCCAATCTTCATATATCCCTAACGCGGGATTACCCGTCGGGAGATTCACGATAATGGGGCTGGACATGCCGGAAAATTCACCCTAAAACTGGAACTGATATAGGTGGAGTAAATAAGTAGATACCATTGCTTGTTTCATGTTACTTTTACTAAGTTTAGACAATTTTCACCTACAATTTACAAAACTTGTAAAAAGCTGAAATAAAGCCTTAGTTTGCATCCACCTATATCAGTTCTGGTTTTAGGGTGGATTGTCCGAAATTTTCATCCCCTTTATTATTCCTTGCTGCATATTCCCCGAAGCCCATTCCATTTTGCCATTCGTGATTCAATAAACTCGAAGAACCTTTTCCAACATGAAGTTTTCTTCCATCTTCGTAACCACTTCATTCTTCACCCTCATTTTGACTGCTGTTGGGATCCATTCTGCCAGCGTTTATAGGACCTTTTGCTACTTGAGATCAAATGTTTGCTACTTTATATCCAATCCACATAGAATCCCCACAGAAGTAGGGCGACCAAGTAACGCCCTCCAACACTTTAGATAACTACTGTCACTCTTGTTGTTACAGTATCACAGTCTCTTTTGCTGTGATTTAAATCTATTCCTACAACTACAAGCGATATTCCTGATACTACATTAACACTACGATTTTAAGTAATCTGCCGCTGGTTATAGGCGAGCTTCACCTCTTTCGGGAGCCCAATGCCCATAACACCTTCGAGCCTTATAGCCTAGGCTTTTAAGGTATTTGGTATCTGTTGCGACGTGGGATAAGTGAATAGTAGAGGATAAGTGAATAGGTTCTGGATGTGGCGTATGGGAGGCATCACGTGATCAGCCCTGACGAGCCTTGGCGACGCCACCAAATAACCTAGTATATAATCTCGTAGCTAGTCCTTCTGAATCCTACAAGAATTATGAAACCAACAACCTAGGACCTAACAGTCTTTTGTACCAACAGTATCCACCTAAATATTGGACCCGCCAGGGCACCAACCCTGACTGGTATATCCTCATATTTCCACATTGTAGATAGCTATTTTTCCCCTTAGTCGTATCAATATATACGAGTACAAGATCAATATATACAAGTACAAGATCACTATCATCGTTGATTCCTGAAGTGTACCCACTGACCTTTCATGTTCAAGAAGAAGCTCCATAGCCTCAAGTAGAAGGTACGACAGCGACGTCAGTCGCTGCATTGTATGTTGAGGATTTACTACTTGTTCATTACAGTAATTGGATATGCATAGAAAATTAGGGAGCTCTATGAAATTTAGATGTGAAATGGTAGATGTTGGTTATAAAAAAGGGCTCAAAAGTGTCTATCCTGCCTATGTAGAAGTTGTGCTCAGAGCGGCTGGTAGCTGGTGGCGCATGTCTTCTGATAAGTGCTCAACTAATCAGATCAAAATTATTACACCGTTCATGTGGCAGCAAATATATTGTTTTAACTTTTGAAATAATCATTTTGAAATCTCACAGCAATTCGAAAAATTATAAGAGTTCCAGAATAATTAGAGTAATTGACCCAAAAAAATAAATAGAGTTAATCACCTGGAGTAACTTAGAGATGTATAATACCAGGATACTTAACACTACCTTTCTTATCTCTCAAGTGAACTGGTAAGATGGAACGGAATTGCAGTTCTTGCTAGCACATAGTCTCTTCCTTGGACCAAACTAATTCAGTACTGAATTTACTAATCTTATGAAAGTATCAAAGACATCCTACAATAATCATTCCTCCGTAATAAGGAGAGCAAATTAAATTAGCAAATTTTACTAGAGAGTAATTTAAAAGGGGTTGTAGTTCTCATTTATGTCCCCTATCGCAAACATAGAAAATGATAAAGAAAGGTGAAGAAGTGGTAAGAACCACATCTAATGAAGTCACTGAAGCTGAACTAATTCAGAATTGCAAAAGACTCAAGGTAATAGGTTGAGTATCAGTTATTATTCACGGTTCCAACAAGTAAAGTAAATGAGTGGTATCAACTGGTAGTGTAGACAAAAGATGGTGGATTGCAATGCCTATAGAATGACAGCATTCACCGAAAAACGCCACAAATCAAATCAAAATTGCAAGAGTGTCCTGTCAACCCTGGCAGGCGTCTCCTATGAGTCCTATCTGAAATTGCGTCATTTAGATACTATTCACGACACTATAGTTGGCTTCTTATTTTGTGTTGCGGCCAGTATCCTTTCTGCCATCTTCAACACCCCTCACAGCTGATTACCTGAGTTTCTACATTTCAACACCACATACGTTCTTTGTTGCTTGATCAACAGGTTTGATTCAGCATGGTTTCCCCCACGCTCTTTACTTTTCTCAGCTTTATGCTGGCCTTCTGCCCTTTTGGTTCTAGCTATACTTTGAAGTTTCAGTACGATAGCTCCAACTGGTTTGAGAAGTTTGACTTTCGCACTGTAAGTAAACATACCACGAGCTCGCCGATTGAGAATGACAGCTAATCATTTCAGGGCGACGATCCAACTCATGGTACCGTTGACTATGTCAACCTTAAGACAGCCCAGAGCCTTGGTTTGGTGTGTACTCAATCTTCTGGAATTCTCTTCTTTAGGTGTATACCAAAGTGGAGGTATTCTCAAACCTTGGCTGCATGTCTTATAAAGGCGTATAGAAGCATGCTAACATTGAAATTTCACAGACAAAAGTTGTTGATGGCCGTGTCTATATGGGAGTTGATATGCAATCCGTTGTCCCTGACAATTCTCGTGGTCGTAAGAGTGTTTGGGCAACCAGTAGAGACGAATTTGAACACGGACTGGTCATTGGTGATTTTCAACATATGCCTGAGAATGTGTGCGGAATCTGGCCTGCTTTGTAAGTCTAGCACTATGAACTGATTTCCCTAGCTTGAACTACTTACTAAGTTTCGTGTCTACATCGTAGCTGGACTGTCAAGGATGAAGGAGGCCCATATTCGGAAATCGATATTGTGGAATACTTCAACAACGATGCCAGCAATGGCGCCATCACTACCTACACCGACCCCAAACAACCACAATGCACATTTAACCAGTCACCAAGCGGACAAACTCAACCTCTCTTAGAGAATTTCCGCTATTGCACTGGCGATGGTGGATGCTCTACTACTGGTCCAGCTGCTGGGTATGGCGCTGAGTTCAATAAGAATGGTGGAGGTATTTGGGCAATGGATTGGACTAGCGAAGCAATTCGTGTGTGGTTCTTCCCAAGAGGAACAAGTGGTATCCCTTCAGATATCATACATGGCAATCCGAATCCTGCACTATGGCCTTTGCCCTTGGCAAATTTTCAACGTACTGACGGGGGCTGTGATATCGACAAGCACTACTTGGCACAAAGTATTGTAGGTTTCTCTCAATCTCTTTTCTTCTGTCGGTTCTCAAGAATTGTGACTAATAGAATCTCAATAGTGGTTTGACACAACTTTTTGCGGAGACACGGCGGGTGGAAAAGGATGGACCAGTTGTAAGTGTTGAATTCCCCACTCCAGGCACCAACTTTGTCTGTTCTTATCCAATGGGCTTGATATGCCGTGCTATTGTCACACACTCCCTATTGTCACATACTCCTCACAAAGTACCCAAAACTGCAACAACTGACACCTGGGTCTCGTAGGGACTGATTGTAGTCGAAAGACGGGGGTTGCGACTTGCGACGAATGGGTTCGGAAGCATCCTGAGACATTCCAAAATGCGTACTGGCTCGTGAACTCTGTGAAGGTTTATCAGAAGTAGCGATTTCTTGAGTGGTGGTCTACGGAGTACTGGGCAAATACCTAGGTAGATTATACTGTCGTCATGTTTGGGCCTCCGTGAGGTTTCCCACAAGATCTGGCCGAGTTTTCTTGCTGAATGTGCAAAGACTCAATGCTACGATACTACACATGCCTACAGTTGAACTTTCCATTGAATGCAGTTTTTGTTTCCCTTGCAAGTGACGTCAGAAAGAAGACTAAAATAAGTGAGCTCGTCTGAGGGGGTCCGAGGGGGTGTGGGGACCCAACCACTTCCACATAAACCTAGGCTGTTATGGTCCAGGTACCTCAAACAATCCAAATGGTGGTTTCTCCATGGTTATTTTAGGATATTGGAGGTTAATGTTTGAAGGTATATATGTGGCTGTATCAAGAGTATTAAATTAAGAAAAGAATGATGGCTGATGATGGCTGATGATGGCTGATGATGGCTGATGATGGCTGATGATGGCTGATGATGGCTGATGATGGGAATGTGGGAGCAGAGAGCAGAGAGCAGGGAGCAGGGAGAGCTTGGACCGGTTCGACCCTTGTCAAATATTTGGTTGCGCTCTCTCAAGGCTCCCTCGGCTCTGTACTCAATTGCGAATCTCAACATGTCCCGGTTATGGGAACTCCTGACATAATACTACCAATATATCTTCTTGACGCGTACACAAGGGTATGAGCGTTTCTACGCCCCTCTGCAGAGTATGCCGCCGCCTTGCTCTTCTTCGTGCGCCCAAGGCTGGGGTCGTACATGTTCCCCGCTTGAGAACATTCAGCAACAACATCAACGAAACCACTGCCACGGAACATACGAGCGCGATCAAAGATGTTGCAATGCTGGCAGATAAACTCGAAGGCTCGGAGATCAAGTCTGGACGGTTGCCAAGGCACGACAATGCCCCAAAATTACACCATTTAAACACCGGGGACCTACTCGAATCGCTCTTTGAGCAAAGCATTGCACCTCCCGAGACATCACCACGAATGCCACCCCGAAGCACCGCCATACTAGAGCCTTATAGACATGTGGAAGCGCTCAAAGGAATGATGGAAGGCGGTAATCGTGTGGCAGACTCTTGGAATTTCTTCGCCCAGAACTTTGGCAAATTTGATTCAGCCAGTGGGCAGCTGAGGTTTTTGCCATCATACTTGATCTCAATCTCGGAAAAATTGTTGAAGCAAGTGCTTCGTGCAAAACAGCAAGATCCACAATCGCGGGATCTTCCAACTTTTACCGAGATTTCAAGGCTATACCTCAAACTGGGTGTACTTCGAGGCTCCAGCTGGACAAGGATGATATTGGGCTTGGTCAGAAGTATATTGGACTTGAGAAAGGCAGGTAATGGCGATAAAGAGGAAGAAAAGAGACTCTTTCAAGATCTTTTGGGGGCATGGAACGTGGTATGCAGAATTCGAAACACCCTCACGGTTGATTCTTCCCTCGATTGGTCACACCTTCCTCCCACTACATCGAAGAACATTAGAGAAACCAGACGAAGGCGCGGGCCTCTGCTCTGTTATAGCCTTCTCACGCCCCCTTTTCAAAGTGTCCATCTTGACCAAATACCCGTCGTCGCCGTCGCAACGCTGGCTCTACTCAAAAATAATTGTCCACTCCATCCGGAGTTACTTTCGAATGCGGCTCCTTTCTTGAATCTGCTGAGAACTCATGTTGAAGTGATTGGGCAGGATGTTGCTGGTATTGAAACCAGTTCAGATTCGAATCTTCAAATTGTCACTGAATTCGTTCATCAGAAATTGCCTGGAATGGAAGAAAATACGGATGTAGCGCCAGCGAAATGGCAAGATTCACGGCAAAGTCCTGTTGCTCGTATTCGGAATGATTATTTTATGAAGAGTATCAAGAGTGCTGCCAGAGCACAAGATATCCCTAGGCTGGATCGTCTATGGCAAGATGCTGTGCAGTTTCCGCTATCTCGAAACATTCCTACAGCAGACACACTCATCCAGCACCCAAGTGAAGGTGCAACCTTGAATTCTGAAGTATGCGACTACTTTATTCTAGTATACATGAAACTTCGCAGGACAGACAGTGCGATAGGTATATGGAATCACATGATCAAAACTGGCATCACACCTACAATTACGACTTGGTCTTCGATGATTAACGGTTGTAGGTTGTCGCGAGATGTTAACTCACTCAAAGCACTCTGGAGGAAGATGGAGCTCTCTGGGATGAAACCAGATCTTGCTTGCTGGAATTCACGCATCAGCGGCCTACTTGATTCTGGACAGATAGATGCTGGATTAAATGCTTTGGACGAAATGGGAAGAGGATGGATTACATGGACTGAAAAAATGAAGGGCAGTGCCAAAATACCTCAAGGCCCAACAGAGGGATCTAGTTCAGACGCGCCGGTCAAACCCACCGTGGAAACGATCAATTTTGTCCTAGCAGGCTTACTGCGCCGGAGAAAGCATGATCTTGCAGCACGCGTTCTTGGCTGGTCTAAGAAATTCGATATCAAGCCGGATGTCGTCACGTACAACATACTGCTTCGCCCTCTAATCAGAAAAGGTCAAACAGAAGAAGCCAGAGCGCTTCTTGACCAGATGGAGCAAGATGGCCTCCAAGCCGATGCTGCAACTTTCACTACAATCTTGGATGGAGCCCTTGGTTCTTGCGATCCAAACAATCCTGAAGAACTGATGGAATTAATTGGGAACATATTTGCACAAATGGAGGCGTTAGGGATCCAAGCAAATTTGTTCACTTATGGGAAATTAATTTATCATTTGCTTCATAATTCAGAAACAGGCTCAGAACAATGCCTGGTAACAGTCGACGCAGTACTGGAAAGAATGGCCAAGGAAGGTCTACAACCCTCGACGCATATTTACACAATGCTAGTAGAATACTACTTCGCTCAACAACCACCCAATATTGATGCTATCAGAACACTAATTGAGCGAACCAGGCTTGAAGTGGGAACCACTGACAATATATTCTGGGATCGCGTTATTGAGGGCTATGCCAGGACCGGTGAGACGGCTGCGGCGATGAGAGTCCTGGGCAAAATCAACAGCCGGGATTTTGCTGCAGGATGGCACGCCCTGAAAGCGCTACTAGCAGCTCTTGTTGATGACGAACAATGGGAGCTTGCAAGAACGTTGGTAAGGAATACGAAGGCTGATCACGGCGGCCCATTGAATGTTGATCAACGTGGTCAGGAAGGGCAACACGATTTCTGGGAGCTGGCTCTTCAGCTACAACTCGTGGAGGGTGATTGATATGTTTGTGATATGTGTTGTACTGTACTTATATAACGAATTAATGCGAATGTGAAATCGCCTCTAGAAATGTTCTCCTGTGGTTAGGATACTGGGAGAAGAATAATTGAATGGATAAACCAGATTCAATAAGACTTCCTGAAGCTGTTCAATTCAGATTGGTCTGCAAATATCTTGGTAAACTACACTAAAACCTGTCGCGGAGCAGGCCAAGTATTTAAACAATCATGTTTTAAAAAGAAAAAAGAGTCTCCAAGGTCTTCACCAAACTTCGATTCCATGATTCAGAACCCCCTTCCTCCTGCTCCAATACCATATTGGGAATTTTAGACGTTGTTAAACCCAGCCTTTACTTAGAAAGTGCTCCATCATGGACAAGCATTATGTTGAAATACCCTCCCCCCCCCCAGAACGCCAAACCCATACCTGGGATTCTCCGCGTTCGCCCAAGCTCTTCAAAAAATCCAATTTTCTCATGAATACAATAGGATAAAAGGTACCATGTTCACGAACACCCTTCAGCTGGTTTATCTGAGATCATACCAACAACCTTCTCCAAGTCCTCGACTTCTTGTTTTCCAATCTTCCGTCCCTCCCCTTGCCACTCGCCATCTCTAATCTCTCCCATTTCGTCAAGCTCGAGGCCCCTCACATTTTCGAGATGTTTCCTTGTTTCTTTCTCAACAAACTCCAATCTGCCCTTTCTCCAGCTCTTCTCCTCTTCTCCCACTAATCCTTCCTTTCCATTCCCGTTAGTAAGTTCTTCGAGTCGTGGTTGCAGGTTCGCCAGCAAGGCCTTCAGAGCGGGTAATTGCGAAAGCGCAAAAGAAGTAGTAGTCGTCACAGGCTTCGAAACATCTCCCGTCAACTCCCCCTTGTTCTGTAAGAACGCGAAAGAAGGATAATTTGCTTCCTCCGTACCCTCTTTTTTACCAAGTAGCCCTCTAAGTGCCGCAATCGTAGCATCATTCCTCCCCACCTCCGCCTCCAACACTCGTTGCAACTTCTGCGTCTCCCTCAACCTCTTCCGCTGCACAGTAACACTCTCCACATCCGGCGCATCCTTATCATAGCTGAAATTCAAGCCCTCGTAATGACTCAGTCGCACCCAGGTCCGCACCTCGGCCGGGACACTCAATATATTTCGCAGAGCGTAGATTTCCAATCTATCAAAATTCTTGTCGATTTTCGCCTCGAGCAGGGTTTCGAGCTGGTGGACCCCATTTTCAATCTCATGGTTTGCTTTCTCGCGAATAAGGGCTGCGGATGCAGCGGGGTCTTTGTCTTTGCTTGTGGAGGGCTTGCGGAAACCTATATCGGCTGGGTCGGCGGCTAGGAGGCCTTTTTCGACGGCTTCGGTTGCGCGGAAGGCGAGGATATTTATGCTGTTTATTATGTCGTCGATTAGGGCCTGGGTATGAGCTTAGTTAAAGAGACATAACATGGAGGCAGGAAGAGCGCAACGACTTACAGCTGGTCGATAGGTTAAGTGCTCTGTCAACAGAGTGACGTCTGAATTGGCCATGCCGCTCATTGTCGCGAGCGAAAGTGATTGAAAGTTAGCTTTGCGCCCACTGATAATTGGAATTTATATCAGGTTTGCAGTCGGATCCTTATCAAACAAAAATCATCTGGTTGGTTTCCGGTAAAGGTATTGTTTTCCAAATGTCAACAATAGAAATAAATGTAGACGGATGACGCGAAGGTTAACGGGCGCTCGGCCTTTCCCCGCCATTTCGCTGAGTAAACCTTGGCAGGGGCAGGTACCACCCCATCCCCACCCCCCTTGAGGCCTTCTGGTCTTGAACTAACATAAAAGCAGGCACGCTAGTAAAAAGGATACCTAGGATATCCAGAAACAACAAAAAAAAATAGAAGAGTAGCTGCATAAAGAGGAAAATATCACCAAAAAATTGCAAAAGAAATATACACGTCTACCTCTTCAGGTCCTGTATACTCCGTACCAAGAAAATCCAGTCTTTCGCAATACCCAAATGACTTGTGGCCATCTTTCCAACCACCGAGATATACTCGACTTACAGGTCAGTCAGCTTGAGAAAATATTTGAATCTACTCTAGTACTCGAGTACATACAAGATACAGCTAGTAAGGTTCCAGTGGGCATGGTGGGAATACGTCGGCGATAGGTGGTAAACGAAGAGCTGGGGGGGGCCTCCCCTCCTTTTCTTCATTCCAAACCCCCAACCAACAACACCTCCCAGATCTGCAACACCAACACCTACGCCAACCACATATGCAGCCAATTCACAAACATCAGAAAAGGCCACAGCGTTGGAACACTTCTGCAGGCTAAATAGCACTCACAACATACATAAAACAAACGGACTCCTCAATTTCGAAACACTGAAATAGCTGCAGCTGCAGTCAGCCTGCAGATGTTAGATGTTGTGTGAGGCTAGGTCAGATCCGAACCTCTGGCTTTCTTATTATCAAGTGGTTTGTGATAAGCTGAGGGCGAACTGCTCATGGTGTCAAAATATGCAGGGCTTACACCTTCGTTGGGTATGCATCTACGCGGCCTGGTTTGATCTGTACAAGGTATGATATAAGCAGTTAGAGTTGACACTAGGTTGGTCGGAATTCCTTTTAGGATGCAAGATATTGTGGGCTTTAGGCGTGCTGTTTGTTATACCTGGAAGCTATCTCCTCTACCTGAGGGGTTTTCGGTTAACTGCTTGCTATTATTATATCTTGTTTAATATTTTGAATAAATGATCAAGAGGGCTTCTTTGTTCTCAACGAGTCAGAATAAAATATTTAGAACCCTTAGAGTATTATCAAGGTGGCCATTATGGCTCAAAGGGTGGTTCAACTAGAAAAGTACAGCTTGGGCTGGGGGCTCGCTTGTTACAAATGTGGTATGGTTTTTTGACTCTGGGGCTCTGGTTATTACTGATAAGAAATCATAAACAAAGCCAAGGCTCTAGAAGAGCTTCTAGGTCCATAATAGGAAAATCAATATAGCTCTATTATTAAAACTACTAAAAGACGGATAAAAATTATAAAGATATAACTGTTTTTCTGACTGGCAGCTCGCTCAATATTATTCAAGCTTCAACCACCCATTATTGAATAGGTCCAAAGCGCAAAACAGAAACTGGATTACCTTCCAAGGTTTATTACCTTCTTATCTCACACGAACCTTCATAATTTCCGGCTCACGAACAACTTACGCTTTTTTACGTACCACTCCTTGCCCTATGCTCGCTGAAGCTTTGACCTCGTCTGGTCTTTAACTCATTCTGTCAAGCCAATGATACTTATTTCACAAACTACTCATCAGCAAATCCTAGTAATCCTCCTCCCCTCTCATCTATCCCCAACATCACATCACCAAAACCAGCCTCTCCAGAAACCGCACCAACGAGCCCATTACAACTCTGCAATGGACCTAGATACCCACTCCCAACAACATACATTCCACGAAACCGTAAACTCCTACCAAGATCTCTCAGCAACCACAACATACATCCCTGGCCCACAAAAAAAAAACGTCAAGTTTCAGCCTTACCACAGGAAAATCCTGCCTACCAGTACCAAGTATACAACTAGTGTAACCACACAAGTGACAAGTTCCAAATATCTATCTGCACGTCCCTAAGAAATCTGGTGATAGGAATCAGACCGTACCCCCACCCCCTGGGAAGGAATGTTTCATGGGAAATGCAAGTCAGATCAATCGGATTCCAAGAATCTCCTTAGCCTCAGCCGCTACGGAGTATTTTCCCGAAGAGTGTGGTCTAGATAGATGTGTTTGTATCATGGTATCATTGTATCTTTGTGTCTATGATCTGTGGAAATTTGTGGGTATCTACCAGTTATGTTGCTTTGGAGCATAATTTGATGGGGTTTGGGAGTTTGAATGATTGTCATCTGTTACTGTATGGTTTTGTGTTGGATGGGATAGGATGAATATTGAAATGGTTTAGTAGTTTGGATGATTGTCATCTGTTATGGTTTTGTGTTGGATGGGATGGCATGGCAATTGAATGGATTGAAGAGTTCGGATGATTGACAGCTGTCAAGTTTTGGGAATCGGATGACATTTTTTTATGCGATCATAAATAGTAAGATTTAACACTCAAAACAACCACATATAACAATCAACGCCACAGTTTACTGCTGGGTAAAGCAAAGCGAAAGCAGAGTAAGTAGGATGGATTCACAGAAGACTCGTAGGGTTTGGTTTTCAACTTTTTATATTAGGTCGTAAATGCATATATAACTTTCAAGGCCACAAGACCGAACTAGCAGTCTTTTATTTGCCCACAAAGGTTCCGCCGTCCCCAAAGGCAAAACAGATGATCTCGAAATCCTCTCCAAAACGCCTTTTCATTATAACCGGGCACGAGATGCATCTTGAAAGAATTAGAAAGAGAAGAGAAGAAATGAGGATCTTGTGATTAAACAATTTCCATTATTTATTTTCCAAAGAACCAATACCTGCGAAAGTTTGTTAGTATTATAGGACAGTAGATAGAATATGAACGAAAGACTTACTCCGCAGAATATTTAACCTCGAAAGAAGTAGCCGAATCTGCACAATTTGCAGGCGGAGTTCCTCCAACAGTGTTAACTCGGTAGACTTCTGACAATCCTCCAGTAGATCCACCCACAGCAGTCAGCTTGAGCCACGCAACGGAGCCTTTCTTTGGAGAATCTGCCGAGGCACTTTTCGAGCCAACAAGGGTACCTGCAGGCGTGTCGAATACGGGTGCACCACCACCGTTGAAGAAGTGTCTGCCGCCAGCAGCTCTGGCACCTAGGAGGGCCTCGATATCAAATTCCATTGCAAGTCTTGGGAGGATATCAAGAGCCTTTGTGGATTTTGCACCTGTACAAGTTCCGTCGGCAAGTGATGCAACAGCACCGATTGCTACTGGTACGACTTTTGCATCTTTCGCTTTACACGTGTAGTTTTGCGTTCCGCTTCCGATACCAATGAACTTGAGAGTACCGCTTGGGCCTGGAAGAGCTATTGCTGGTGTTAGTATGGATAAAGGATGAGAAAAGTCATTGAGAACTTACAAGAAGAAGGTAGTTTAGCGCCTGAAGTATCACAACCTGGACCGCTTCTGGCTCCAGCTTCCTTGTCACCTGGTTTCCCAGTTCCCTTTGGAGGCTCTTTCTTTTCTGCTCTCTTCACTTCCTGGATTTCCGAGGCCAATGTTTCGAAGTACTCTCTGATCAACAAAGCAGCTTCGGGACTGGCAGGAGGAATTTTTGGAGCTGCCAGCGCCACCGCGCACAGCGCGGACAATATCCAAAAGTGGTAGAGCATTGTAGAAGAATGAAGTGATGAAAATAGTTGGCAAGTATTATTAGACGTGGAAGACACAGAAGTGAGTGACTATAAGAATATAGTAGAAGGAACGATGGAAGCTGATTTTAGGAATAAGCGAAGAGGGCTCGTCCAGGGGTGGGTGGAGGTGTTTATATATTTCAAAGTAGATGAGTCCAGTCTGATGAAGAAGAGTTGCAGTTGAAAAAAAGAGACGATTCAGACGAGGAACGGCGCACAAATATCAAGTTTGATGGATGAGAAACTTGACTTTTTTTCTGATTGGGAAGGATGCCCTTATACATCTGAGGGATCTGATCAGGATGTGCGATGGTGTGGGTGACATGGTGTGGGTATGGGTGATGGGTGGCCTGGGATGCGGGTCCAAAAGTCGAATCCTGTACCTAACTGGCGATGCCTATGTGGATCTCATTCAACAACAGACCATTATTACAGGGTTGTAGGTGGTAGGCAAGGCGGTACGGCGTGAAGGCGTGTAAGTGTGGGAGAAGAGTGGTTCGGAACACCAAAATACGCCGGCGGCAAGGGCACAGCAAAAGATCTAAATTCGGGAGGCGGTTGAGAACCTTGGAAGCGAGGCAGGCCCCTTACTGGATGGGGGAGGTAGGGGAACGAGAGGGCACGAGAGGGCACCAGGGGGAAAGCTGCAGGCAAAGACGAATGGGGTATTGATGGTGGCTTGTGCACTACCCGCTTAAACTGCAAGCCCCTCGAAGCCCCTCCAACCCCAGTATCAGCTTTCTTATTTGCAGAAGCCAACGACACGCACCCACGTTTGCTATACCTACCTAGGTACGGTACCAAATCTCTGACCAAAAACGTGTGGAATTTCACAGCCTGGCGAGCCTGGTAATTGTAATTGTACCGGGTTGCAGCAAAAGAAAAAGAGTTCAGGCCCAACCTCCGCTAAACGGGGGCAGGGCCTTACATCTCTCGGGTCAGCTGTCGCATTATTCTCTCACTACAAATAGTTAGTACTGCTATCATATCGAAATAAATGGGGAAAAACTTACACTTTTTTGAGCACAGCGACACTGAAAAGCTGTTAGACGGTGGTAACAGCTAGCGGTGCGGCGCATATGGGTGAACACCGACTAACTGACTGGGCCAGGCGGACAGGTTTAATCCCAGTTTTGGTGACAGGAAATGTGGTAATTAGGGATATCAACAATATTTTGTGGTTTTTTGTGTTTTTTTGTGGGCCGAAGAGCTGGCGAGGGGCGCTGATTGGTGGGAAATATTCGGGGTTGCTCGCGGTTGTCAGGTGTCAGGGGGGCTTTGTGTGACCTTGACTGTTACTCGAGTACCAACCCAAATTTAACTGTGAAGAGAAAATCTAGGTTGGCCGTAATTCACGAACACCCATGGAAACCCAAGAACAAAACACCAACCAGAGTTTTGTCCGAGCACTTGTAGCAGATCAATTCAGGCTTATCCTGACCCTTCACCAAAATATGAGGCTTCCCCAGGCCAGTCAGCCTGTCTCCAGTAATCATGAGATGAAAATGGAGTAGCTTTGCAAAATAGTTCATGCCAATTCCTGACAGCAAGTCAGAAACTACCAAAGTTGAACCTGACAGCCTGACAGGCGTTCTCCACAAAATCAACACGATTACAGTGGTTGTATTTTTGACGGCGGGATAGCGAATGCACTTGGGACTCCCATCTGAATTGGAGGTACGGTAAAAGTCGACGCGTAACGGAGTATTACTCCCCTCGCCTGCATTCAGCAGGGTGTATAAGATCACAGAGTTGGGTGCTCCGTCGAATATGCCCAACATATAATAGCAAGAGAAATGACGAAATAACAACAGCAAGAAAGCTTGCTATGTTGACGTCGTGATCTAGGGTCATGAATGTTACATAAACTGTTAAATTCTAAAGGCCTTCATAGCTTTAGGTCGTCAAACCAATCTTGACGTTTTTCATCCGAGTCTTCTGTTTCTCAGTCTGAATTTTCGTCAAGGTATCAAGTGCCTCATTATCAAGCCATCCGATTCCCGACCTGGAAACGAAAAACATGAGAGGACAATTGTCGTGCACCGAGAAACTACATCGTACTTCGTATTTCGAAGCAACAGAAAGTTTCTCCAAAACCTCAGATTAAACTGAGCCATGCGGGCCAAATAACCTCTCCAATGGCATGGGGTATAATGAGTAGTATTGCTGAACTAGACCAAGTCAGAAAAAATACACCGATGGTACTGTAAGGCAAAACTCGCTATCGATCGAGGGCCCACATGATAAACAATTTCCCTCCCAAGTGCCTGGTTCAACTCTGCCCAGATTTGCCCAGAATCATAGACGCGCGACGGAATCAATATAGAAAAGTATTGAAAAACGGAAAAATACATTGCGCCGCCATCTGGGTGCAAGTCATGGTTGGATGACACGCTTGCGTCTCGGCAAAATACTCCAGATCGATGACCATTGACCAAGCTTTGTTCTGCAGCGAGAAGACAAGCATAGCCTTCTGAATGTCATTAGCCAGCACCAGCCAATATCCCCGCATGGTCTATTCATAGTTCAGCGCTTAGAGTGGATCCAATGGGGATGTTTGTTCCCGCAATGATGCGGCTCTGCGGGGCTGTATGCAAGTCATTCTGGCAACGTAAATGACCCACTCATGAATCTAATCCAATCATTATATCATCAACAGTCGAATGCCCCTCCTGACAAACCAACCGACCAACCAACTGGCGGAATATGCTTGAAGGTCGAGTAGAACTGTAGGACACGCACTTAAGCGCCATTCTATGAGTACAGGTAGACTACAGGAACATGCTTGCTGCACAACGTCCTGGTACACAACATCGCCAAGTAGCAAATATTGAAAAACTGGTAAATAACTATCCATCACCGCCCCTCCTTTCCCCATGATCATCACCTGGGACTCTTACAAAGCTAAGATCCCTTACCGCTGAATCCCTCTTGGTGCCAATCTGTGTCCTTCCCAGCCTTCACAGCCTCTCCCGCAACCTTGGCCGCTAGAGGTCCAGCAGCAACGGTAGTCGTTCCCGTCATGGTGTAGTACAAGGAAAGAAAGACGAGAACATGCAAGGCCACGCAATATCCGGCAAACAAATTCCGGCTCGAACGCGTTGCTAGCACCATTCTCGTGATGGAGAATACAACCCGTTCGGGTAGACTCATTCGCTTGTATGCTCGGGCAGATTCACGCCCTCGGAATGCCGCAAAAGGAGATATGTTTGACTCGTAAGCCGACCGATATCGATCCAATGCTAATCCAGACGAAGTGGAGGAGGACATCTGGACCGTCGATGGATTGGGATTGCTGGCATATGATGATGCAGACGATGCTGTAGGTGCGCCTCGGTTATAGGTAGAGACATATCTCGTCTTCTCATAAAGATTTAGGTTGTCTTTTTGCAACGACGCAATTTCTTGTCGCAGAGAAGATACCGTTCGATGGGTTTCTGAAAGTTCATTCTCAAGTTGTGTATTCCTTTTCTTAAACCGATCGCGCTGCGCTGTGATCATAGGTAAAATACCAGATCCTCCCCCAACAGGCTCCCCCGATCTTAAAGCTTCAAGAGACGTAGTGCCTAGCGATGCAGAACGAGGGTCGAAGCCAGAAATTATTGATGAAGTTGGTGAGATTCGTCCTTTACGCCCTCCCATCACATTGGCCGACGATTGCGGGTAGCGACTTACGTATGTGCCTGCGACAGAAGCACCTGAAGGGTATGCATTGGCTGTCTCTTGCTGTACATTAGCAAGGTCATTTTCCAATGTTGCGTTGAGATGCTGAGCTCTTTCGAGCTCTCCATTCGTCTTAGAGAGCTCTTCCTGCATTGATTGTAGCCGGCTTTGTAAGTCCTGATGGGAGACTCTTAAAATCGTGAGCTCATCACTCAGCTTTTTGTTTCTGGCCAACAAAAGTTGTTCCAGGGTATCACCCTTGGGACGCCCAGAGGATCCATTCTCCACTTTCCCATCTGTGACGTTGGCTGTTGATTCTGGCACATCAAGCTCATCGTCATCTCCTGTCGAAAATTCTATACTTTTGAGAACTTCAAGCTCCTGCTTGATATCCTCGTAATCACTCCATTTTTGCACTTTAGATTTGAGAGCATCTCGCTCAACTTTCAAAAGTGCCGTTTCTCGCTCTAAGGCGCGCAGTTTGCTATCCAGCTCCCTCTTCCTGGCGTCTTTCTCAACTCGGGCTGCATCTACCTTCCTCAACAATGAAGAATTTTCAGAACGAAGTCGCATGTATCCTGGGTCATCTTCTAAATTCAGAGCTGGTTGGCTTGGCACTTGTGATGCTGATTGCGCCAGCTCAACCAAAAGCTGTTCATTGCGTGCTTCCACTTCTGCCAATCGCACACTTGTCCGTTCGAGGTCCGAATTGACCATTTCCAGCTCAGCGCTTGTAACATGACCACGACCTGCGCTATTCTCATCCCCATCCGCTTGTCCAAGTCGTTGCGTGACCTCATAGCTAGCCTTGATCTCCGTGAGAAGCCTGTCCTGATTTTCGACCTTGTCTTCCAAAAGCTTTTCCTTCGCTTCCCAATTGTCTTTTTTTTCTTCCAAGACTGCCGCCCAAGATGTCTCAACCTCCTTGACTTTGGTCTCCAGACCCTCTTCCAGAGTCCGGCGAGCGGATCTTTCCGTCTCCAGTCTTGCCTCTGTTTCCTCCAGTTGCGATGTGAGCTTGCTGACACTTTTCTGCAAATGCTCGTTTTCTTGCGTAACCTTTGGGAGGGTGTCTTCGGACAACAGAAGCGAGTCGACTGAGGCTTCCAGTAAAGGATATGGATCCGGGGCCTCTGATAGTGAGGAGTAAACTTGCAAGAAAGCAGAATTGGTTGATTTCGAGTGGTTCGTAAGTAAGTCGATAAAAGTTTGATACGCTGCAATTTAATGGTGAGCGCATTCCCCTCTGTGCCAGGCCAAGTGAGCCTACCTTTCAACAACCCTTTGACCTCACCAAGTTTCCCCGCATCGTCTAATTTCCGGAAATCTTTAGTTTTCTGTGCTAAGTCTTTGCGCTGGACGGTGGAATCTCGTTGGTACTGGACGATTTCCGATGCGGTGTTGTCCAGGTTGGGAATCAGTGAAGTCAAATCAATCGCTAGAAAAGTTAGCTTTGGGGTTCTGATTACGAAGAGCGGCACTTACTTCTCCACGCCGATATGGCTTTTTGGAATTTGTTGTCACCATCCTGTACAGATGTTTGGAGGTCATCGTTGCTTGTGTTTGTGGCTTCGGCCACAGCGGCATCTGCCAAGGTCGACATTGTACTTGTCGTCCTAGGAATCAATCATGAAAGAGTTTATAGTATTGCCCGATTAGGTGAGCTGCTCGGAGACACGCCGGTCTCGAAAATTGGTGTATTCAGTTGTTGCGACAAAGTGATGTACTCGAGTACTTGTACGGGAAGGCTAGGTGTCTACAGTGGAGTGCAGCCTTAACGCAGGGGCGAGGGCATTAGCGGCTCAGTGCTTCACAGGGGTCACCTTGTCTGGCCGTTATACAGTTTTTGTAATTGCAGACTGCTAGTGACTGCTTCAAATTGGGGATTTAATATCTATGAAAAACAGTTAAAAGGTTTCCCAAATTAAGAGAATCACCTCTTTTCTCTTCGTTTATACCTACTTTCTTCATTCAATGGTCCTCTAAATAGGAGAGTCCGCGCTCCAGTTTTGAAAGGGTATCTATCATTAGGACTAGTAAGTCAATATCTCAACATTAAACTCCCCCATACTATTGCACGAATTTTCATACCCGAAATTCAGCTTGTGATGTCCAGTCGAGGGCCCAATCCATACTCAACGCCATTTGATAGTGTGTTCCAATTCAACCCATTGATCGTTCGAGTGTTGGCTGTTTTCACTTCTAGAGATTCTTCGAACTTTCCGGTTGCAATGCGTCTAAGTATCACGATATCCTTAGCCTTCCTGAGACCGTGGCCCCCACCGCGCAGGAGATATTCCTCAAACCATGATTCCTCTTCCTTAGTAAAAGGCAGGTTGACAAGCTCAATACTGCGGTCAGCGATTGTTTCCGAGGTGGAATTTTGAAGAACAACGGATATGAGCATTTCGAAAGTATGCCGTTGCGTGTGTTCCGGCTGACCTCGGCAAAAGTAGAATGCTTCTGTAACGCTCGTTCGAGCAATTGCTGAGAATAGGTGTTCTACAGCGCTGAGGGTTTTCAATACAGGTTGAAGGCTATGGTAGTAGGTTAAAGCCAACGTGAAGTCTTCTTTGCTGTCTGTTCTGGAACACTCAGCACCATATTTGACTAGATTCTCTAAAGTATGCTCGGTGTATTCCGGTGTGATGGACGGGTGTGTGAGATACTCTAAAGCTTCCTGTTCCGTTGTCAATGCCCGAGTCACTGTGATAGTTGGAACGAACGCGGACCTTAAATTCTCGTTGATCAAAATGCAACAACCCTTTCATGGTGATCTGGTATTTCTTTGGAAGGAAAGCGCTCTCTTCAAATGCCGTGGAGTACACACGTTCACCGGTAGACGCATCGAAGTGGAGAAGAATGTAATAGAGGACCGATACTTTGGCTTGATCTGGGAACGTGGATTCAATGATGGCTTTATGGAGCGCGCGTAAGTCGGCATTGGTCTTGGGAGGATAGAATTTGGCAGCTAGAAAAGATCAGTACATGGGTTGATTAAAATGAAGAAACGCAGAAGCCCGCCACAAGTACTCTACTACTCACGTCTCTTGATGCCCCCGTCCTTCAAAACATGGTCGATCAATAAACCCTCCAACTGCTTTCTGTTCGCAAGAATCGTATCGCAGAGCACAGCACCGTAAAACGCGTCTGGATCGAAAAAGAAGACCTCTTCAAAGTTCTGAAAGTTGAACATGGTGAAAGGTGAACTGGTGGGCGCGATGTTGTCGTTCCAGATTCTTCCAGCTTGGGGCTTTTCCTGGTTCTGGGGCTGCTGGGGCAAGAAGCTCACCTTATCGGTTCTTATCGTAATTTTATGTTGGTTGCCGCTTTTGGTCATCCACCTCATTGTTTACTCCGACCTCCGAGATTATTTACTTTCGACCCCACAACAACGCGCTCCCCAAGAATTAAAAAACCCAACGAAACGACGCTCCTTTGTACGACTTGCGCGCGCCGACGCATTCGCACCCATCTAAGTATTGTCCTCTTCTTATACTTCAAAAATGTCGGAAACGCCTGCTAGACCCGCCAGAAGGGCGGCTTCTCGCAGAAAGTTGGTAGTAGAATCGGATGAAGAGGAGGAAGAACAGGTACAATCTAAAATAAAGGATGAGGAAAGCGAAGAGGACTTTACTCCAGCGCCAAAGAAATCAGCAAGAAAAGCCCCCGTAGCGCGACGGAAGACTACAAATGTTATCGCTACCCCCAGAGCTTCTGGGAGATCCAAGAGAGGCGCTGCTGCCACTGAACTTGCCATCGAACCCTCAGAGATATTTGACGCCGAAGCAACCATGATGACACCTGGGCCCGGACCGCAATCCCCTACAAAGAATACATCGCCTCGAAAGAGAAAAAGTGCGCCTGTTCGTGGTACTCGAAGCTCCAAAACGCCTGAGTTGGCGCCGCCAATGCCTACACCAAAAGTTATGCCTACACCAAAAGCGTCGCAATCCCCGGAACCATCCGAATTGAAAGCTGCAACACCTCTCGCGGACATTACAGAAACACTTAATGACCGACCACGTACTGCTGGCAGCGAGTCATCCGTGGTGAAGCCCATCAACGCTTTGGATACCGTTTTGGAAAAGCCGATGGATATCGTGGTCAAATCTCGATCGATGGCCGCGCCAGTAGTGGAGGATACAGGTCCAAAAGCCCGTATTGTCATCACCTATTTGATTCTCACAAACTTCAAGAGTTATGCTGGACGCCAAGAAGTTGGTCCTTTTCACGCCTCTTTTTCTTCAGTCGTCGGACCCAATGGATCTGGAAAGTCCAATGTTATTGATTCCCTACTCTTCGTATTTGGATTCAGAGCCAGCAAGATGAGACAGGGCAAGATCTCTGCCTTGATTCACAACTCTGCCGCGTTCCCGAACCTGGATCATTGCGAGGTGGCTGTTCACTTCCAAGAAGTTATGGATCAACCAAACGGAGCCCCTCCTGCCATTATTCCGGACTCAGACCTTGTCATTTCTCGTCGGGCATTCAAAAACAATTCCAGCAAATACTACATGAATGGCAGAGAGTCAAACTTCACCGTAGTGACAACTCTTCTACGTGCCAAGGGTGTTGATTTGGACCACAAGCGATTCTTGATTCTTCAGGGAGAGGTAGAATCGATCGCTCAGATGAAGCCGAAAGCCGCCAATGAACATGACGATGGACTATTGGAATATCTTGAAGACATCATTGGGACCTCCAAGTACAAAACACCAATTGAGGAATCGGCCACTGAGGTGGAAGCCCTCAATGAAGTCTGTGTCGAGAAAAGCGGGCGTGTTCAGCATGTTGAGAAGGAGAAAAATAGCTTGGAGGATAAAAAGAACAAGGCGCTCGCGTATATCAAGGATGAAAATGAATTGACCATGAAACAATGCGCCTTGTATCAAGTCTATATCGATGAATGCGGAGACAACCTTGCGGTAACCGAAGAAGCTATTGGGCAAATGCAAGCTCAACTTGACGCTGAATTGGAGAACCACAAAGGCAATGAAGACGGTATCAAGCACCTCGAGAAACAGTACAAAAAGGGCCAGAAGGAATATGAGGCTATTGATAAGGAAGCCCAGAGTATTGTTAAGGAAATGGCAAAATTTGACCAAGAACATGTCAAATTTGAAGAGAAGCGCAAATTTTTGACCACCAAGCAAAAGAAGCTGGAAAAAAGTATCAGCACCGCGGAAAACGCAGGAACAGAAGCAGCATCTACAATCGAAAATTGCGGTACTGAAATTGAGCAGTCTGCCAAAGAAATCGCTGCCATGGAGAAAAGAATTACATCAGAGGAGAAGGAATTGGCGACTATTCGAGACAGCCTAAAAGGGAAAACACAGGCATTTTCCGACAGCATTGCTGCGAAGCAGAAATCATTGGAACCCTGGAACGAAAAACTTAACCAAAAACAGTCGGCGATTGCTGTTGCCGAGAGTGAGCTAGCTATCTTGCACGAGAAGGCCAATGCTGGAGCAGTGGCGCTCGAGGAGACCGAAGCGAAGCTGGTCAGCATCGAAGAAGCTCGTAAATCCAAGCTCGCAGATCTCGAGAATTGTAAGGTGGAAAGGAAGAAGCTAGAGAGGGAATCAAACAAGGTACGAAGTGAGCTTGAGCAGCTCCTTCAGACGGAACCTGAGATTCGTTCCCGTCTTTCGGGTGCTCGTCAAAAAGCAGACGAGGCTCGCGCCAGTCTCTCCAATACTCAGACTCAAGGCAATGTTCTTACCGGGCTCATGCGCTTGAAGGAATCTGGACGAATTGATGGGTTTCACGGCCGCCTAGGAAATCTGGGCACTATCGACAAGAAATATGATATCGCTATCTCCACTGCCTGCGGTGCACTTGACAATTTTGTGACCGACACAGTCGAGGGCGGTCAACAATGTATCGAGTATCTTCGAAAGACGAATCTTGGGCGAGGTAACTTCATGTGTTTGGACAAACTCGGAAACCGAGATATGTCACCTATCCAAACACCTGAAAATGTGCCTCGTCTATTTGATCTGATTGTTGCAAAGGACGAGAGATTCAAGCCTGCCTTCTACCATTCTCTTCAGAATACGCTCGTCGCACAAGACCTTGCGCAAGCCAACCGTATTGCCTATGGAGCAAAACGATGGCGGGTCGTTACTCTTGACGGACAGCTGATTGATAAATCTGGTACCATGTCGGGTGGAGGAAATACCGTCAAAAAGGGGTTGATGTCTTCAAAATTGGTTGCCGATGTATCAAAGGAACAAGTTGCCAAATTGGAAGTCGATCGTGACTCTTTGGAACGAGACTTCCAAAAGTTCCAAGATCGCCAAAGAGAGCTTGAATTCCAGCTCAAAGAACTCAACGATAGTATTCCAAGGCTAGATACTAAGATGCAGAAGATTGGCCTTGAGCTCGAGAGCTCAGCCAGAAACCTAGCAGATGCCCAGCGACGCATCAAGGAACTGAGCAAGGAACACCAGCCATCTAAAACCGACGACAGTCGCGTTGCCTCACTTCAAAAGGAGATTGCCAAGCTCAACAAGGAAATCGAGAAGCTCCACAGCGAGACAGCGAGCGTCGAAGATGAGATCAAAGCCTTGCAAGACAAAATTATGGAAGTTGGTGGAGAAAAGCTTCGAGCTCAACGTGCGAAGGTTGATGCCATCAAAGAAGAGATCAGCAGTCTTAACGAAGCAGTGTCCACTGCTGAAGTTACGAAAGCAAAGGCGGAAAAACAGAAGACTAAACACGAAAAGGACCATGCCAAGGCGACCAAGGATTTACAAACCGCTATTGCAGATCTCGAGTCTTTGGAAGTTGATATTCAAAACCAGAGTTCTGATGCCGAAGGGTACCAAGCTCGAGTTGAGGAGGCTAATGAAGCCCTCAAAGAAAAGAAGCAGGAGCTCAATGCTTTGAAGACAGAACTGGACGAAAAGACTGCGGTTCTGAATGAGAGTCGAGCGGTCGAGATTGAGATGCGTAACAAACTCGAGGAGAACCAAAAAGTTCTGGCAGAGAACCAAAAGCGATTGCGGTACTGGAACGAGAAGTTGGGTAAGCTTGCACTCCAGAATGTGAGTGATCTCGGAGAAGAGATCACTCCAGAAGAACTTCCATCATATACCAAAGACGAACTCGCAGACATGCGAAAAGACGCCCTCAAAGCAGAGATCGCGGCACTCGAAGAAAAAACCCAAAACGTCAATGTCGAGCTTGGTGTTCTAGCCGAATACCGTCGTCGTGTTGAAGAACACATGGCCCGAAATGCTGACCTGCAAAGTGCAGTAGGTCAACGAGATGCAGCAAAGAAGCGTTGCGATGAACTTCGACGTCTCAGACTTGAAGGCTTCATGGAAGGATTCAGCAGCATCTCGCTTCGTCTGAAGGAAATGTACCAGATGATTACCATGGGAGGCAATGCTGAACTTGAACTGGTCGACTCTCTTGATCCTTTCTCGGAGGGCATTTTATTCAGCGTCATGCCACCAAAGAAATCTTGGAAGAATATTTCCAACTTGTCTGGAGGTGAGAAGACATTAAGTAGTTTGGCTTTGGTATTTGCTTTGCATCATTATAAGCCTACGCCTTTGTATGTGATGGATGAAATCGACGCTGCCTTGGATTTCCGAAATGTAAGTTATCTAATCCTTCGTTTCCCTCATCAATCATGAACGAGCTTGGGCTAATGAGAGCACAGGTCTCAATTGTCGCATCTTACATTAAGGAACGCACCAAGAATGCTCAATTCATTGTCATTTCGTTGAGAAATAACATGTTTGAGCTAGCCTCCAGATTGGTGGGTGTGTATAAGGTTAATCATATGACGAAAAGTGTCACGATTGAGAATCGGGATTATATTAATGACGAAACTGCTGTGGCTTGATGTTTTTGGTTTTAGGGCTTTGGTCAAGTGTTTCGTTTGGAGAAATGCAAAGCATAATGTGGCGTTATAATGTGGTTTTTGGGACTGGAAAGGTAGGGGAGGGGGATCCTGTTATGCTACCACGAAGATCAATGAATTCTGCTTGTATTTCTGTTTACGTAAATTTTGTCTATTACACGAGGTATTGCATTAAAGAGCACAGGCATAGGTTACTGTTTACTCAGGACTGATACAAGTTCAGTGAAAAAGACACTATAAAAACTATTGCCCTTTTATTAAGGGAACATAAGTTCTCTCAACATAAATTTGGGAGCATATAATGGTTGGGCTTCACCTGCGGTTGCCTTGTGTGGACTTAAAAGCAATCGTGAATGAAGGAGAGCTTCCGGGATAGCCGAGGTTGGCCCGAATAGCTACGCCTCGTCATAACAACACCCTCGCAATCATATTGACTTATAATCTCCCATGCAATCGCAATTTGTTGTTTCCCACCACCGGAAGTTCCAGCAGTTTCTCTGCTCCATCAAAATTGCCACTACCGATCCCTTCACTAGCTGCGACAGATAGGATGATCTTCATTTGACTTGCTTGGAAGGCACGGTAGCCTCGTCTGGAGATGTCGTTGGCCGACATGGAGGGGCAGACAGGCCCGTTTGTGCTGCGGACTTTATTGGATGACGTGCCCCTATCTTCAGATGGCGATCGCGAGGATATTGAGATAAGGTGTGTGGAATTCTTGGGTACGTTGGTACGAACATGGTTGAGATAAAAGGTCACCAGCTAACCGGGTTGCGCCAGACCAAAACCTATACGTAGGCACATCTGCGTCGGAACTCCTCCACTTCGTACAAATTCCACCTGATCCCAACGATCCTTCGGGACAGCCCTCCTATATCTTAGCTTCTAGGCTCCTCCCTGCCTACCATGACTCTTCCAACCCCCGCAGACCAGGCGTTCAACAAATTCTACTTCTAGCTCAAGTTAATAAGGCTTGCATTTTATGTAATTGGACAGTGACATTTTACTCTCTACCGGAACTTAGTCCGGTATTTGGAACTACGCAGATACGGCCATGCAATTGGATTGGAGGAATAGACTTGAATACAGACCTTACGGGTCGTCAGCGGGATGGAAATCCTCCCTCAGTCACTGTTCTAGTTTCATTGAACAAAAAAATGAGAGTCATCAGAATTGGAGAAGACGCCAGGCCAGTCAGGGTAGTACCCCATTTCATCCGTATAAGTGATTGCCAAGCTGACATGTCTAGGTAATTGACTTTCCGGCGGGAACTATTTCTGTTCGGCGAGAATCTTTTGCGTGTGTTGCAAACTCACATTCTTATGCTCTTTTAGATGTAGAACGGTTGTTGAAGATACCGTTGTTCCCCATATCCTCCTTGGACAATTCTCAGTCCGAGGGTGTCAGTGGCCGAGTGGAGGACATATCCGGAGGTGGAAATGGTGGTATTTCGAGAAGTAACTCTTCTGCACAAGCTACTCATCCATCAGGGGCAATAGAAAACCAAGGGCATAACCGAAGTACCAGTCTTGGTGCCTTTATCAGTGGCGCCAGTATGCGTAGGCATAGCCAAGGTAAGAGTATCGATCGCACGGGACGAGAAACCCCGGAAGGGCTCTTTCGGGAATCATCGCCAGCTCCAACTGCAAGTCCCTTGAGAAACTCACCAAGAGACCCAAGTCCTGGTTCTAATAAGGCTCTTCCGCCACCGCCAGATGATGCCTCGACTGGCATTACTCCCGCTGCGCCAAGTACTGCTGCACTCCCACCCGCGCCCGCACCGGTCTACCTTAAGCCACATATTGCATCGCCAACTCCCCAGGAGTTTTTGTTGGTCACTGGGACAGGTCCACGAGATCCGGGTGTTGGCATGTTTGTAAGTCTTGAGGGCGAGGTAACCCGACCCACGGTGGAATTTGAAGTATACCCAGAAGAGGTTGTGGTAGATGGGCGTGGGGTTGGTGTAGATCCCACTCCCACTAGTAGCGAAGAGGAAGAGGAAGGCTATGTCATTGCTTCCATGTCACGAGAGGTTGGTGAAGAGTTGCGCCACGGACTTGAAATTCAACGCTGGGATGTTAATTCTGGAGAAGATAGCGTCGAGAAATACTGGCTGGAAGCGCCAGCTAAAGACAATGGCGAGAATGGGTTCTCATCTCGTATAGGTATTCGCTCAGTGATTGATACAAACAACGTACCTTTTGCTGAGTTGACCGAAAAACTTCGTCTAAAACGCTTCCATCCCTTTGCAACAACATCAACCAGTGCTTCTACCTTGTCATTTCAGAGTCTTGATTCTCCCACAGCAAGCTCTCTCGAGCGAGTTTCCGGGGAGAGAGAGCTATTTGAAAGCGGTGATTCCCTACCCAAAGGATGGGAAAATGATCGAAATAAGGAGGAGTTGCACTTTGCTCAGAGGCTAGGGAACTCTCAAAGTCGAATCGCAGCTTGGTCTGGTAAAACAATTTGGTGGACAGTTCGTAATCCCTTGGCTCTACGTCTGGATGCAGCTCTGGATCGCCTGTTTCCAAGCGATACTTCTGCAAGTACATCAAGGTATCAATCTCTCGACAGGCGAAATGCCATCAAGTTGATCAACTCGTTACGTGGTCGCGAGGCAAGGACTGAGACTGAATTTGTCAGTCTTGGTTATGTGAAGCAACGAGCCGGTCTGATTCTTTTCATGAGTCTTCTCGAGTCTAATCCTGACCAGCACAAAGCATATGAGTACGAAGTATGCGAAGAGGCTCTACTTGATGGGAGTCTAGATCCACGTGTGATTCTGTCAATCATTCCATCCTTGCATAATGAAATGGTCGAGGGCAAAACTGGAATATGGATCCATGGCGGCATCAGGGATGTTGCTGAAGGATATGTCAACAGGGTCATCTCAGGTACCCCCGAGTCACCCAATTCAAGTCCTACTCTTTCTTTCGAAATTATTCTCTTTCTGAGCAGATTTCTATCCGCTTGGCGTAAGAAGAAGGGATTTGGAAGCATAGCGAATGAACAAGAGGTATCTCGCAGTGTCGACGCTGCTCTGTTACTTGTTCTATTACAGCTAGACAAGGCCTCTGATGACGACCCCTCGAGACGTAGGTCAACTAGAGCTGATCTTTACGATTTGGTCGATCATGGGGTAGATTGTTTTGAGAGAGCAATCTCAATTTTGGAGTCCCATAAGCGTCTCTTTGTACTAAGTCGTTTATATCAAAGTCGCAAAATGTCAAGTGATGTGCTGAAAACATGGCGTCGTATTGTTGAGGATGGAGGAGACGAGGGAGGCGAGTTTAGAGATGGTGAAGCGAGGGTTCGAGAATATCTCCTGAAAGTCCGCAGCCCATCTTTAGTCCAAGAATACGGTGTTTGGCTAGCCACACGAAATCCAACAATCGGAGTTCAGGTCTTCGCCGAGGATAGAAACTACGTGAAATTCGAGCCAGATCAGGTTGTTCAGATTTTACGAGAAGGTGCACCTGGAGCCGTGAAGACATACCTCGAATATTTGGTCTTCAGCAAACACCATTCGGAGTATATCAACGAGTTGATCGCATATTACTTAGATGTTGTCATCAACAAACTTGAAGAATCGCCAGAGGCACGAGACATATTGATTCAGACATACGAATCGTACCGTGCCCTACAACCACCAAAGCCTACCTACCGACAATTCATTACTGATAACACCATCGACGCGGATTGGTGGCATAGTCGACTTCGTCTACTTCAACTCCTTGGTGGCAGTCAGGGATCCGCATCGCAGTACGATGTTGCCGCCATACTTGGACGGATAGCTCCCTATACCAAAGAGCTTGTGCCTGAGGTTATCATCCTAGATGGCCGACAATCTCACCACGAGGAGGCATTGCGTCTTTTGACACATGGTTTGGGAGACTACGATACGGCGATTAATTACTGTCTCCTAGGCGGATCGAGTATTTACCACCCAATCTCTGGAACCATAGCTCGCGAGCAACTACCAACTCGTGAGGAACAAGCAAAGCTATTTGGCTACTTACTCTCTGAGTTTCTCCGTATCGACAACATCAGTGATCGCGTGGAGCAAACCAGTAATCTTCTGGAACGGTTTGGTGGGTGGTTTGAGGTGGGTCATGTGCTCAGTTTAATACCGGATACTTGGTCTGTGGATTTGGTTTCCGAGTTCCTTATTAGTGCCCTAAGAAGAATTGTTAAAGAAAGACATGAGACTATGATTGCTAAAGCGTTGAGTGGAGCGGAGAATTTGAGTGTTTCTGCAGGACTTATTAAGGAGAGGGAGAGGATTGGTCCCTCGGTGGAGACGTAGGGGCTTATGTGATCATCAAGCCCAAGAGATATATCGCCTTGTGGTTGTCTTGTATATAATCTGATAACGAAAAACATAAACAAAAACCTATGTGCCCCATGTTTGTGCTACAATTGCTGATTGCTCTTTCCCTGGAAACTATGTTTGATGTTCTGGTAAATTATATGATTATATCCCCGGGAAGGAAAGCTGAGAATTCGAATTACATCTGTCGCGTTGAAATCACGAAAACAAGTAGCTTCCTGTGTAAAAGAGCGAGAACTACAGGAGAACTGCCTCTTGTTTAAGCACATATTGAACTCTGTAGCTGAAAAATAGCTAAAGGAATTTGTGTGTACTCGTTTGCTCGGAAAAGGAACGAAGGTCGGATTCAGAGACTCATTCAAACCATTTTTGTGGTTTGGAGAGCGTTTAGGAGATAGACAACTTCCATAAGGATTAAAAAACGGTGGGAAACAAAAAGTATATCCTCATGGTACTTAGAACCTGGTAGTATGTACATGAGAAAAGTAAGAATGTTAGCAACTAGATTATTCCAAATTCCTAGAATGTTTTGCAGTTATTTTAAACAATAGAAATCAATTCTCTAAACTTTCTTTGATAAATACTTCTATTTATTAATTATCTAGAAATACATCTTAGCAAAGATTTCCGTCTTGAGGTGGTATTCACTCATCCAAAGTATGGAAACGAGGGGTGGGTTTACCCGCCGGGGAGCCCGGCTGGCTGAGGCATGCGGAGATCCTTGCAACGCAGCCAGCCCTCATCTTCTTTGATGCTCAAATTTTGGCAGAAACGCAACACTGGCACAAGACGATCAACTCCGACTTGGTACTCGAGTACAACTCACCAATCTTTGCTATCCAAATAACATTACATCCAATACGTGTAACATACTCAAACACAATTCCCTACCGCATCCGTGGCCATAATAAGATTCCTCATCGTCTTCTCAGCCCCACCACCAGCTGTATCTCAACCACCACATAGAACCGCAAGTTCTCCAGACCACAGTTCACCAGACGTCAAATAGCCACTCTACCCATATAAAATCGCTTCACAGATCTACTAGACATCATGACGCCCCGAAAAACCCGACAACGCCATAATAACAGCAACACGCAATCCCACCCTGCCGCCGTCCAAGCCTCGGACTACGAATCCGAAGCCTTCTACGCACCACCGGTCCCCACGCGTTCAAACACAGAACTTAACCTCTCCGTCCTCCGAAGACACCATCCATCCGTTCAATCCATCCTCTCCATCGCCCCCTCTACCCAACTCTACATTTTTTCCCCCGAAATCAGTAATTGGGAGAGGACCGAGATCGAAGGGACGCTGTTCGTCTGCCAACTCGCTCCTGTGTCCCTGGCTGGCACGGTGCAACATTGCATTATCGTTATGAATAGGAAGGGTCTGGATAATCTCATATTGAATTTGTCACAAGTGGTGACTATGGAGATTTCAGACAAGTTCTTTTTGATGCTTGGGGTTGGGGATGGGGAGGAGATGAAGATGATAGGGTTTCATATTCATCCTGATAAGATTGATACGCCGAAGGTTAATTGCAGACTTATTATGGAGAAATGGGAGGAGGCTCTGAGGACGGGGGCCGGTGGGGAAGCCAATGTGAGGTTGCCTAAGAATGAGGCGGCCGTTGGTAGGAGGTTGAGTTTGACGGATTTGTTTCGTTAAGTGGATTCTGAGGGGCTTTCTGTAGAAATGGAGTCACAGAAGGTACCTTGGAGGAAAATACCGAGGAATTCTGGGGAATTGGTAGAGCGATGGTGGACGTAAATGAGACCAAACGAAGGGAAGAGACTACCTCTAAATGAATCTAGTAGGTTGAATCACGAAATCCAAATTCTACTCATGCTAACCTTACAAGTAAGATGTCTATGCACATCCGAGGAATATAGAGGGAGAGAATACAAACATGGCCATTGGGAGGACTACGGCAGATATATCCACTACTCTATCGCGTGTGTAGAAACGAGTGTTTCGATATGTCTTTATACTAGAAAGGAAACCCGAGGTTGGTTCAAGCATATTTCCTTGCTTGATAGACCAAAATCCCACATCGCATCAAGCGGGGGGCCTTCGCTACGTCAGAATGTGGCATTTTGACAGGCAAATTGAAGTTGACGCAACACGAAACAATACCGAATCAATGCCTGTTCTGAGTTGCCTATTTATGCGCCTGTTTTCCTCTAGTCGACAGTTAATGTTCTATTTCATTTACTTGCTGTGATATCTCTATCTCTGGTACTAGGCTAGCGATACCGAGTTGGTTACGAGTATAGCTGGCTGAAGACAATCATCCACAGCAAGGTACCACAGTACTTAAGCGTGCCTTTGGAACCATGTTTTGAGTTATAAATACGAACCCCAATTCGAAGACCGAACACTCGGTCCGTACCTAGATTCCGCTTCCTCTTCGAATTTCTCGAGAGTAAAGTCAACTAAGATCCGTCATTAATATATTCGTATACTCCTTTCGCTTATTGTTTTATCGCTCGCTCGGAGCAACAGCATGAAAGCATAACAGATCGCCCGGATATTAAATTGGTGCCCGCGGACTCCACAAAGAACGGCGGATCAAAAGAACTCCAATCCTTTAAGTCCGGCTGATTCTCCGTGGGTGAAGTCATAGGTTGTGAACTTGTGAGGGGTAATGCCTCCTCACGTCCCATTTTTCTTTTGAGTTCAAGAGCTCGGCGCAAAGTCTATCACCAATCCTGCCAATCCAGTAGCCGAGTTCACTTGCAGGGATGAGTTTTTCGGGTTGTTTATTGGTTGCCAAAGCTTATAAGCTGCATTATACTTTAAAGTACCTTGATGTGGCAATTAGATTGTCATGGAAAGTCTTCGTAAATCACTACTTCCGCCGATGTTTAGGGTAAGGCGTGGCACAAGTGTTTGCTGAACCGGGAGGAGTTCTTGGGTGGATATCTCAATGGCTTGTCGTTAACGACGGTCTTCATCAAGTCAAGATAGTATCATTTCGTAGATGCAGTTGTTCTTTTTGTAGGCAGAGAATTTACTTTCCTTGCGGCTTCTCCGGATGAGTGAAAGACTCTCGAGATAAGACATAGTGCGGTGACGTTGGAAATCTTGCATTTGATTTTGCGATAATTCGCGAGAATAAATAACCTACAGGTACTAGGCAGTCTTATTGTGGATTCGGGCCGTACGTTTTATGGGGTTTTCAGGAGGTTATCCTTGTGAGAGAATTCAATAATGTGAGGGGTTCTAGATGTGCCACAATCCTTGGGCATATCTTGGTCGTTTACTATGGTATATAAGTTGTATACCTCTCTAGCTATTTCACTCATACTTACCAAACTGCTTCACTCTGCTTCCCAGATTCCGTTTTCATTCATCAAAACCAAAGCTCCATCATATAACTGTACAAAATGGGTGTTTACACAAACAAATATGAAGAACTCCACAAAGGCGCCACAGGGGAGGGCGACCAACGTCCAACAGCCCAGCAAATTATCCTCGATGAAGACCTGGTCGGCAAGCTAAAAGGCAAAACCATGTTGATAACCGGTACCTCAGCAGGAATCGGTGTCGAAACCACACGAGCCCTCGCCACCACCGGAGCTACAATCTTCTGTGCTGTCCGTAACATCCCCAAGGCCGAGAAGGCACTAGCTGGTGTCCTGGAACCAGGACGTGTCGAATTACTAGAAATGGATATGTCCTCACTTGCCAGCGTGCGAAAAGGCGCCGCCGAATTCCACGCGAGAAATGCAAAACTTGGAGGAAAATTGAATGTGCTCGTAGCAAATGCAGGAGTCATGGTTGTCCCAACCAAGATTTTGACCGTTGATGGGTTCGAGAGCACATTTGGTATTTGTCACCTTGCTCACTTTCTTCTCTTTGAACTGGTCAAGGATGCCTTGATTGCTTCTGCGACACCCGAGTTCCAGTCGAGGGTTGTTCTGGTCTCCAGTATGGCGCATTTTTCCGGTCCTATTTATCCTGATGACAACTACGCCTTTGAGAAAGTACAATATAGCCCCAATCTCTCATACGGACAGGCCAAGCGGGCAAATGTCTACATGGCCAATGAAATCACACGAAGATATGGATCCAAGGGCATCTTTGCGAATTCGCTTATGCCGGGTATCATCAACACGCAAGCAGCGGCAGAAGCAGAGATAACAGAGGAGGCCAAGCAATTCTTTGCAAAGTTTTTGCATCTGATGAAGAATGTTGAACAGGGTGCTGCAACGACGGTTTTGGGTGCTGTGGGCAAGGACCTTAATGGGGTTGGGAGCAAGTATTTGGAAGATTGTAGGGAGGTTGAGGTTGCGGGCACCCCAAAGTATGAGGCCTTTGGATACCATCCTGAAGCTTTTAATGAGGCGTTGGAGAAGAGACTTTGGGACGATTCTTTGAAGTTGGTTGGCTTGTAGGGTGCTTGGGCTTTTTGTGGAAGGCTTACGACTTGGATACAAATCTGGAGTCTGGAATCTGGGTAAAGTCAGATATGCAGTCGTAAAGATTGGAATTAACTTTTAAAAATGTACTCCTGTCAAGAAAGAAAAAACCAATTTCATGTCCCACTTTTGTGGCATGTCTCTATCTCAATTCTGTTTATTCATTCTATATTCTTTGTGATTTGGCTCGCGTAAATCTCGCGGTCTTACAGTACAGGTATCTGGACCTCGCTTACCTTCCCCCCTTCCCTCATTTCAAAGATCTGCAACTGCTGACCCTCCCCCTATTTGCCCCCATACACACATAACGTATTCCCCGCTCACCAAACAATATAGCCAACTCCCCCAACATCAATCTGCACACCCACCTTTACTCACAAGCCCAGCCATTGTTGGAGCAGAAGCGAGCCTAGCTTAGCATGGTGCATATATAGCAGTACCATATGCTCTACTATCCTAGACCAATATAACCACATTTACACTCAACGCTAACCCATCCACTCAACCACCAGCAGCCAGCCAACCAGCACGCCAAACACCATTCTATCAGAAAATAGTTCCTAACATGCTACAGTACCGTACCCAGTCAACTAGCTCATTGCATGTATAGAGGATGTATATTTCATGATTCCCAACCTCATCCAATAGATAATAGACTATAAGCTGGCTTTCATGTACATTTCCCATTCAACAAATTTACAAGTAAATAAATAAAAGTATCAAGCCATCATCACTACAGTGATCTACCACCCTGACCAGACTCCCAAAAAAACACTCATTTACACAAGCTGTCTCTGTCACTTTTTCTCTATCACACACAATTACACACACACAAAGAAAATAGATTCAAGATGATGGGGCACTATCTCTACATAATAAGCATAATCTGATAATGACCACATCAACTCCATCCAAGCTATAGTAACTTACAAATCTACCATCTGATTACCATTATCAGCTTCTGATCAATTCGTAGGATTTATAGATACAATAGTACTATTAGTACCAATTAACCAAGACTCATTTACGAAACGTTCGTACTATTTATTAATAACAATATGCAGTTTTAAATCAAAGTACACCATCTGATATTGAGCAATAGCAGCCTGATAAGACTTTGTAGCTGGTTGAATCGAATGGAATGCGAGCGCCTGAGATACATCCGTTGGGGGCACATTCGTGCTCCCTTCCTCTCACAATCCTAAAATAAGTGGTGGATAGTGAATGATATATCTTGTATAGTGAATGGGTGTAATAACTAGTAACTAGTGAATGGTATATATAAAATAGTGAATAATAACTGGTGAATGATAAATAATAAAGAGTGAATAGTGGAGGGTAAATGGGAAATGGTGAATAGTGGTGGATAGTGAATAGTAATTACTAACTAGTAAGTGAATAGTATATAGTGAATATATAGTGAATGATATATAGAAAATAGTGAATAGTAATCTATAAGTAGTGAATACTAAATAATAAGTAGTTACTGTAATAGTATATAAAAGACTGTGAATCATATACATAAGACACAAAAGAGTAAGTGATAAGTAGTGAATGGTACATATAGAACAGTAAACAAGAAATTGTGATAAGTAAATAGAGAATAGTAAATGTAGATAGTTGATAGTAAATAGTATATATAGAATTAAAGATGTTAGATGATGAATAACAAATGGTGAATGGTATTATTATTATGAAGTGAATGGTATATATAAAATAGTGAATAATAACTAGTAAATAATAGATAAGAAAGAGTGAATAGTAGAGGGTAAATAGGAAATGGTGAATAATATATAATGAAGTGAATGATATTGTTGACACAGTGAATAGTAACCACTAACTAGTAAGTGAATAGTATATATATAGTGAATGATATCTAAACACCAGTGAATAGCACCAGAAAAATAGTAAATTCAATATAACAAAAAGTGAATAACAAATACTAAATAACAAATAACAAATACTAAATAATATATAGTCCACCCTTCATTAGAAAGTAAACAAACCTTACTTAAAGGTAATTTAAACACAACAACGCTCGTTACGTTACATCCATTACATAAACAGATTTATTTACATACCTCTCGTCTACCGCTATACCTATCTAGGGATTTCTTTTTTTAGAGAGATAACGCGAGAATTGGTTTGGTGCTTATTTACATCGACAAAAGACAAAAGATTGATATTAGGTTCTATGTTAGGACGTTGAAAGAAGGGTGTTTTGGTGTAATTAATCATGTGAAGTAGGAAATTCCTCACGTAAATAAATAAATAAGGTATTCCCACCAACTAACTAAATATAGTAACGTAGCGTACCGTAGTTAAATCAAGTAACTCCAAATCTAAATCCAACGCCCATCAACCCACCAAACCCACCCAACCAACTCCCATAAACCCAACCAAACCAACCCAACCAACCAAGCAAGCAAGTAAAACCAGAGTTAAGTAGGTAAGTAATAGATAGATAAATAAACATAAACATAACCACACCACACGACCCAAGAATCTTCCTCTTACTACTACTCCTACTCCTACTCTTAATACCACACCATACCGTACTATACATATATCAGACACTACTCGAGTAAACAGAGGGCGAAAGGGAAAATAAAATAATATAAAATAAAATATAAAATAAAATAAACTACGTTACGTTACCTCGTTATGTTAGAATCCCTCAAATCTCGAAGCGAGGAGATTTACTTACTCAAGTTTCAAACTGTATCCACTCTACTTTCCTCTACTCTACTAAATCCCAGGAAAAGAGATGAGATGAGCGTAAGAGTAAGAATAAGAATAAGATAAAAAAAGCCTTAAGTAGAATAAAGTAGAGTAGATTCGATTCAAATAAAATAGTCGTTACAATACTCCACCACCTTACCCACACCATAGATATCCTTTCTCACTACTAACTCACAAACAATCCACCAACCAACCAACCATCAAATCAAAAAAAAAAAAAAAAAAAAAAAAAAAAGATATCTTAATCATTGAAAACCATACTATAGCCCCCCGCCTGCCAGGCTGCCTAACTAAAAAAACGCCCACGCCAAGAATCTTTCAGACAACAGCTGAAATAACGTACAGCCACCAACCAACCAACCATCCGTTCCTTCAACCGTCCCGTAAGCCAGAGAAAGCAGAAAAAGCAAAGGACTCCGAACCAAACCAAAGCAGTCCAGTCCAGTCCAGTCCAGCCCCGACCAAAATTCAACCCTTGCAGAAAAAAGCAGGAAGACGCCAATTTTCCATATTCCATAATACATGTCCATCCACCAAACCAGTCCAGTACCGTCCCGTCCAGTCCCACTCTCAGCTACTAACACAATCTAAAGAAGCAACCCCTCAAACCCCAAGATGAAAGTGTGTGTCAGAGACTCAAAGAACTAAACCATATCTTCAATACGAAGAAAAGATCAACAATAGAACATTCTACTCATGTCTCCGACTCCTAGAATGAGTTCTCTGTCTACGTCTCGGTCTCGGGGTCCCCCGATTCTTCTCATTCCGACTACGACTCCGACTAGGACTCTGACTCCTCTTCTTCTTCTCCCTCAGGAACCTCGCCATGTTCTCAATCCCCGTGGTCTCATTGAATGGGTAAGTGAACGGGTTCGAGGTCACAAGATTCTGTCTCTTTCCCTCATGAAGAACTTTCGAAGGGGTGTTTTTACTAGGCGAGATGGTGGACTCGGTCTCGGAATCGGTCCCAGTCCCAGGTTGTGGCGTGTCAGAGTTGGCGAGGAGCACGAGGTGATCGGCTAGTTTTCTGAGATGGGGATAGACGGCTGCACGACGGGAGGGGACGCGATCGGTGTAAGCTTTCACGGCGGCGAGGGTTGCTGCTCCGACGGCCATACCGACCGCTTTGATGGTTTGGTCGGAGAGTTCTTCTTCTTCTTCTGAGCCCGAGTTTGTATCGTTCTCTTGTGAGTGGAGGGCACTTCTTTCTAAGATGCTGAGACTTCGATAACGGGCTCGGCCTCGGAGTGTGGACATTTGTTTGTTGGCTAGTTGAACGCCGATACTGCTACGACGACGTTTACGGCCGCGTGGGGACTCTGGCTCATGGTCGATGAGTTCTGGGTTACCAGGACGGTAAAAGGGTGATGGTGAAGGGGCGCGTTGAGCCATGTTGTTTGTGTGATTAGAGTGGTGGTTTGACTTGAATGTGATTTTATCGAAGTGGTGAAATTTTGAAGTTGGAGATATTGTTTGGTGGGAATGAGTATGAAAGATGAAGGACCTGAGTCTGTGGGGTGATCAGATGAGAAGTGTCGAGGTGCTATGTATGACCAATAGACAAGCAACTCTTCAAAATGATTGACAAATGCAGTAGCAATAAGAGCCAACCAGCTGCAGCGAAGCGGATCAAAAGACTCGTTGTGAAGTGAGTAGAGAAGAGGTATCACAAAGCTGAGTGAATAATCAAAGTGAAGTGGGAAAGCACAATATTTTATTGCTTCAGGTTCCAAGGGGTAGAGGACCCTTCACAGCTGAGAAGTGCAGTGATCTTGTTGTTAGGTAGGAAAAAGGAAGACTAGACTAGTACAGGCACAGGCACAGGGACATGGAAATGACGACAAGAGAGACAGGAGAGGTGCTCAGACAGAAGAGGTACTCAGACAGGACAGGTACTCGCACAGGTACAGGTTAGGTGGTACAAGTATAGGTAGGTGGTACAGGTATAGGTACACGCAACACAACACGGAACACCCTCAACTGAAATAGAGCATAAGATTGTACAACACAGCAGAACACTCTAAATCATGACCCAGTCACCCAGTCACCCAGTCACCCAGTCACTCAGTCACCCAGTCACCCAGTCGCCCAGAGTTCGAGTCATCCAAGCCAGCAAACAGTATTATGCCAGCAAGTGGTAGGCAGCCAGCATAAAGTCCGACTCTCCTTCCCCAAGGCAACTGCTTGCTCACTCGGTAACAACGGGCGATACTCGAGTACCTAGGCTAGGTAGGGAGAAGCTGGGAACCGGGAACCTGGGAACCTGGGAAGCTGCATTGAGAGGCTGAAAGGGTCGCATCGACCAATCAGGCAGGATCAGGGGAGAGACATAGGTACGGGACACATACCATCTATGGTCGTTCCTTCCTTTTCTTAATATTTTTCAGTTTCTCGTTGAAAGGTGGAAGTGACGTGGAAATGTAACAAGTGTACTCGAGTATGTAAGAAGTATATGTAAGCATCACCCATTCTCCCATCGTTGGAGGAAGAACATGGGTTTAAGTAAGCATGGCTGCATACATGGCCGCATACATGGCTTCTCGGTTGCGTACGATGGACCAGGAAGGTTGTTGTTTCCGTCAGCTGCCCACCCGTCGCCCACGCTCCCGCGTTAGAGTTCCCATCCCTGCATCTCCATGTCTGAGTAGGCGGGGGAGAGTGGAGAGGGGAGAGGGGAGAGGGAACTCACGTCCAAGTCTTGGCATACGACGTCTTGCTGCGAGCCTGCGAGAGCTCCAAGCTCAGAAAAATAAAAATCCATTTGCCAAAAACACAAAACTCCAAACTCCCAAAGCTTCAATTGAATTGACCCCTCATCTCACCACCCCTCGTTTGAACCTGCCCCTTTGCCTCTCCCGCCCCCCGCTCGCAACAATGATATCAAGACAATTCCTCGTCCGAGCCTCACGGCAACTCATCCGTCGCAGTTACGCAACAGATACACCCCCCACGCCCCCAATGCTCCTAAAACTCCGGTAAGTGCCCCCTCCCTCACCAAAACCATAGTAACTTTCCTATCGCTCCTTCCTCCACTCATTCTCCCTCTCCACACCCTCCCCACCACCCATGGACCCTAACTCTAACACACCCCCTCCACACCCCCAAATTCCGCACCCTCTAACTAAACCCCCCCTCCCCCACAGAAACGACCTAAAAACCGCCATGCGCGCCAAAGATACCCCGCGTCTCACCGTCCTCCGCGCCCTCCTCGCCAGCACCCTCAACGCCTCCAAGACCAGCAACCCAATAACCACCGATCTGGCTCTGCGCTCCTTGATCCTCAAACAGATCGCCTCGTCCCAAGCCGCCATCACGGATTTCCAGACGGCCTCCCGCGACGACCTCGTTCAGAAGGAGGAGTCGCAGTTGAGGATCTTGGAGGAATACGCCGGGGGCGTACAGATGATGTCGATTGACGACGTGAGGTCCGTCGTGAAGAAGTTAGTCGAGAGTATGAAGCTGGCCGCGGGCGAGGCCGAGGGCGAGACCGGGAGCAAGAAATTAAGTATCGGCGATGTATCGAAACGAGTCTTTGAGAAAGATGTTCTAGGCGAGAGGAACGTGGAAAGAGGAGAGGTTGCTAGGATCGTGAGGGAGGTGTTGGCCGAGTCGTAGTCTCAGATACGGAAAGATAGATACCCCGCATCATATAAATATGGGAATGAGTGAGATGTAAAAAGGTATTGTAGAGTATATAGGTATGTATCTGTTTGGATGTCTAACATTGGCATAGCGACGCCATCGCCGGGGGTATGGAAAGGAAGAATATCTCCATTTGACTTGTAGTATACGAATGAATTTTAGAGAAACGAGAAACTTATACTGTACTTGTACACCACATAACTTGGGAAAACCCAACTAATCACCTTTTTCATACCACCAAATATTACCCTTACTGGTAATTCACTATCTAGTATTTACTAATTAAAATTCACTATTCACTATTCACTATTCACTATTCACTATTGACTATTGACTATTCACTATTCACTATTCACTATTCACTATTCACTATTCACTTAAACAGGACCCAAAATCCCTAAAAAAATCAACTTGCCAGCTTTATTCCCAAAATTATTCTCTTACTGTACGGAGTACTGCCCGTGCTAACACCACCCGCACCAACACCCTACTGACATTGCCCAAAAACATACTCACCAATTTTCAAAGTGTCTACGCATATATAAATCAGAGGGAAAATTCATCTTATACATTTCCATCTAGTTGTTAGCCCAAGTCACTGAATTTAAGCCACGTCACTGAAAAGGCGTCTTCTAGCTTTTTTTTTCTTCAATTCTCATGCTGCTAGCTACATACATGTGGACCGAATCTCGACTTGCTGAACAAAAAAGGAAAGGAACATGTGAGGAAAATGACCACGTTCGACGAGATAGGTGATTTTTACTTTTGGCCTCCCGTCAAATCACCCATTCCATCAAAAATCGGGGCATCGGGGGCGGGAATTTTTCATGATATCGTGATCCGGGCGTGTCGTATGCAAGAGCTGCTGATAATCTTCTGGGAAGGTAGACACGCAAAACATACATGGTGAGGAGAAAATCTATCAACCAAGATAGCGCACATCTATAGCTTATCATAGTACTGTACATCAAGGTTAGTAAATCTTCCACCTTGTCAACTCGGGAGGAGGATAATAAACTTACGTTCTCAACGCCTGGTACCTCAACCTTGATACCCTTACGCTTACGCATGGCCTGTACAACTTGACCAACCTTGGATGCACCATCGATAGGCGACCCACCTGGGAGAATTTGCCAATGGTCAAAGACCAAAGTTGGGAAAGCCTGACCAGAGGTGTGCGATCGAAGATCAGCGTTGAATCCGAAGGACTCCATAACTGGAAGGTATGCCTTAATGGTGAAAAGAGGGGTTCCTGGACGCTGTTCCTCGTTGAAGACGTGACCACGTCTACGGGTAAGAACACCGTAGACACCACCCATAGCGCTCTCGGGTACTTGAATTTCGACCAAGAACACTGGCTCAAGGAGACCTGGCTCGGCCAAGAGAGCAGCAGCGTACAGAACACGACGTGCAGTTGGAATCAACTGTCCACCACCTCTGTGGATAGCATCTGCGTGAAGAGTAACATCCATGATGTTGAATCGGCAAGATCGCATTGGCTCCTCAGCAACTGGTCCTTCTCTTGAAGCCCATTGGAAACCGGACACAACGGAATCCTTGATTTCACTGAGGTACTGGACGGCCTTGGTCTGATCAACCAACAAGTTGGCCCCGTTGGTGTCTGGTCCGAAACACCAAATCTTACGGGCATCAGTGACATCCCATCCAAAGTCATCGGCCAAGATACGGGCACGAATCTTGAAATCGTCACGTGGACTAATTCGGCCAGCCTCAATCTCCTTGGAGACCTCCTCGTCGAGAGGCTCAGCAATCATGTAAAGACGGTTGTGCTTGTTAGGTGACTTGGACAAAGCAGTGATGCTGGACTTGCCAGTAACGGTCTCACGGTAAGAAACGACTGGGTCGGAAATTCTGAGAGGGACACCGGCGTGGTCCTCCTCGAGATCCTTCAAGCAAATTTCCAAGTGCAACTCACCAGCACCAGCGACGACGTGCTCACCAGATGGGGAAATGAAAGTCAAAACACAAGGATCGGATTTTGAGAGACGCTTGAGACCTTCGACAAGCTTGGGGAGATCCTGGGCGTTCTTGACCTCGACGGAACGTTGCACGACGGGAGAGACAGAGAACTTCATGACCTTCAAGTTGTGGGCAGTCTCACTGGTGGTGAGAGTTCCAGACTTCAACAAGAATTGATCGATACCGACCAAACCCAAGATGTTACCGGCTGGGACGTTCTCAATAGGATCAACCTTACCGCCCATCATGAGAACGGTACGCTGGATAGCCTTGATGAAGAGATCATCCTTCTTTCCTGGGGTGTAGTTAGGACCTTGGATACGGACCTTCAATCCAGACTTGACAGTTCCGGCGAAGACACGTCCGAAAGCGTAGAAACGACCCTTATCAGATGTTGGCACCATCTTTGAGACGTACAACATGAGAGGAGCCTTAGGGTCACAGTCTCGGATACCGATACAGGCCTCATCATCTGGAGGACCCTCGTACAGAGTCTCAGCACGGTACTTTTGTGCGGTCACTGGGGATGGCAAGTGGAGAATCAACATCTCCAAAAGAGCATCGGCAGCGGGAAGGAAAGTTCTCATGATAACCTTGAGAAGTTGCTTGCCCTCCTTCTCTTTGTCTTCTGGTGCGAGCTTGATGGAAAGCTTCTCGAGTAAGGTTGGAATCTCATCGGTCTTGAAGTTCATGACGGCTGCGAAAATTCTGAAAATTGGGTCAAGAATAAACTGGTTGAAAGCACGCTCAAGCTGCTTGCCTTCGTGGGTGCCGTTCTTGGTCCACTTCTTGGTGTGTGGGTTGAAGTAGTTGTCACCCTGAAGAGATTTGGTTAGTAACAGGAATTTCGATGATCTGGTTATAACATGCTTACCCAAAGACGCTCCATCATCTTCATTCTGTCAACACCGAATTTCTTGGCATATCTCATGGCGAATTGTCTAACGGTGAAAGCCCAGCCGTGGAGACCGGAACCGAAGGCAACTGTTCCCTTGTATGGGTAAACCTGGACATCACCGAGGGTTTTGTCAAAGTAGGTGGAGATAACGACATTGACGGACTCAATGGTTCTCGAGAAGGATTGGTAAAGATCCTCCTTTGAGACTTGCAACTCGAGGAGAGCACGATCGACCTTGTTAATAATGACAACAGGCTTAATACGCTCACCAAGAGCTTGTCGGAGAACGGTCTCGGTTTGCACACAGACACCTTCAATGGTATCGACGACGACGAGAGCACCGTCAGTAACACGGAGAGCAGCGGTAACTTCTGATGAGAAATCAACGTGACCGGGCGAATCGATCAAGTTGATCAAGAAATCCTTTCCGTCGGTCTTTTGAGTAATCTCCTTGATATCCTCATCATCCTCCAAGTGACCATACAGAGAGATGGCAGTGGACTTGATAGTAATACCACGCTCCTGTTCATCGGCACGGGTATCGGTGGCTCGGGCATCACCAGCCTTTGCGGCAGAGATAATACCAGCCTTGGAGAGGAGGGAATCTGTGAGGGTGGACTTTCCGTGATCGACGTGAGCAATGACGGACATGTTACGAACGTTCGTAGGCTTGTCCATCAACGCTCGGACCTCCTCGACAGTGAAGCTGCATTGCAAGAGATGTTAGCAGCTGTTTTTCTTCAATTGCCCTTATCTCCAAGAGGGGTCGATTTCAACTCTGCGACACAGGCGGCGATTCTGATGTCGACGATGCCGGAATGACCATCTACAAATGACCACGGCTGACGATCTGCAGCAATGAAGGGATTCGCAAAAAATGAATCTACTTACTTAACCATGTTGGCGGTGGGGCTTCGAAAAGCCGATTAATTGAAGATTTTTTCGAAAGACGCCGGAGCGCTGATGTAGAGAAGACTCGAGGGTGGGATCAAAAGACCACCTGAGTATAGAAGTCTATCGTGCGCCGTCCTGGATAACCACGACAAGCAAGATAGAAGTCTTGAAGAGATGGCAGATGGAGGCTCGAGATGAGATGGGGTGAGAGCTGCCGGCAGGATGTCAAGAGGAGGAGAGGGCGGGCGGGAAGAATTTGAGAGATGGATAATGGATGGGCGTAGCGGGGTTTATTTCGGCGCTACCCCTCCTCGCCGCCTCAGGCCACAATCTTCGTCAAACCAGGGCTAGGCCCTGACCCTTTGAGGCCAAACTAACGGGGAAGAGTCATAGGTGACTACATAGGGCGAAGCTTATGGTGTCTTTACGATTATGCGCTGAATTATACTCACTTATGTTGTCATTACACTTTTGGTCTCTTACAAGAGAGCAAGGTTTCTTTATGAGGGGCAATTTGCCACATCACTGGACTATCCCACACACCTAAATCAGTTTACGAATTATTTTTACGCGGTTTTTATAGAGGGGCCAATATTTAGCACCCTATCCTACAAATAGAAGCTATTCAATGAAATTTACGAAAATTCAATTTCAGTCAATGCAGTCCACTAGTCTAGAGTTATCTCAGTTACTAACAATTAGAGAGAACATTGGCAAATTTCTATTGGTATGTTGTCATACTACTGACGAGAATTACCCAATTGTCAAGAAACAAACTTACAGTATACCTAGGTAGGTAGGTAAATCACCTTGAACTGTGAGGATTCAACACCATTATCCAGAGGTACTCGTAGTTGGTTAGCTTTAGTAAACCCACCGATTCATTGGTTCTACAACGAACTGCTTTTAGCATATGTACAGTATTACATGTACATGCACTAATGTGGGGTGTGAATTAGCTCCACAGTCCGAAAAGCTCTCTGCCTGTCCAGGCGAATTTGGATCAATTGTGGTAATTACTTGAAACATTTGAATCATGTAAAGGTTTTCTAAGAAAGCAGGCCACTGAAGCCAGCCTTATTTATTGCAACTACTGTTTTATCACAAGCCAACAAATTTACGCTAGTTCCATGGCCATTTGATACTTTGAAAATTAATTATAAGATTATTTCCTGTTTAATCTACAATCAACAACACCCATGATAATATAAGGACCAACTCCTCGCTATGCCACCCGGCTCCCATGAATCCATGATATATCGTCCATATCATTACAAAAACTAATACAACTAATTTACAAGCACACCAGTCTCATTTGCAGGATCAAGAAGACCCTAGAATCTTTGCATAAGCATCTTCTACCTCACTTGCCAGCTCCAAAAGAGTCACTATCACAATCTGGTGAGTCAAGTTGGGTAATCTGTCACGATGAAGTCCGATCCATTCCAGCCTATCCGAAATTAGCATATTTCTTTCTTTCTTTCAAATCAAACAGAAAAAACTCACGGTGGCGTAGCTTCACCCATATCTCGTAACTGTGGCGTCTCAATTATAGGAGCCTCGAGAGCGGTATAATCATACTTGGATTGCGGAACATTGACTTCAGCCGTGATTTTCTGTTGCTCTCCTCCCTTCCTTTCCCCATCTTCTTCATCGGGAACTCCCGTAATCTTGACCGCAGAAACTGGGAGAGGCTTTCCAAGTCGTTGCGCAAGAGCTTTCGTGTGCGAGGCCCACATTCCCCGTATGTAGCTTATACGAGAATAATTCCATCCAACTTCAACCTTTCCTTCAAAGAAACTCTTGAAAATGTAATCAATATGGTTAGATTCGGGGACTTGCCAAGTTTGCATTGTTGCCTCGACCTTGGGAACTTTCAAAATTGTCCCGCCACGCGACCCTGTGGCACTACTAACCACATCTTCAACCGAGATCTCACCCACAGTTTTGGGTATGTCAACTTGCTTGACCCTAGCAAGACCGATCCGAAGCTGACCGAGGGTCAGACCTAGGACACTATGAATTTTGCCATGATCCATGGTTACAGCGAAACGAGCCTGCGCATTAAGGGCTTCTAACTTGAAGACCTGATGATTCGAGAATGTATTTGGGAATGCACCAATATTGACAGCCTTCAGAGTTACGATAACATCGGTATGAAGAGATATCGGAGATTTGGCCTGCTTGTCATTCTTGGTTTGGGTTGCCGTTTTGGGATGTGGTGACAGTGGATGCGAGACAGACTTCCGTTTCATGTACTTCTCAATCTCGATGAGGGAGGTCTCGTAATTTGTCTTTTTCTCTTGTGCGAGCCGTAGAAACGCTTGATACAATGCTAATGATTGGGAGGCAGTATTAGTAGTGCAAAAGATTTGCACTGCCTCGCCATCAAGTATTGCAACGAGGCGATCGCCCTTTGCCGAAGACCCATTTCGAACATTGTACATGAGAAACTCGAACGAAGTAATATCGGCCACCAGAAAGGCTTGATAATCGAAAGCAGCTTTGACACGAAGTTGGCTGAACCCCAGAGATGCCTGTACCAGTGGCGTTTGGTTCAGGGCCATCTTACGAGCAGGCCATTGAATTGAAGTGCGCACTTTGAAATCTTGAAGGGAAACAAAACCACTCATTCTTCCAGTACTGTCAACCCCTACTTTGTCAAACCCGAGGCATAGATTCTGCTCCCAATCCGAGTTTTTCTTAGAAGAGATCCAGAAATTTGTAATCATGAATGCCGATTTTCCAATTGCCTGCCCAAGATCCAGTTGTACGTCAAGTTCTTCAATCGACACAGTTGCATTCCAAGGAAATGCTCCTGTTGCAGCGACTTGTTGGTACCTCTGTACCAGATATGTTTGCGACTGCAGAGTAGACGATGCTGGTGCTGGAGTGGGAGGGCTTTGTCTGATCTCCGGTGGAACCCAAATTTCTCTAAAAAGCAAGAAATCTTGTATTTGTTTGGCATTCACTAAGACCTTCATTGGGCTGATTTTGAGTATAGCAGAAACGCCGCTTGTGCCACTAACATGCTTGCTGTTCATCAAGGATAAAAAGACCGAGTCGACATCAAAACTGCCCGTGGATTCGCGAGAATAAACGTGCTGAACAGATGCTTGCAGCCTCGTGAATATAGCAGAGGCGGCGAAAAAGTGACCCTGTTCACTAGATTTGACGGTGTTTATGGTGACATAGATATCTTCAAAACGAGCAGTTGCAGCCACACGTGCTATAGGCTGACAGCTAAGACTGAATTCTTGTCTGCAAATTCGGAATCCCAAATTGAGTCTCGTTCGACCCAGCACAGCGCTGGGATCTGTAGTTAAAATGTTGTCTTCATCCGTGCTCATAAACTTTTGTGGCTGCGTTTTGGGTGGTATAGGCTTCTTACTGTCGTCTTCACTCACAATATCCTTGACAGTAGACGAAATCTCCATGATGAGCGGGACAACGGCTGGGTATAATATGTTAGAGGATGCATCAACCTTGATTTCAGCATTCAACGATGGATCGTTAAACCCGTCGTCCTTATATTCTATCCTCCAAGCAAGACCCGGAGCACGAAGAACAGTGTCACTGCTAGCGTCCGTCTGCGTGAATTGCCCATATCTACCTGTCTGAGCAGCTCGACTTCCTTTGCCACCCGCAACTTTTCTGGAAGTGTCAGAAACCTTCTTTCCGGAGAGATATACCACAGCTCCAGCAAAATTTGCATCAACAAGTAGAGATTCCATACGCTTCGTCCCAAAGAAAGGCTGTCTTCGAGCCTCTTCTGTGGCGGTGCCTGATCTTGGTTTTGACCAAGATGCCGATGCGGCACGAACTTTGTCGACGGCTGAACCAATGGACTTCTTCAGAATGGCACCAGGAACCATAAATTGGGATGTTAAGCGGAGATCGAGTGATTTACCGGCTGCCTGGAAGGCCAATCGACGAGAATCTGCCATTGATACATACCCAACATTGAAAATGACCTCTGGTAGCAGCGCTGAGTTTAGGGAGCGCTGACTCTTATCTTGGGACGCTGGTATCATTTGTAACTGGAGATCTTCTATGGTCAACCTTGCCGTGTTCTCTTTCTTAGTGGAAAGATTGATTCGCTTCAAGGATAGCACTAGATCCTCTCTTTCTTGTCGGGACGAATGGTCGATATTATAGGTTCCCACAAGCCAACAGACTTGCATGTTCAGTAACTCCAATGAGTACATTGAAGAAAACATGATAGTAGAAGCCGTTGTACTACTGTTGTCTGGCTGCTGCTCATCGCTGATAGTAATCCTGGGTTTTGATTTCCGCAGCTTGCGAAGATACTTCTTTTCACGGGACAAGTCGATGTCTTTAATCTTATTTTGTAGATATCCGATGATGTCAACGACGGATGATGCAGTCTCAGCGAATAGGTTTATCTTCAAAGTATCACTCTTGACGTGGAAAGATCTGACTTCCTCGCCGCTGGCGTTCAACTTAGATGTCGCCGTCAAAAATGTAGCAAAAGAAAGATTTCCACATGGTCTGATTCCTTCTTTGTTCCGCTGTGAAAGCTCGAAGAGTATGTGCCCCAAGCTTACTCGTAACTCGGGGAACAACAGAGTTGGCCCGTTTGGCTCAAGGCGATTGGCGAAAACTAGTTGAATGCACCCAAGATTCAAATCGAGTCTCGCTCTGCTCGAATCTTCACTGACTCCCTGCGAACTAGCAAATATGTTGAAGCCTGCAAGCGTCAAGTGTATATCATAGATGAATGGCTTACTCTCTCCTTTCGGCTTTTCAGAGACTTTCGGTTGATGACCGAATATTTCATTCAGATGACCTTGCATTCCCTTGATGTCTTCTTGCGCATCGGTAATTACACTCGATATTTCAGGTCGATTCAGGGCCGTCAAGAGGTTATAGACCGCAGCGGCATCAAGCTCGACTGGCTCAACAGACACGAACACAGACACTGTGGTTTCCGAATCTGAAATATGAGAAACTATCCGTCCGTTTGTCGGGGGCATCTGAAGAAGGGATATACTCTTTGAAGTGTTCGCGACCATTGTTTGCATGTCGTGAGAATGCTCCTTGACATCAAAATCGTAGATAATTTCGGAGCCCATCTGGGCTGCAACAGAAGCCCTAGCCACAACACCAGAGACATTATACGTCAATGAATGAAGTAGAGGAATGCTGATGTGATATTCATCCAAAAACAAGGCTACGTTGATCTTCGTGATTGAAGAAGGTTTGCTTTCGACGGGCTTTGGGTAATGCCGCGGCTTCTTTTCTGGGAGGTTCTTGTTGAGGAGGTAAAGTTGCGCAACCTCATCACCTATGATGAGATCTAGCACCTCGATGAGACCCAGAATGTCTTGCTGTGCTGTGAAAGACAGTCGCTGGCAATTTCCAGCTACTTTGATAATATTTGTGGGGAGTTCACTGCTAAGGTGTCTCTCGAATGAAGTATATATGCTTGGAAATCGTAACTGATAAAGCGTGAGCTCCTGAGAATGACTTCGGATCTTTGATGTGACAGCTTCAGCAGCAAGAACAAGGGTTATTGCTTGTGGAGTTTCGCTAGTGTCGTTAATCATGATGAAAGAAGCTTTTAGACCTTCAGAGATAGACGCGGCCCTAATATTTATTGTATCGAAGGTTATAGATGCTCTTTCAGTGGCGATTAGAACCTGTACAACACTTCTTAATTTGGGAGGCGCGCTGAAATTGGATCCGATCGAAGGGGTGTGGCTTTTAGTTACTGATTCTGGTGCTGGAGTCTGTTCGTTTTGACTATAGAGCTTCATTATGTTATCAGCTAGCTCGCAAAGTTCCCAATTGAGGTTGATAGCAGCATCGGCACAGAATATCTGAGCAGTCCTAATTGCCTCTTTGCTAGCATCCAACGGCGATTGCGTTTCGGTTTCGACTGCCACCAGTTTGTCTTCGAAGACTGAAGAAATGTCTAGCAGAGATATTTCATTTTGTTTGGGTCCCGGGTCAAGCATAAGACGAACACTTTCAGTTCTTATGATGAGTTTCAATGGCTTGAAGGGAATTTCGCTACGTGAAACCTCTTCTCCCTCGATGCCATACACCTTTCTCATTACAAGACAAGTGTTCACGCTGTTCAAATCCCAGCTCCTCCAGCTATCAAAGCCGGCGAGTACCAAGTCTTGGGCATTGCGGGGCAACGATTCCGAGTTAGCTAGACATCGAACTGTGATGTCCTGTTTTGTAGAAGTATGCAAGCTGTCATACATGTGGTGTAAACGGGTAACTACTTTCCAGGTATCACTATTCCGAAGATGGTCTGGGGCAGTGCGAAGAACATATGAGGGCCTCGTCAAGAAAAGCGGATCGGTGGCGTGTTGGCCTTCTGTAGCAACGAGATAGGTGAAGAGTTGCATGCGATTACGCTGCTGGCTGGAGAGGGAAGAGAACGATTCAACAGTATTGCTAACAAGCAACCCAGTGCGGTGGATCAAGGAAGCCAGATATTCAATTTTACTGCTTCCAGTGGCGAAGTCGATGCTCTTGAAGGCCACAGACGCAGATGTCGCTTCATTGGAAATTGCCCAACATGTGACGTCCTCGATAAGCCCATTAACGGCGGCTTGAGAGTTGTTCATGTCATTGAATCGTTCTTTTGCAGATATTTCTGCGCTTCGCAAAGACATATGGAACGTGAAGGACTCTGGCATTACCTCCTGATCCTCGATCTTAGTTGCGGTCGCTGATCTCGCGGTAAGAGAAAATCTTGAGATAGACAAATCGTACTGATCATGCATGTCATCAGGGCTCCCCAAACCGCCCGAAGAGAAGCCACTCAGAAATCGGAAGTCTATATTTGGAGATTTCACACTCATATCAAGAACTTTCCCTTTCATGTTTGTCTGTTTTTTCTGATCAAAATACTCATTTATTGAATCAGTCTGGAGGTCATCCAAAAGGTCAACAGGATCTACTGCCTGCAAAGCCGCCAGTAAACTGACAACTGCATTCACTGCTTTAGGACTTATAACCCCACTGAGTCCGGCTGGCAATTCCACAATGAAGCTTACATGAGTGGCACTTTTATCTACCCGGTCAGGGTGGATATCATCTAGTGTAAATCTGCTGTTATCCCAAGAAGCATCATCATCCGAGACTTGGCGGTGGCTAGGAAGGTCTTTTCTGTCAGGCTCAACGGTCTCAAGGGGGAAGTACGGGGCCAAGTAGGAGCTGGAGAACGTAACGCTCGAAGGGGGCAAACCTCTATGTTCACCGACAGCACTGTAAAAAGAGGACCGACGGCCTGTTGAGGCAGAGACGTCCCTCGTGGGGGTTCGGTGGCCACGCCCTGGATGATTGTGTCGACTAGATCTTGAATCGACCAGCGGCAATTTACGTGCTTTAAGCGAGCTCTGTGGGCGAAGGACGCTAGAATCGCTTTTCTGGCTGGCACTTGAGAGAGATAGAAAAGAGCTTTTACGATTGAGCGATCGTGTATTGTGCCTTAAAGATGAATTCTCCGAAGATATTGACTGATTTGTCGCATGGATATCTGGCCTTTCCAAGACAGGAAGGGGCATAGGTGGCACACACATAGCCGGAGGTTCCACTGGACTGAGTACCGAGTCGTCAACCAGACCAGGCAGTAGGAGAAAGTCAGTTCTATGGGTTCTTTGATCATGTCGTTTAATGTGCTCCTGTTGAAGTCGTCGGTCCTTTTCAAAGAAAAGTGTCCTCTCAATCATCGCCACTGAAATGGATGTTTGTATGTAGGCGTGGGTTTCGACCGGATGCTGGGCTCGTGATCTGTGGCGGGAGGCAGATTCCGCGTCCACACAACCAAGGCGAAGCTCTGGAATAAAAAGATTGAGCTTTTTGGAATAGTGTGAACCCGCCAAATCGTTGAAATCCACGGATATCTCACCCGTTGACAGCAGAAATGCTGCCTCTTCTACATGGAGCCAGACACGAACCGATTCAACTGCCGCTCGTAGATATGTCACGTCATGCAAGGCCATTAATGAGATGGATGGTTGGGCATTTTCATCATCATCAAAGCAAAAGCCAAAGGCTCTGGCCCCGCTGGCTAGTCGATTAAAAAACTCCGTTGTGCACTCACCACTTACAGCACCAACAGAGAAGTCCCAGTTGCAGACATATGTTGGTTCAGTAGGTGGAAGACCGAACAGCCGATTTCCGGCTACATTGATACCATCTATAAACAGCTGGGTATTCGAAGTTGCGCTTATAGGTGTTGCAGTACCGGAATCTTCGCTTCCGGAGGCAAAGGCCAATGTGCCCAATGCCACTTCAAGATCCATGTAGTAGTTGGTAAATCTCAAATCTGCAGCGAGTGTAGCGATTTCGATTTGTGTGTGTTCCCGAGCAGTGTATAAGTTCGCAGGTAGTATGACGGTGGAGTTATCTGCTGCCACCGCGAGCACAACATCCAAATCATTCGACTTTTTTTGGGGTTGGACATCGCTGGCCCCCTCTACTCCTTGTCGCCGTGCTCTCAGAATCTCTTGGTACTCCTCGAGTGTTTTGAATCGAATGTCGTCGCCAAAGTAATTGTCCTTGATTTTCAGATAGTACCGGATGGCAAATCCATAAAATTGAGCCGTTGGGGCATTACCAAATATGGTGAGAAGAAGGGTATCTGTGTTGCTTGTCGAGGTGGTGGCGCAGTATTGGTACTTTCCCCCGATTTTCAGATCTTTCAGCGTTGCTAGTTCGGTAGAAGTCAAGAATGTGGCCTGCGTATTCCAAGGAGGCACATGCAGATTCAATCCACCGTCGTGAGCATCAACATCAAAGGATATATCATTTCGGTGTGGACGGAAAGTATCGAGGGGAATGCCTATTTTTGCGCCCAAGAAAGATCCAAATATGATGATAAAAGTATTGTCATCAAAATCAGATGGATTATTGACGATGTTGGAATCGTTGACGTTGAGGTATATGCGGAAGTTGTCCCAATGAAGGTTGATGAGATATTCGAAAGGCGTGAAGGTTAGATATTCCGGTGGAGGACCGGTAGCCCAATCATCCACAAGGTCAGTAAGTAGAAAGACATGTTCTCTAAGAATAAAAAGCTCTAGGCCACTAGAAGTAATATCGAACTTCCAGGTGCGAGGGCCATTCCATTGAAGCGGATTTGATAAATCACAGGAGATCCGACTATCGACTGACCGCCACAACAAACCATGGTTGACGCTTGTCGTTATCTCCATGCTTGGAAAATCGAGTGCTAATTTGTTCGAATACCCAGATGACCCTGCGACCATGTCCATTTTATATGTCACAGTTGCGTTTGGACCAACCTTGATGTCAAGCCAACCGAACGGGCGAACCTCAGCACCTGCAGTTCCCTTCTCAGTCTTCCGCCTACGGTGCTTACTGCCGCGATTCTTCTGCTCGGCCTGCCTGGCACCGATGGAGTCAACTTGGCTCGTCCATTTCCAATTTTTTGACTCCTCCCTAAATGGAACTCGAAGTGTGGTCTCATCGTCAAACTCAACATATAACTGGAATTCTGTGGGTACTCTAAACTGTCCGGGCATAAGATTATTGCTTGGTGTAGCATCTTTGCAAAGACTGGGAAAGAAGACGCGTTGAATATCCGCGCGTTGTCTGTCGGCCCATGGACCATAGTTGATAGTAGCGCCCTTTAGTTTGAGATCTAGTCCCCATTCAGGGGGGCTATCACCATTGATATTGGTCCCTTCAGATTCACTGGGTTTTTCTGAGAAGTTTTGTCGCTTCGGTACAGTTCCAGCAACGTCCCAGTAGAAGCTCATGTCGGCTTGAGCACTATCAGCAATTGTCGTTACTGTGGCGTACTCAATAGAAGACCATCTTGCCTTATCTTCCTGCTCCCCTTCATCTAGGTATCTAGATAGTCCTTGCCAACCATTTGATGCGGGGTCATTGTGGGGGGAATTTCTATGGGTATTCGAGCTGGATAGCGAATCAACCGAGCTCTGAAAAGCCGGTACAAGATCCTGCAAAGCGTGCCAGACTTTACGACGCTGGCGATGAAAGAAGCTGCGATTGTGGACATGATTCTTTTGGGCGTCGGCTAGATCAGACTCTCCGCGTTTGATTCTTATAGCTGCAGTGGTTTGGTCCTCCTTGTAATCGTCATTGGGTTTCATTTGCACCACAGGATGTTCATAGCGGAAATTTATTAGCTGTCTGTATTGATCGATGGTTTTTGATTTTGCGGCATCGATCTCGCCTGAAGCTCTGTCGGCCTTTGCAATCAACACACTCTTGGTGTGCTCGTTTCCAAGAACTACTGCCGCTTTGTTGCAGTTGATATGAATAGGAAGGAACCTCAGAATGAATGACCCTTCAGGACCACCGTGGTCCTGCGGTTGTTGTCTACTTGTTCCTCTCCTGGAAGAAGCAAAAGATTCCCGAGATCTATGTTCACCTTGCTGAAGTACGCCGGAATCATCACGTTGTTCTGAGTGGTCCTCGGTAGATGATCTTGAAAGATTTCCGCGTTTCCCTGATGGAGCTTCCCGGCTCTTGTTTGGGTCCTCATTGGTTTCATTATGTTCATTTTTTTGTTCAGTCTCAGCCTCGGTTGATCCTGAGTTTGGGGTCGTCATGCCAGCAATTATGGCATCGTAGGCAGGGCTTCTATTGTAAACGAACCACTCCACACCATTGAGGGAAATGGTCAGGCGACATGGAAGCTTTGCAGCTTTTGACCGTCCACCCTCCCCTCCATCGACGGCAGCCCTGTACCCCATCTTGCCGTCGTCCTCCGAGTCCGAAGCCGGTTGTTTTGTTCTCACATCGCTACCACGACCAACATTGAGATCCCTCACGTTCCTGAGCCAATAACACCATGTGATAAATCCACTATGGACCAGAATGGTTTCATTGTTTCCATGATACTTGAACCCTTTGAAAAATACCCGGCCGCCCAAGAGGGAAATCTGCAGCGCCTGTATATCGATATATACCCGATATTTGTGCCAGGTCCATGCTCGAATGCCATAGGATACGAGAGTCGCGAAAAGGCGATTGAAGTAGAAGAGGAAGAAGAGAGTCCTAAATGAGGTTAGCTAAGCAGAAGGTACAGGACGCGCAACTCTTACAGCACACCGCAGACAAGCAATTCAACCAAGAACACCCTGCAACACGTTAGAGATTTGGCTTAAAATATTACAAACGCAGCTTCAGGTACCAGTTGAATCCCAGGTGTGTAGTTAACGGAGAGGCCGTCAATCCTCCTCCACTGGATGTCGACATATTACTGGCTTTCAATCAGGTCGCATCACCGCATCACTATGCAACAGATTTCCGCATCGGGGTTCTCCATGCGGACCGAGTAGGCAATATTAACAGAATAGCCTCTGTCTGTATAGCTTGCTGACTCTAAGGATTGAATCGTGTCTAACTATTGCTCATGATGCGGGTTTCCTATCATTCCATCATTCCCATGTGGCTGAATTCTGCCAGGCGGTGAATCCTTGGCGCTGTGGCTTTTGCCTTGGATGAAGCTCCATCCTAGAGAGATACCCATCAACACCAAATTTCCCCACCACTTTTGTATGTACAGATACAATCTCGTTTCTGCCGACCGAGGAGAATCTGGAACCCGGCAGACCATGTTAAACCCTCCGAGATTTATTATTTAATTCGCGTTCTTTTGAAAGTGGCTGGTGCCCTCATCCTTCATAACGCGTCATCGGTTATCGCATCACCGCCCATCATGGCAGGCGGAGGTCTCTCCTCGGGTACGGGTCAGAAATTGACACAGGCTACTGTTATTGTAGCTGGAGTTGCAGCTTTGCTCGCCTCTCTGCTATCCATCGTGTAAATTATACTGCTCTATTCCTTGGTGTTTCCATACTAATACGCCATTTTGATACAGCTCGGTATGGCTCCAAACGTAAAACTATGCCTGTCCTACTTGACATCTCGGAATATTGACACCGCTCAGAAAAAACTACCGCAAGCCCCTTCTTCAGCGATACGTCATACGGATATTGCTCATGTGGGTTTGGAAATATGCAGTTTCTGACGGGAGTGCTAATAAACTGTAGGGTTCCCATATATTCAATCTCGTCCTGGTCAAGCATCATTTCAACGACAGCGGCCCTCTTCTTGGATCCGATTCGGGACGTATACGAGGTATGCTTCGCTTGGGATCTTTGTGCGGAGGTACCTAACCTTACTAGGCTTTTACTATCTACACCTTCTTTCAACTTTTGATCAATTTCATTGGAGGGGAACGGGCTCTTATAATTATGATGCATGGCCGAGAACCAGTACATCACTTATGGCCCTTAAATCACACGCTACCCAAAGTCGATATCTCGGATCCCTATACTTTCTTAGCAATCAAACGTGGAATTCTTCAATATGCTTGGTTGAAACCAGTTCTAGGTATAGCCACCATAATCATGAAGGCCACTGGTGTGTATGACGAGGGTGATTTGAGTCCTTCCTCAGGTTACTTGTGGGTAACAATTCTCTATAACGTCAGTGTTACCCTGAGTCTCTATTCTTTAGGAATGTTCTGGGTATGTATGTCGAAAGACCTACAACCTTTTCGTCCAGTTCCTAAATTTTTGTGCATCAAACTCATTATCTTTGCTTCTTATTGGCAAGGATTCTTTCTTGCAATTCTTGTTTGGCTTGGTGCGATTCCCGACAATGTGGAAGGGTATACTTCAGATACTTTGGCAGCAGCAATACAGGATGCCTTGATATGCATAGAAATGCCTATTTTTGCCATCGGTCACTGGTATGCATTCTCGTGGCACGATTATGCAGATGTTACAATTTCAGCTGCAAGGATGCCCGTCTTGTATGCCCTCCGTGACGCGTTTGGCGTGCGGGACCTGATCGAAGATACTAAGGAGACTTTCAGCGGCAATCAATATGAATATCGCCTTTTTGATTCTGGAGACAACGTTCTAGCTCATGAAGGTTCTTCTTCGCGTGTGGCTAGAATGATGGATGGGATGCGATATGAACGTGGGGGGAAGGGCAAATATTGGATTCCCAAACCCGGGGAAGTAAACTCTAGGACGCCATTGATTGGGAGCAACAGTGGACCTAGTCGCTCCCGCAGTCCTACAAAGGGGTTACAACATGACGGCGCTATGGACTATGGAGGTGGAGACAACGAAGATACTCTAGATCCAGAAGAAGAAGATTTGTATGAAAGAGCCAGAGAGCTAGAATTTGGAGATTGGAATGTAAGTGCGGTCTCCATCAATCCGATCACTCCTTTGCTCACCAATATAGTATCCTGTAATCACAGCTCACCAAGTCTCTCGGGAAAGATGGCTCCACGCTTCTCCCAACTTATTAACAACCTCTGCAAATCGTAATCTGCTACAACCTACCCGCGATAACGAGATTCGCAGGGCGAACAATATTCGCGAAACGGTAGAGGATGTTACAAAGAAAACTCGGCGGAAACATAGCGCTTCCAGTAAAGGTAAGAAACGAGATCTAAGCACAGAAGACAAGCAGAAGAAGGGAGCTCCGACAGGCGAGGAGGGACGTGCGCCAGCGATGAAAGGGATGCTCCGACATCATTCATCGGCGTCCAGCTCTGCAAAATCGGATCGGAGTCAATTAGTTGATTTGGTTGTCGAAGACACTGCTGCGGAAGAAATAGAAAGAGTTCGAGCCCGCAAAGAAGGTAGCGCCGGCTGGAATGCCACTGAACCCAAACATTTCGTGTAAGTCGGCAGCTAGCTGAAACTGGCTACAATGCTTACTTGTGTAACAGGCATACTTACGGCAATGCTACGGGAGAGGATATAAGAGAAGGGTTTGAGCCTGATGACAATATTCCTGACCATGAGCATGATGAAGAAAACAATACATTCTCGGTCGGCGATGGATTGAATAGTTCTCATTCGGATGAAGCCCGTCAATGGCAGGAGGCCAAGGAGCCCGAAGTAAAATTGAAGCCAAAGTATGGGATTGAAGGGGAAGCTTTCGAGAATGTTTGGGGCGGAGGGGAACCCTCCAAACCTCCACAAGAGAATCCGTGATGTGTAATATACCCTATGCTGTGCATTGTTTGGATTTGAGTTAGCCAGCGAGGCGTTTACTGGTTTGGTTGGTTGGTCTTGCGAGCGAAATAACGAAAGCGACAATTGTCATCATGTTCAGATCGTTGATTTCTGTGGAATTTTGGGATCTTGCTATATAACAGGTGGGTAAATCAAATTATTGGTGCTCCATATCAACATTCTGATGTCCTCCAGTTTTGCCATATATATATATATATATACTTGAAAATGTATTCAAATGTGGACCTCAATATCGTCCTGATTGAGGCTGAGTTGAGGCGTGTGTGGGTCGTAAAAATGAGCGCTATTCTTGATTGAGAGCTTGTTCCGGCGCCTTTAAATTAGACTCCACTCGAAGTGCCCAGAACTACGATACTCGGTATGGTGGCTCAATATCGTGTCGATCACTTTATTTGACCCACTTGATATTGAGGCTCAACAACCTCTAGAGCCAGGCACCATTCGGTTTTGGGAAAACAAGAATGGATCCCAATAGCCTTAAGACTAGGGCAATCTAGAAACGTCTCTAACATTCCCCCCTTGTCAGCTTCTTTCAGTTTCTAGCAAGTCTGCAGTATGATCTATAAAGAGGGATACACAAAGATCATACTTCAAGCACAGCCTTGAAGGCAGGGGTTTGAATGTTAAAATCAAGAAATTTGTATCCGGGTAGGCAAGGTCGCTGAGACTGAGATAGAGGTAAAGCCAGATTTCAGTCAGTTGACTCGACTTGTTTGCTGGGACCTGTTGCTATGGCTCATTCATCCTCGCTGATTCCTCGGCATCTTTTGATACAGAAGATAACCACCTATGATAGGAGAACCAAGTGCTGAGTCAGGGAGAAGAACGTTGAATAGGGGCTATTCTCACATTTCTCCGTCTTTCACCCTGCGGTTATCTCATGTTATTGTCAAATACTACATGTGATAGCACTAAAGCTATAACTGGAACAGGCACAACAGTTAGACAGCACGATATAATCCTATGATGACACCAGCGAGGTCGCATTTCCAATACTCGCGTGGCTAGCTGGTCCCAAATCGAGCCCAGGACAACCGTAGACTAAGGGACTGTGTTAGAGGCGTGTAGGGATGCAGTGTAGTGGAAAGATAAGCCTGAAAACATATCTTAGCGTATATTTTCCTGGGCAGTACTTTTTCTATCTCCGAGCCGCTATACTGTACGTGTATTCCTTGCCTATTCTTCCTCATCTACTTGAATACCTATACCTCAAAACAAACACGTAACATATTTCAGTGGACTTAGTTCATTTGTTCAGGTAAGTATCTTAATCTATGCTTTCTAGAATAATTTAATACAATAAATTTACTTGACTCCATGGAAGTCGATGACAATTCCTATCTTGAACTCATGAACACTCATTGAACAGTTATTATCGAAAATTACAGGGCAACTGAACTGATTAAACATAGTAGCGCAATAAACAAAGAAAAGTGAATGTTGAGCATTCAGGTCCTGTTGTGATTTTCGTTTTATCCCATTGCTTAGCTACTTTGTCACTTTAGTGTAACATCTCTCATCAGTTGAACTTCGGACAGTTATCGAACTCTTATTTAGGTCTCAGTGATTGCTCGAGTAACTGGTACTTTGTGTTGCTCCACCATATCCCGAGCAAGCGTTGACTCCATTCGTAAGTCTGAAATCCATGAAATCTGATTGGACCATTCGGCTAGCACATCAGGCTCTGGTTGGGCCCTTATCCTCCATTGGGCCGCCTTTACTGACGAAGTATAACCGGTTCACACATTTGAATACTATCTTGGAATCTTGGAAGAAGAAACTCTATGTCTATTTTGAGATTCCCCTCACTGAATACCTATCAAGGATTCCACTTACAAGAGCAGCGAGCTCAACGAACTCATGATGGATTCATGATGGATAACCATCATCACCCATCACCCATCACAATCACAACCGCAACCACAACCGCAACCACAACCACCACAATCCCTTGCCTTTGAGTACGCTCTAGGAATTCATATGTAGGTATGGCTGGCTGGTATTCTGTAACGACTGTTAACATTCCTACAGTGGACTACTGGGATATTGTACCGTACAGTACTTTGAGAAACCATGAAGGGCTGAGGGCTCTTTGGGCCAATATATATATGGTTTTCTGTTTCTCACACAAAGATCTCTTCCCATTCTGGGTTCAAGATTTTCAATCAGGTTTCCATTGGGTTGAAAAACCAGGGATAATATAAGGAAATGATAGCCCTGCTACTTCAAAGTATTGCAATTCCGCATTACGTACACCTACCGAGCTAGTCGGGTCCGCGGATGCTTCCCGTTGAGCCTCCTGTGGCGGACAAGTTCCGTCACAACGAGGATGATCCTTGAACCCTACAGAAGTAAACGACGACAAGCCTTTGAGAGGCTCCAGGGCTCTTGGTCAAATGTACAACAGACACAGAACCTCCTCTCCCCCTCTTTTTTGGATGCAAATTCTTCCAAGGTTCCCAACCTCTTGCTTTTGCCAGAGCTCCCAATGTGGCACAGTACCACAGTACTCGAGTACCACAGTATCACAATATCACAGTACCACAGCACGACAGCACTACATCACTACAGCACTGCAGTATCTTGACCAACTCGGGTCTCTGGACCTCGACTGAACCACCAGCCACTAGCCACCAACCTGCCAATGCTCGAAAGGGAGAGACCGCCGGCTGACACGATCCCTTCGAACATTTGCACCACCCCGCGTACTCCGTACCTCTTTTCCGCTGCGATGTGCTGTTCTGTAGAACCAAGTGCGAGACCAAGTGCGAGGCCAAGTACGAGTACGCCTATGCCTACGCCTACGCCTACGCGTACCAGACTGCCAGTACCGTAGCAATTGCCAATGCCTCACCTCGAGGCGGTGTGGGGCTGGTACTGCGAAAGTCACTTGAAACTGGGATCCAATCAATCAACGGAAAGCAAACAGCACGTCAACATCAGGAAAATCTTGCTAACGAGGTTTCCAGAAGCCAGAAACAGCTTAGGTCCTTTGAAGGAGACGACAGACCAAGCCATCAGGACCCATGGGACACAATATGGCCCAAGCAGAGCATTACACATCAACCAGCACCAACCAGCACCAACTGCACAACAACCGAAAAACATCAACAGTATAAGCACGGAAATAAGTACTGAATAGAAATACGCTACAAACACCCTATCTTTGTTTTCGCCTTGACTGGCGTTTAGCATTAACCTGGCGTCTGGTTTTCGCTCTACTCTTCCGCCCAATACAAACGTACAATGGGAAATAAGCCTAAATTGTGGTCAGCATGCTGGTCATATGAGCAAAATCAACTTCGGGATAGTCACCCTATATCCTGGGGTAGCAGCCTCATAACGAGCTCGTGCTACTAAGTCTTGTACGTATTCGGGCGTCATTCCGAGAACCGACGTAAAGGGATATACAGCCAATGATGACAACATTCGCTGGACGTTCTCACCCATCGCAGCAGCGATGATATTGTTGCTCTCGTCTATATCCTTAGCCATGTTGAAACATTGATTAGGGTGGCTTACCGGTTGGCCAAGCACAAGTTGGAAGTTGAATCATCCGATGCTCTACATCTACAAAGCCAGCCGCTTGAAACATGGCTGGTAGCCTAGTTGGGACATGAAGATCTTTCAGACCAGCATGGCTCTCCATATAGTGGCTACTCCAGCGGCGTAATGCATGTCCGTCTGTAAGACTACCGTTATCAGACTGAACGCCGTAGTAGAGCTCTATCATCTGACACCACCCTCCAGGCCGGAGCACTTCAAGTATATCCTTCATGTATCCGGTCCACCGATTCGAATGGATTCCGCTGGCCATCATTCGCGATTGTACTAGGTCGAAGCTATTAGGTTCAAGACTAAATCTGGTAAGACTTGGTTAGCTATGTTATCTATAAGTATGGCTGGTGACGGCCCTTACCGTCGATTCAAGTCATCAACTTGTAGGTGCAAGTTTCTGGGAACGGTATCTGGTCGCCAAGGGTTGACGTCAATTCCTAACACCTTTTCTTCAAAGTTAGTACTATTCCTTTATCTAAGAGTCTTGTTTTTGTGTCTGTTCCTACATTGCACTCTGGATTCTGGTCGGCGACATCAGAGGCCCACCCCGCTGTCCCTGTATTTTGTTAGCCAGTCTAACAGAGAGAGTTCTATACTTCAATTACCGTGTCCGCAGTCAAGTATTTTTTGGGGTCTTGCAATAGGTGGAAAGATCAAGCGGCCCTCAAAAACTCGGTGGAAGAGATTGTGTTGGATATTGTTTCTTTCAAACTCCCCTCGGTCGCATGGTTCGTAGTGTACTTGATTCTCGATACTGTAGATCTGATACTGCCTACCATGCAACCACGCCCTTTCCAAGAATCCACCGTCAACTACACATGTCGCTTCAGGTCGATAAGAGTTGCTGGATGGGTTATTTAGCAAACAAAATGCTTCTCAAGCATAAGGATATGTGCATACCTCGCCATGATTAAGACTTCCTTCTCAAGGAGAATAGTCGATGGTCATCGGAGTGTGATGCTCAGGATGCTGTCAGTGTGCTGGAAGTTGAACCTGTTGAAAATTCCGATGTATCTGTTGATCAAAGTCGAGGGGTGGACGTTGATTTTAAGTGCCTAACAGAGAAGGTGATGGTTGCTACCCTGATTCGATTCCTTCATGGTTATGAGGACTCGTATTGGCCAAGCGCCAGAGTCTTCAGCTAGGCGCTCAACTCCTTCGATGTATTTTGTCTTCTGACAAAACGCCAAAGTTTGAATCAAAGACTGCTGGGTCCCCTAGCATTCTGTGGCGCAATTGTCCGAAGCTGTCTATAATATATGTTGTTATCGAATTTTTGTAGTGATGTGTCATGATATATCCACTATTCTCTAGATGGCGAACAGTGACTGGAGACACCTTCACCGAACGCCTTCCCAGCGGCCCAATTCTGTCCCTTACGATTCAGCTGCAGTTTTACAAGAAGCTAGTACCAAAAAGGTGTATCATGGGATGAAAACGGTAGCAAGTACATCTACAGCAAGCTCTGTTGAATGATATTGTCCAAAGCTTCCTGACTTTAGAAATGATGCTTCTTTCTTCTGATAGAGTTCTGTTTTTATAACTGCGCCGATCCTGTCGTGCCTCTTCTTTCTACCTTTATTTCTTGCCTTCTTTCTTTTCGATTGGCGAGCAGAAGAGGGGTTCTGTCTTGTTACTATGGTTTGGTTTCATCTGAGTATCCGGAGCTCCTCATTTAATTGAGCCTCTACATCCATCTACATTATGCATGGCAAATGCGATAGCGCTAGCAACACAAAGACTTTGCTGATCTGCCTGTTATCATCCCTCCCGCGGTTTGTGGTTCGATGTACTTGACACGGGTGCGGGGTGGAAGCTTGCTCGTAATGCTCGAATAGATAACAAGCAACAAGCGAGGGGTCCTGCAAGCTAGTCTTGTTTGTTGTCATTAGGCAGCAAGAGAAACAACGTGGTTGCGTTTAGTCTTGCGGCACCATATTTTTTTATTTTTTTGGGAGGTTGGTGGGCAGATGTTCAGTGGATCCCGGCGGAACCCCCCTTCCCGAGATATGGGAGAAGGGCTCATGTTTTGTTGCAGATACGCCGGTAATCACGGCAAAAGTGCATTGACGTATGTCACCGTTGCGTCAGACTAGTGTGAGCCATAAGGCTGAGTATAATGTTTGTAGCAAGATGCCCAATTTTCGTCCGGTACTCGTAAGATTTTACTGGGGACTTCTTCGGGACTACGTCGAGTGGAGCCATTCTTTTCTACGGTTTGCCCAAATTTGGAAGCTCTGAAGCTCTCCTACCAAATAGAATGCAAATTAGCCCTGTTTTGAGATAGCCCTTTCATTCAGTCCCGCAAGTGTAAATGTTTCGCCTCTGCTCCACCAACACTGCTATGCCTAAGCATCAACTAGGGGGCTCTTAAGGAATGATTGGTGGAGAAGCCAATACATGCTGGGGTCACAAAACTACCATAATAGCAAAGATTGAGAGACAATTTGATACCGAAGCAAGAGGCCATATGAAAGACCCCTTTCCTTGTTGGTAAGCAATTGCAATCTTTCTCCGAAAAACCTCATTGCCCACAATGTTGATATATGTGTTATTTAGTGGGGTAATTAGTGGTGATAGTGTAAAGATGTGTCTGGAAACAAAGGCCAGCTGTATGCGGCCTTATTTGACGTATTTCTCATCTGCCTGGGTTGGTTTCGACTTTCTCAAATTCGATCTAGTCCTTGTCCCTTTCTGCCTAGTACCTCCCGCGTTTATTTTTCAGTCAACAATCTGCTTCAGCCTTTTGTTGTATACAACTTTTATGGGACAGATTTAAAAGCATGGGTTTTGGTAGACCCTCGCCAATGTATCGTCTCTCCTGCTACTTTTCCTCAGTACCTTTGTACATGCAGCGCTATCTAGGCTGTTTTCCAACCCGAGATGATAGGCACCATGTGACTCAAGCTGTACTGCGCTTTGCGACTGGTTGAGCATCCAACTACAGATGTTGGTGCAATGACCGAAGCCGCTATCCTCGGAACCTTTCTTCTTGCCAACCTTCAAGTACATTCATACCCAATCGTGTTGCGTTTCCTCGGTAGTTATCGAAGGCAATTGGTGCCTCGTAAACCGTCACTGCCTTTTTTGTTCCTTCTTTTCTCTCACGGGATTTCCACCAACATCAGCCGCTTCGCCCCGTTACCGATCTTGAGTTAAATTTAAGCATGATTTTCTGTCGGGGCCAGGTGGGCGTGCGGCTGTGTGAGATCTCCTTATCCGATTCGCTTATTCTCACCTCTGGAAGAATTTGGAGCGGCCCCTGGCGTAGCCGTGTTAGTGTATAAATTTATTTCTAGCCTCATCCTCGCGGCGGCAAGTTTGAGGTCCCCCACGCTTCTCATTCGGAAATGAAGTCATTCTTGTAGGTCTGGATTCCTGGAGGTCTCAGCTACTTGGTATAACTGTCGCCGGCCGTTTGTGCGGCCCTGTGGCTTTTTGATTTTCCCTTCTTCTTCCCTTTGCAGAATCCTTAACACGAGGCAGCCACCAACACTTAGCGCGAGTTGGCGCGGGGTGACTTTGGAGCCGCCAAATAGATGAACTTCAATGTAAACTTTGTGGGGTAAGTGGAGTAAGTGGTTGAGAATCGATTGGGTCGGAGAACGAGGTGCTAAAGTTTCTGAGATGACGGCGTCTTGGAAGGGGTCCTTTGAATCAGATATACCCCACAACTAAAGGTACTAGGAAGCGGCTTCCTGGCTGTTTTCTCCCGTTCTCTTTTGGGCTTCTCGATCTGTATTTCGAGATTGATGTGCTGTCGGGTTTGTTGTGTCTGCATATCTGCTACCTTGAAATTCAGCCCCGAAGTTCTAGATTGTGAGTCAATATGGGGGCAAAATTAAGCGAGGAATGCTGGTAAGAGGTCTAGATGAAGATGGTATTTGTGTGTGAAGATTAATAATAGATTATCGAAGGGTAAATGAATTATCATGTGAATTGAGTCCTCAATTGGTCTTTGGTCTAGGCATCAGCGTGGAAGTTGGACTTAATTAGTATCTTTTAGTACTCATTAAGCGAGATATTATGGGTGCTTGTCGAGCACGATATCTATAATACTGTATTTGAAACCACAAAGATTAGAGCAAAATTATAAAAAGCCTAACCACTTGGGGTCTTCAAGAAGTTCAAAATATTTTGGAAGAAATGGTGGTTCTAGTCCGTCTTATAATCGTCTGATCAATAAAAGTTATCCGAAAAGTTTTGAAAACATAATTACGTGACACAGTAGTTTGCGAGAACCCCAGATTCTTCCCTCTCTCCTATTCAATTGTCTTAGGTTACTTTTTTGGATTGAGATTATCATTATTGTAACATGGTTCATAATTCTTTGGAGAAATTGACTGTATGATAGCCCCGCGCGCAAAGGAAGAATAGATCTAGAGAAGTTCAAGGGTTCTGATTCTAGTCAATGATATTTTGGGATCGAGGTTACTTAGCGAGATGGGAATTACTAAGCGCTCTGATCGGAATGTTTGCTTTTGGAGGAAAACCTGTCAGGGCTTATACGTTAAAGTAAACTTGATTTTTGCAAAAGAGCATGCGTATTTCTAGGATGGTGGAACGAGCGTTGCAGCAGAGATCTATCGGCTGTTGGATTACGTTAAATCCTCTTGATTTGTACAATAGTAGAGAAATTCCAGTCATTGTTTAGCGCGCCTACCTACTCTACCATGTGCGCTTGAAAGAAAGGTTTATTGGTATGACGCGGTAGGAAAATTAGGTAGGAGCTACTAGCTAGGGCGACAGGGGTGAAATTTTTTGATTCAATGTTGGCGAATTGGAAGAAACGAGAGATGGAACTGCGGTGCTAATGTGGGATTCTGAAAGGCGATATGTAAGTCACAATATAATTTTATGTCTAACTAGCTCTGCGTAGAGAAGACTTATACGAGCATTTTCTTAACAGCCAATACATCATGTTTCCACCTTGATGTAAAGACAACGCAGTCCAATATACCGAAAAGCAAGGAAGTTTAAAATATGAATGCGATCGAAAATGCTGTAGCACAGAGTGACTTCTGTCTCTAAGAAAAGTTGCACTATAATGTTGTTAGTAATTTTTTCTACTGCTAGGAAATAAGCCATATACTTACACACCATAAGAATATGCTCTGACCCGAATTTTCGCTGACTAGGTTACATTTGTTCTGGCTATCGTTGTTTGGAACTTCGCCAAGAACGCTACACTGTAGAATGTTAATCGCCAATGCTAAGTAGATACATCCTCAACAAATCCCAGAAGAGTAGTAACTCACTGTATAGGGACTTGTTCTACCATCTGATCTGCCCTACTTTAAAATTAGCCAGTCTCTTCAGATGTTTTTGAACATAGGTCTGACTTACGTTGCAATGGCGACCCAGAGTTGAACATCCTGCCATGGCAGAACCTGCAAACAGGAAGACGAGAGGAAGAGCAAATTTCATGGTGTTCAAGTTACGAGTAGATGGCTGTTTAGTTGAAAGAAGAATGATGTAGATGGGAAAGTGGATGAAGTTCTGTGGTTGATAGGAGTAACACAGCATACTATTTATATTAGACAAATATACTTTGTATTTGTAATTGATTAAGCCGAAATAAAGCCAAGAGAACCCCTGGGCAAGGTTTGACCTGAAATAAGTTGCTGCTCTTGGTATGATCCTAGCCTGGCATTACCATAGTTTTTGAAGACGACCAAGCCACTGAAGTGTGTGAAGGAAATGAATTTACAACCACTGAACCATCTTATGTCCTGAAGGACGTCCTAACTTTTCTTATTTACAGCTAGAAACACCCACCCACTCCCACCACCAGCTCCAAACTAGCACCAACCACAAGTCTCCTATATTCCATTCATCTGCTAGTTTGCTCTATCTATGCTCTTCATTGGAGTATTCAAATTTCAATCACTTCAAACGTTCAATGTGGTTTTGCAATAATCCTCCCCTCCCCTATCCCCACCCCCCGCTATTAGATCCTTTCATCCAGAAACTACAACAAGTCTACTGGCAAGTTTTGGCAGTTTCACCAACGACACCGACCAAAGGGAATTTACACGTATATTTAGTGCAACATGGGTCATTGTTAGGACCGCCGCAAGCAGCTTTTCTCCAAATCAGTCGTTGAGTTTAGGGTTATAATATATAATGACTTACCGCCTTTCTGAGCGCATCTTTTTTCTTGCGCAGAGACTACAGCAAAGATGCTGAGCAGGGTGAGGGCAAAGGAGAGCTTCATGTTAGTTGAGAGCTCGAGTTTTCAAGTTTTAATGTATTCGAGGAGCTGGTTTTTTTTTATGTGATTCTGTTCGGGTGTGGTTGAATTTCTTTTTTGCTTAATAGATCATCGGCGGCTTCCAAGCTGGCATATATACAATCCGCATGCTCTATAACATGGAGCGGCCTTGTATATGTCCTGGAATTGTAACGGAGGTTGCCTGAGGGGTGGTTTCTGAATTTATACATCGTCTTAAACATACTTCATCTGAAGCAGCCATTCAGGGGGTTTTGCTGGATAATTTCATGGGCGTATACATAAATAAGAAGACCCCAGAATCAGCATAAAATTCTAGGCCTTGTTAGCTTTTCTATGAGCCAGGGCCAGGCTTCCCTTGTTGCCAATGCCGATTATGAAGGTTTAACCTTCGCATATTCGGACCTGATACGAGGGTTTGGAGCATAAAGTCAAAGCCGGGAAGTCCACTCATACCCCCTTGTCATCACCTAAGTTCAACTCCCGCATCTTAACACTTACTAAGAAAACAAATGTGTTCGACTATGTCATCAAAGGTACTCCGTAATCAAAATCTTCAAATGACGCAGTTTTTGTTCTGAGTAGGTATGCGTAAAGGAGACTTGAGATAGGGTCGATAGGGATGTAATCTTACCAGTAGGAGCAGATTTATTGAGAAATAACCGAGACGACAAGCTGATGAGAGCGTGAGGTTGATGTACGAAAGTGAACAATTGACTAGAGAATCCCCAGCTTTCTCGGACTTTACAGAAGTAGATAGAGAGGGTCTTGTCTCCTCAAGGAGTGCGAAGGTGGGTTTTTATCAATAGTTTGTTGGAAGATACTGCGCCTGTAATTCCAGCATCAACAACTGCTCTACTCTAAAACTCACTTGCCACTCTCATTGACGGTACTTGCCAGGGGTTTGCGAGGAACGAGTAAAATATCGCCACGTGACCGACTTTGGGAAATTACCTAGATTGGTACTTTGGTTTGGTACTCTAGCACACTCTAGCTCTCTGTCTAGACCAGGGACAAACAAGTAACGAAAAGGTAATACAATCCCAGCCGCGTATCCAACGAGACCGAGAACTTTCGGAATCTAGCGAATATCACAATTATGACACCATGGAATGCACTCACATCCACTAATCCAGTAATCAAGTTTTGATCGGGAGTCACTGAATTCCAAATCAAAGGTCTGAAGTTAAGACCCCCCACGAGGTCATCGACAGTAGTAGGTAGACCAACCAATCCCTCTCGACTCTCAACTGTGCCACCGTACCATTATATCACCAACAAGGAAGACCCAAAGTAACGAACACATCCCGTCCCGTGAAAAGTGATTTCAACAAAAAGACATCATACAAGGTTCTGTTTTCACATTCAGCTGAAGACCCTCGCTTCCAAGGCTTGAAGGCGCCTCCACTGTTTCCCAAGCGAGCTAGGTAGAATCAACGACGAGGCGCCGAAAAGGTCTTGTCGGAAAAGACAGGAGAACACCAACCGGATGTACCATAATTCTGGATGGTGACGTTTGTTTACTTGGTACAGTCTGATGGATAGGGCATACCGAGAAAACTTGGCAAACGTGGATTGATAGGCGCGGGCGGGAGAGCGGCTGCGTGAGTGATTGGAAAAGAAGAGAGAAGCATACAGAATTAGGTAGCACTACCAATGAGAATGAGACGAAAAGAACCTCAAGGGACTAACATTGTTCTAACCGAGAGTTGAGAGTTGAGAGCTGAGGCGTACGCAAGCTTTAGTGGAGTCGACCCAAGCTCCCCCTCCCCCTTGAGCAAGACATCCGAAGACAATGGAACACCTCAAGGCTACCTCAAGGCTAACCTCTATTTCTCCATCGAGGCCTCCTTCACTTCCTCCGGTCGCCGTTGAGGTTGAGACTGGACAATTCATCCACAACTCGCGCCGGCTTCCCCTCGTCCTCAAGGTTGAATGAGCTTCAACCCACCTGCAGTTGAGTTGTTGAAGTTGAAAGACATCTTGAGGGAAACCCCCATTATGAATTCCGTTGTACTACACCTAGGTACCTACTGTTACATAAGTTACGACCGCTGTAAATCTTTACAACCGTTGCACGCTGGTTGTGCAGCCGTCTCATAATCTCAACGCTTGTAAACATGAGGGGTATCCTCTAAGGCAGGAAACTGCCAGAAGATCAGATTTCTTAAAAAACTCAATTGTGGGAAAGTCAAATAAGCAGACGAGACACTGTGCTTAGTTAGTTAGAAAAAAGAGCGACACTTTTATATAGAGAAAATGACTTACCTACTTCCCTTAGAGCGGAAAACTTTTTCGCGACCTAAATATGTAATAGGTATGTCTCTCTCACTCCCATCGTCTGCACCAAAAATACCATCAGTTCAATCAATCTTTCAATCTGCCAATTATCTGATCCATGAAGAAATATATGCCAATTTTTATTACTCCACTACACTCCATTCCATTTCGTAATCCCATATGATCATCACACAACAACCAGCAAAAGCCACAAATCAGGAATAGGCAAATCCTCCTGAAATGTCAAAGTAATTAACTCCATGGAAACGCCAGCCACCAGTTGAACCACTTGCAAGCAATGATGAAACATAACAGACCAGATCCCATCGTAATAATCTTAACGACTGTTCGTCTTACCCATACCACGTTTGCCAGAGAACTGTCATAATAGTTAGCAAATACATTCTCTTCTGATATGGAAAGGGATAAGAAAAGACTTACCAAGTGCTTAGGCATGGCTCCAGCAACATGTCTATCAGCCTCTCCCTGTCTAGCCATTCTGTTCATCTTTCTCTGTCCCAACTTCTGAGCTCGCTCCGCCTTGGTTCTCGCAGCCTCGTTGGTCACACCATCATCACGTCTATTGCTCTGGCTTCTTGCTCTACTCTTTGCCCGCATCTTGGCCTCATACTCAGGATCATCCATATCCATTGCATCCTCGGTGTTATGGCGACTTCTGAGGGGTGTACGTCCACGGGATTGCGATCGTGCTCGTGCGGTGATCGTAGTTGTATCGTGACCAAGGGAATCGAGAGCGTCGTCCATTTCAGAAAGCTTCTTGCGTGTAGCCGATCGGGGGATTATGGCACGGTTCTTGAGAGACTTCTTCATCTTGGCCTCGTTACGGATGAGGGTTTGTTTCTCGCGAATCAACTCGGCCTTCATGCGGATATCGGCGTCCTCAACATCTTCTATTGATTCATCAGAGTCGTAATATCCTTCTGCCTCGAGTTTCTCCTCCTCATCTTCCAAAGCCTGCAGCTTAGCCTCAATATCAGGATCAACGAAATCGGCAATATTCTTTCCATCAAAGATTTCTGGAATCTTGTCATGTTTCCAATCATCGTTTGCAAGCAGATATTTGTCTTTCAAGTCAACATTGAATACACCAGCACCACCATTCTCCTCCTCGATGTCCCGGGCGAGTTTTCGGCGTTCGGGGTCGTTTTTGTCATATTTCTTCAAAAGCTTAACGGCTTCTGGGATGAATGGCTCGCGGACCACACCATCCATTGGTCGTGCAACGTGAATTCTGTTCAAAACGTCTCCCAATCGTCCACCAACGGTTCCACTGCTGTTTGTACCTGACTTGAGTTTTTGCGCAACTCTGTCTGCGATCAAACGCTCACAAGCTGCGTTCTTGACTTCCTGGACACCCTCCTCGGTTGTACACGAGAGTTGAAGCATCTCAACATCTCCAGGTTTCAACAAAGATTGAAGCGCAGCCTGAGTCTCCTCATCCAAATCCTCCGGTCGAGTAACATCGATTTTGTTAATAACGATAAAAACAAGCTTGTTTGCAAACAAAGGCTTGATACTCTGGAAAAGTTGCATCTGAGCTTGAACCGTATATCCACACTGCTCGGAAAGATCCATGAAGTACAAGATTGCCGATCTCAAATGCGCAATTGCGGTAATCGATTGCATTTCAATGGTGTTCATCTCCTCTAAAGGATGATCCAATATACCGGGGGTATCAATAGCTTGGAATCGCAAGTATTTATAATCGAAATGTCCCACGAACAAACTCTTCGTTGTGAAAGCATATGGTTGAACGTCAACATCCGCTCTTGTGACGCTCTTTAAGAAACTTGATTTTCCTACGTTGGGGTATCCGCAGATAAGTAATGTTCTGGTGTTGGGGTCGATACTCGGCAAACGACCCAAATGCTGACGAACTTGGTCGAGATATAGAAGAGGATCTTTAAGTCTTCGGCATATAGTAGCCATTCGTCCCAAGGCTGCCCGCTTGAGCTGCTTGCATTGGAACAGTGATTGTGCGTATTTGAGGAGGCGAACGTAATCTCTCGACACAATTTCGATCAAATGCTTCGCGGTCGACAACTGCCCCAGCGCAATTCGAAAATGATCGGCATCGTAGAGCGTATTTAGCAAATCTTTATGGAATGGGTGGATGTCTTGAAGCCTTGGAAACCCGTCTAGAATGAGGGAAAGCTTCTCGCTGAAGGTCTCTGCGGTGAATTTGACTTTTCGAGTATAGAAATCTGGTAGTATATATCAGCAACAGCACAGAACAGCGTCGGAAGTCTCTATATCCTTACTTCTGATTCTGGAGATCTGAAATCCTGCTCTTATCTGGGTTGGGAGTCTTCGTTGCGTTCTGCTGAGCACTGCATGCCAAAAATTAGCATAGTCCTAGTGATATGAAGGAGATTGAGGCGATTTTGCTTGCATTTAAGCATATCGCATAAATTGGAGTCGGGCAAAGGATCACGCACCAATGTCCAGAAATTCCTGGCTCGTAGGCACCGGTTGTATATCTTTCCAGGTGAGCTTCATGTTGGGCGACAGTTTGTGGTGTATTGAAGTTGGGGTGCGATAAGATATTTCGCGAAAAATACTGGCGGGCAAAATTTCCTGTGCCAAGACACAAAATGCGCTAAGATAGTCCCTCCATGGGCACGGACCATTCTTATCGATCACCAATGGAAGTTCCGAAAATGGACATGATGTGACACTTTGAAAGCCATAAAATGGGTAACAGGAAATAAATTAACCAAGATTATTGCGGCATCTGTAGGTCGGTTTTCATATGTTTATATTTTCGGAGATAAATGTTCTTTTTTGCAGTAGTGCTAGGATTCGCCACTCGGCTTTTCCCCAACTTCAAGGGGAACTCGCGATATGAGTTCTAGGTTAGGTACCCACCTAGGTAGTTTCTATCTTTCTAGAAACTACTAGGTAAGCTATCTTTGGTTCAATGTCTTTGATTTCCTAGAAACTTCCCTTAATTGTTCTATTTGTTCCAAAAATATGGAGTATTCAAAAATCATTTCAAACCCCTAGAATAACGAAAATATTTGCTGCCACTTTTCTGTTTACCTACTGTCAGGGGGCTAATAATATAAGCGATTGTACTACAAGGAAGGATTCATTAATAATAAGCCATTTGTCGTAGAATTCTGTAAAAACATTAACGGTAAATAGGTTTTTGAGAAGCGAATCAAACTACATAATCAGACTACTATATCACAGATTTCAAACAATCAGAAGCTATCAGTCGAACTACCTATACTTACCAAGTTCTCTGACTACCTTAACCCCACTTGGAAATATTGAAGAGACGCTTTAAATTATTCTTCTCAGGGCTATTGACCAAAAAAAAAATGTCCATCATCTAAATCTATGTCCTTACCACTTCTCTTACAGCAAGCCCAATTGCGAAAATTGAATAGGTTACTATCGCCTGCTATCTTATCTGACGGGATGACGGCGGCTCCTCGCCAGAGAAAGTTCAACGTGGGGCAGGCCTCCTCAAATTCTACCCCTCCTCGCGACAATATTTTTCACCTTTCCCAGAACCTTCAATCCTCCCTCAAGTCCATTCAACCCAAATACTCCTTCAATCCTTCTCTTCACTCATCACCGTCGGTACCAATTTAAAAGGGGTCACCACAGCCACAACCACAACCTCTTCCCTCCTCTCCACAAACAAGACCCCTCAATCACCAAAACAACCATGTCCACCCCAACCCTCGCCCCCTATAAATCCACCTTCCTAAACACCTCCCTCGAAGCCTCAATCCTAACCTTCGGCTCCTTCACTCTAAAATCTGGACGCACATCCCCCTACTTCTTCAACGCGGGCTCCTTCCACCGCGCCGACCTGCTCCGCGCCATCTCGACCGCCTACGCCCAACTCATCATCGAGAACGCGTCTTCCCCCTCTCCAATAGACTTCGACATCCTCTTCGGTCCTGCTTACAAGGGAATTCCCCTCGCAACTGCAACAGTTGATAAACTAGCCGATTTACAACCTGAGAAATATGGACAATTGAGTTACTCTTTTGATAGGAAGGAAGCTAAGGATCACGGCGAGGGAGGGAACATTGTGGGCGCGCCGTTGAAGGGGAAGAGGGTTTTGATCGTGGATGATGTTGTGACGGCTGGCACGGCGAAGAGGGAGGCCATTGAGAAGATTAGGAAGGAGGGGGGCATTGTGGTGGGTATTATTGTGGCTTTGGATAGAATGGAGACTTTGCCTGGCGCTGAGGGGGGACGAAGTGCCATTGGGGAGATTAGAAGGGAGTTCGATATTCCCGTGTTGGCTATTTTGACGATGAATGATATTATTGCGGCTTTAAGTGGGAAGGAGGGCGGGGAAGAGGATATGAAGAGAATGGTGGAGTATAGAGAGAAGTTTGGGGCTACTGATTAGATTTATGATACCCCGGTCCTTGATTATGGAATTGCTACCTACCCACCACTTCCCCAATTGTCCCTTCGCCATTAAATTACCTATAGTGACCTCTACGTCTTATCAAAGCAGCCTTGCCAAAGATCTCTTGTGCTCATAATAAAATTGGGGTATCATAAAATAATATCCTATCAACCATATCTTGCCCTCGGCTCGGCTTTCTTCAACTCATAAACCTGTGGATCGATTAGCTACATTCGTTCTACAGACAATGAATTACTTGCCATGTCAATCCAGTTACCACCGCCGAATTGAACTTTGCTCTTCCCTTTACTCACAAACCCAAGCTTCTCATACCAACCAACCTTATGCTATTCCAATTAGCAAAACTGTTGTCAAGCACAACATGGAAAAAAAGAAACTCACATCATGAGCAATCAAAACCAACCGATCCGCAATCCCACTCCCCGCCATCGAACTAATATAAGACTTCATCAAAACTCCTCCCAACCCTCTGTTCTGAAATTCTGGTGCAACAGCCACACTATGCAATACAATCGTCCTTCCCATCTCCATATGACCCACCTCGTTCTTCGCTGAACTCGCACTCTGCCAATCCTTAGGGAAATCCATAGATTCGTCCGTCGCCAGCGGACTCGTAGTTTTTGTAGCCACTACATGACCAAGAAGTACAGAAACGGCGCCGTTTTTACGAGCGGTTTCGACGGGTGAGGCGGATAAGAGAGTGCTGGAGGAGAATGATTGCTTAGGACCAGGCACCACTGTGGTAAAGAGACCGAGACAGAGTTCTCCACATTTGGAGAGTCGGTATTCTATCTTGAAAAACTTGTTAGTCATATACTTTGGAATTTTTGTATCTTATTTCTTGAGAATTCCATTAGTATCCCGTCACGAGATCTTGGATTTACCATTCAACAGAAAAAGTAGATCCTCAATGAACCCTCCCCCGAAGCCAAACACAGGCATACGTAGCCAAACACAAACAAAAACAAGAACAAGAACAAAACAAAACATACCTTTTCCCTAGAAGCTCTCTCGCTCTCTTCAACAAAAGCACCATTTTCCAACGCAACAACACTCTCCAAATCCGAAATCGTAAGCGGTCTCACAAGCGGATGTAAATTTAGCGTCGGGCGATACTGCTGATCAGCAGGAACAATCGAAAAGCTCTTATACCTAGAGCTCTCCGGCTCGGGACTGGACGGACCCGACATTCTATTCGGGGACTCGCTCAGGGTAGGTGGTGAGGCTGGTGAAACGGGGGTGTCGTCTTGAGATGGCTGTTGTTGTGGTTGCGGCTGCGGTTGCGGTTGCTCGAGATGGAGATCGCGGGGCATTATGAATTACCGGAGCTCTGGAATTTGACGAGTATCCTGGGGAAATTATTGTATTGAAAGTCCGTGGGTAGGCAGCTGTTGACTCGTTGAGGAGCTTGCTTGCTTGCTGCCCCTCACTTGGGGGAATTTCTAGGCTTGGCGTGAAGATGGGGACCCTGATTGACGTCAAATATCCTCGATCCCGAGTCCTCTAGTGAAGAGTTTGCTCCTGTGTGAGTCGGTACAAAGGAAAATATTCTCATTAAAATCCTCAGCTCAGCAACGTCTAACCTCCACGACTTGGAAGTTTTTGAAAGGAGGGAATTAGGTAGAAGTGACGAGGCAAGGAAGTGCGACCAGAAAACAAGGCTCGCACGACCTTGAACAGTAAGCAGCCAGCCAGCCAGCCAGCCAGCTCAGGGCGGGGGAAAAAAGCTTCAAGGGTTCGGTTCCAAGACAAGGCAGAAGGTACATACACCACATACAGTAGAGTACGAGTACTCGGGCTCGGGTACTGTAGTCTGTACCAATACAGTAGTACAGTACAAGGTTCAGCGGGTACATGTAGTGGCACAGTGCAGGCACGAAGCACGAAGCACGAAGCACGAAGCATGAACACCCAAGGCTGCAAGGCTGCAAGGCTGCAAGGCGAACTTTGCCCACTTCCTAAGGTCGGCGTCGCTGTCGCTTCAAGAGGCGAGCGGTGACGGGTGACGGATGACAGGTGAGGGGGCGAGGCGGCTTTCAGTTCATCATAACGCCAAGAGTTTCGCTACATGACCTGGATATTGAATAATAAGCACCATTTCAGGCGACATGGGGCATGGAAGAGAGTTGAGAACAGTAAGCTGAGTCTAAGTTAACAGCAAAGGTGCAACACCAGTGATCACTCATAGCTCTCTGAGTCTCTGTCTAAAAGGCGTTGTGGAACAAGTATTACTACGTCTATGGACAGAAAGAGTGATATTAAATCATCTTCTTGTTGTTCATTCTTTGTAGACCAGTTGAAGTAATCAACCCAAGTCATTTGGGGGACAATAAGCTTAACGGTCCGACCTATGATTTTCTGTTGATTGACTTTGTTATTGGAAATATTTAGAATAATAAAATACTTGAGATCAACTTGAGCTAATGAGACAAAAGTCCTCTGACACTTTTCTTGTCTACTGCAAAGCTGGTATCAAGAGAAGCTGCAGGTCCGCTACAAAATTTCCCCTACACAAATCCACCTACCTGTATATACTGTCCTCCGAGAATCCAATTACAAACCCCACCTACAAAGAAATCACGGCATCAGGCAATTAATCCATCGAATTTTCACAGGTTGCATATCTTATTGCCAGAATACTACTATGAAGATGGTACCGCCGTACAGTTTGGACCCAGCCCATCCCGTTTGTGGTAGCCCACTTCATCTCAACGTAATAATGGTATTCCAACCCGTCGCCAAGTAGAGCATACCAATCCACACGTATATTAATACACATCACAAATCTGGATAAAAGAAAGAAGGAAAATGAAAATGAAAAAAAGCACCCTTCCCCTAATCCCTTATTATTCACCAGGGTGCTAGCTCACTCATTGATAAAGGGAGAAAAAAACCCAATATAAAAATTGACATCAAAATCGTAGAATCAAAATCATAAAAAAAATGTTTCTGTCGCTATCATGATAAGATTTCCTGTGTATCTATCTTAATGCGTTTCTGTCGTAAAGTCGTCGTCTAACTTCAGAGGAATCTGAAAAGGGCGACTCGAATTGTGAGCGCCGACACCTGTCAATTCCGCGGGGTATAATTCTGGTATCTCGAGAACCGCGACTGTGGAACGCGATTCTGCTGTTTCTGGGGTGGTCCATCGGTCCATACTTTCTTGGTCAGAGTGCTGTAATCCTTGATAGGGACCATGGGAACCTATTAAATTGACTTCAATGGGATCGCTTCTAGTTAAGAGAGATTTCTCGTCCGTATATTCAGGTCTGGCAATGGTCAACTTGGAATCCTTTCGGTTTGTATCTCGTTGCTTCACTTCAGGAGTCGGATGGGACATTGAGGCTTTTGTATTATCAGGAGGGTACTTGGTTGCAAAATCCAGAGAATCAAATGCTGTACAGAAGGGTGTCGCGTCAGCATCCTGAAAACTGCTTCCATAAAAAGTGCTTTCATCGCCGTTGAAATCCATAGCTGACATGATTTCAAGTCCACTTGAGCCACTATTATCCTGAGTGCTATTCAAATAGTCCGATTCATCACTGGAGTCTGGAAGTGAAATGCCCTCAGGAGAAAGGACGCTGGTATGCGGGACAAGGCCATGGGCCTGGGGGTATTGAGTACTAGCTGTGGAAAATGGCATCAAAGTTCCTGCCGTCTCCATCCTGTTTGGTGCTGGAGGTGACCTTCCTCTCCTTGGATAGTAATCAAGATCATCTGAAACATCCGTTACAGCATAATCATGGACGTTAAACGGCCGATCCAGTCCAGAGACACTATAAGGGGGGCTATGGATTCCGTATTTTTCTTGGTAGCTGGGAAACTGCTTTTCATCTACCTGTTGGGCATCAACTACAATTGGTACTGCGCGTAGTGGCTCATCATGGGATGAATCTTCCATTTCTGGAAAGAAATTTAGGAGTGTCGAAGCTTGCAAACGACGCCTAGGATCTTTGTCGAGACACCGATGGCAAACCTCTCGAAAGTAATGAGGGATCTCCGACGGGAAGATACCCAGATCAAAAGGTCGTAGGGTTTCTGGCTCGTCAAGCTGAGTGGCTAGGGCAAAAAGAACCATGCCCAGCTGAAACAAGTCAGATTTGACTCCAATGTACAGTGAAATTCTTTGGTTGCTGTAGAGAAGATCACGCACTTCTGGGGGCTCCCATCCGACCGGACAACCACGTCGATTGATGTCAATGATTTTGGCCTCATCATAGTCATCAATAACGATGTTCGAAAGAGTGAAGTCCCCTTGGACAAAGCCGGCCTCGTGGATTTCTGCAAGACCTTGCACAATCTGCCTGGCCCATCTCTCTCTTCTTTTCCAAGGTATGTTTCTTTTCCCGTCATAGATCACATCAATCAGGGCACCCTGCTCAGCAAAACTGATCAAGAGTCCTTTAACACACTCGCCTTTATTGTCAAGAACAACGCCTCCAAACTGGATCACACTACGAGAACCAGCGAGTTGATGTAAAGCGTTGATCTCATATAAAAACTCATCGACAGTATCTGGCCCTGGGATTTCTTTTTTGATAAAGACTTGTCCACCCACCCGCACCTTGTAGACGAAACCTGAAAGATGTGACTCAAATACAACCTCCTCCTCTCGGAGTCTTCTGCAATTGAGGTGCTTAATGGCTCTGACCGAAGGGTATTGAATGATTTCCGAGGCGTCTTCCACCACATGTACATGCAGACGATCATCCGTCGTCTGCAGCTTCAAATTTGTGACCGTTTCGTAAAATTTAATTTCCACAAGCGATTCCCGGATGGCTTCATAGATCCGAGCACTCTTATCCCTTTGAAATCTAGTACGGAGTAAGTCGTCTTCCAAGGATCCTGGGGGGGCGTTTCTGTAGTCTACGGATACTGTCACTCGCCTCCAATGCGTTGGGGTTTCTGCAAAGGTGACAAAGAACTTTTCGCGCTTCGACTTGTCCCGGAAGTGCATGCTCAGATTGAGGATCCATCGCTTCTCGAGCTCTTCCACTATCATCTCATCGAAGGCCGCAGTCGAAATGGACTGCGCGTCAATGGCCGAAGGTTCGTTCTCAACATTCTTTTCCACATCCACATATCCCTGAGCTTCCTCCTCGGGTGCCGTCTCAATTGTGATTTTTCCTCCCTTCAAGAGGTCATCGACGGTTTCCTTCCTCTCTTGCGTATCTAAGAGCTCAGGGGCACTAAGTCGGGGAGGGGGGTTCGCAACGGCACTAATTGAGGTTCGGCCGGAAATGTTTCGTCTTCGATCGACTGATACCGTGCGACGTTCGTCAGGTTTGGGTATGACGGGTTCCAATCGATCGCGCAGCTCCGACTGCTGTCTCCTAAACGTGCCTGCGCGAGGTAAGCCAGGCACCACCTTTCTTGACAGTCGTCGAGCGATGCCAGGCCTCTGCGAATCGTCCGCCGGAACCGCAGGTTGAGCATTGGTCTGATCGTCCTTTCCAAAGAGCCTCTTCCATGACCACGATGTCTTCTGATCTGTTGAGGCTGCCCTGGGTTTGCTCGTCTGTGCCATTGTGGAGTGGTAAGGTTCCCCGCGACTGGATGCCAGAGCGTTATTAGCAAGGATTCTCTTCGTCCTGGAGGGACTTGTATCAACAACATACACGGTGGATTGGCTCTTGCCACTTCTTCGTTCAGATTGTTATACTTTAGCAGGAAGAGGTGGTCTGTTAGCAGTTAGAACGGGCCGTTGGCATATTATCTGCATGAAAATTGTGTAGCACGCCGCTATCCGAGTAGGAGGTTGGTGTATCTTGAGTCTTGGAGCGCAACGGCAGGCTCGTATTCTTGTAAAGACCTTGACGTATCATTGCATTTGGGTAGGATGGGAGGGTTGTGAGAGATGTCAAGACTCCAAATGGGACTCAAGATCATCAAGATATCAAGATATCAAGATGGGATTTTTTCGTAGACGGACGAGGCGGTGGGCAGGGGAAGCATTGGTGACCGTCAGGGTATATGAGGTCGAAGGGAAGAAAGAGGCTAAGATGCAGGTGATGCAGGCGGGCTTCGAGGCCCAACGACAGCGCAACACGACATACAGTGAGGCAGCCGACTCGAGACTCGGCCACTTTAAGGACGAAGATGAGGGCTGGAGGAGTTCCTTTGGGACGGGTGTATTGGGCTGGGTATGAATGGGTATCTACGTGCCTTCGCCTCACTTTTTTTCCCTTTGCTGCAACTCATCTCGGTCTGCAGGTAAGATGTGAGACGACGAGGACGCGGTGGAGGGGAGAGTGGAAGGGAGAGGGGAGAGGGGAGCTTAGAGTCGGGTGCAGGTGGGGTGCGAGGGTGGGTGACAGCTTTGCAGGTCGCAGGTTGCAGGTTGCAGGAGGCTTCAAGGCTTGGTGGTGGGAGGACGGAGGATGATGGATCGAAATTAGGGAGGACGATGAACCGAGAGGGTTTCTGGTGTTGTATAGACAGTATAGTACGTACCTAGGTATTTGAAGTATATATTCTGAGACGTATCCTCGAGGTCTGTACAGATTTGATGCAGGCAAATGGGACGGGATAGTTGAAGAATCCTGATGTGGTCCTAATCCTCTCTACCTAGGTAGGTAGTAGCTGGAGTTGTAGTACTTATAACCATGGTACATAGGTATTACGTAGTATCACCAAGTTTTACCTAATGGCTATAGGTAGTGGAGGCGTTTGTTGTGATTGTATGGCTTGGGTCTCAATCTCCTGGACTGACTATGAAGGGGTTTATGAGTTGACTCCGTTGAGTGGCAGTTACAGTAGGTATGTTAGGATGGGATTCATAAACTATTATTACTGATATTCACCATTAATCAGGATACGTAGTGATAGTATATATTGCTTGGTACCAAGTATAACTCTATGATCTAGGCTCTTTGAGTCTTTGCAGACTGCAGCCAAGGTGTTGGCGAGGTTGGGTAGGATGTCCGAAAGAGATGGTACCTTGGATAAGAAAAGTGGTACCTAGGTACCTAGGTACCAGTAGTAAAAGACTTCTACGGAGTAATGTTCTAACTTTGCAGAGCAGGATGGGGTTATTCTGATACTCGAGTACTACGTAGGTAGGTTGACCAAACATTCCAGACCTGAGCCGTTGATTCATAGGATTACGTCTTTTGATCTACTCGGAGTAACCAGATCTTCAGTTCCGAGCATCCATTCCTAGGTACTCGAGTACTGACTGTACTCAAGGCCTCCGAGGTCCGTTTCGGCACCTGCAGTGATGACAAATCACGTGATATCAATCCGAATCCGAGCTGGAGTTCTCCACTGCAGGCGGACTGTATCAATTGCCACTACTCTGGATATCCTTTCACGTCCCAATTCAGTCAATGAATCACTCTCCATCTTCTACGAGTAAAGTGTTGAGTTCCCTTGTCATGTGAACGGGGATGAACGGTCACCAGGAGCTGGCTGCTGGCTGCTGGCTGGGTGTGGCTGCTAAGCTGCCGCTGCTAGTAAACGAGGTGTACTCGTATGGAGCATGATGCGGGCGCCGCAGAAACACGCTTCCAGGTTGCTCTCAGTCAGTCTTGCGCGTCGATGGTGGAAAGTCAAAGGAGAGTGAATGGTACCTAGGTACCCTAGGTAGTGTAGTACTCATATCGAGGTGCAAGAAATGCGCGTACGGAGTATAATATCGCGTTATTTGGCTATATCGGTGTCATCGTATATTATTTGGCTATAATATCGTGTTAGTAGGTACCGTACCTACCTACCTACTATTTGGCAACGTCTCCTCACCAAAGGTGCTGATGAATCGTGATGATGAGCGGATGATGAGCACCTGGGCAGTACCGTGGACGGAGTACCACGCACCCACCCACCAAAAGTGCCTCGAGAGTCGAGGAGTCGAAGTGCGTGTGCGTGCTCAGACGCAGTGGCCGTCGCTATGGTGAACCCTCTGGTCCCTCTCACCCTCACCCCCCAAGGGCAAAAGGGTCCCTCCCCCCTCCGGCCCCCCCTCCCTCCTCCTCTCTCACGCTCCAGCAGCCACCTGGGTCCTGGCCTCCTCCCTCTTCCCTCCTCCCTCCTCCTGGGCAGTGGGCAGTGGCAGCAGTGGCAGTGGGCAGTGGGTAGCTCGCGCGGAAAGAGAAGGGGTGCTGTTGTTTTGAGGCTAGCGCACTACGCCTACCCCTCCTGGCCAATGGTTGCACTGGCCGGCTCGCGCATGTGGGCGTCCCTGCTTTCAAGTGATTGCGGCAGGCACGGTCAAGGCCCAGCTCCCATACCTGAGCCAGCACCCACCACCCACCTTACCTACCTGCGCACCTCTCAGTCTCTTCCCTCTCATACTCTTCTGCTACCAAAAATCTGAGAGCAACCACCAAAGACCGACCACCACCCAAAACTCCCCCAACTCCCCAACAGTAAGTACTCGCCCTACCCCAAAATCCTCTCCCCTATTATCTGGATATCTCCTTCGCTTGCCCGCACGCAGCAACGAGTCCACCAGTTTTTTCTATACTTTTTGCTGCACGAAACGCGCTCAATTGCACGCAATCGCATCGTCTTCAACCTTTGGCAATGGGCTCTAGAGAGTCGTCGCGTCGTCGCGGCCGTCCCCCTTCACCTTCACCTTCCTACTTGTTGATCTCCTCATATCGAAGCTCCCGCTGACCTGCGCGCGCAATAGACTCAACTCTCCACCAATTTTCCACGACCTCAAAAGTCAACTCCAGGTTAGTTGATTTTGTTTGTTTCCAAGTTCCATCTCACTTCCTGGGCTTCACGATGCAAGTCGTCAACTTTGCGACCGCCCAACAACCCGCATCGCATCGGCCTCAGCATCGCATCGCACCGCCCAAAATACAACACAACACCATCTACACCTTTCCAGTCACCACCACTTGTCGCACTCACCACCACCACCCACCACCACCTCCGATTTCGCCCATCGCGCGCGATTCAGGATCGCCTCACTTTTGCGACCTCTTTGCTGACTTTCAAAAATCAATTAGTAAATCAATCATCATGCCAAAGGAAAAGGCCCCCAAGCGCGCGACCACTAAGCGATCCGAGAAAAAGAAGAAGGGTATGTTCTGGCTCAAAATGACCTCGCTGTCGCCCGTCGCAATTATACTGAGCTCCATCCCTAGATCCTAATGCCCCCAAGCGTGGTCTCTCTGCCTACATGTTCTTCGCCAACGAGCAACGCGAGAACGTCCGCGAGGAGGAACCCGGAATCAGCTTCGGTGCGTTATGCCAACACTCTTTGATTCAGACATGTATCTAACTTCAATCTCTAGGCCAAGTCGGAAAGCGACTCGGTGAGCGCTGGAAGGCACTCAATGACAAGCAACGTGCACCATATGAGGCCAAGGCCGCTCAGGACAAGAAGCGGTACGAGGACGAAAAAGCAAGTTATGTAGTAAGTGCTGAGCCAGATGATGACGAGAAGCCTGTGGGCGTTCGCAAGCGTACTGCAAGAGGTACTAATAAGAACGCCGCACAGGCTGAAGCCGAGGAGGAAGAGTCTTCTTAAAGAAGTATCTTCACTACCTTGACACACGTTTACGACCGACTTCGACCACCTCGGGATACCTTTACTCTGGGCTTTTCCGTGTGACCGTGTTTCTTCTCTCTCTTCAGCAGCGGCTTTGGCTTCGCTTTGTAACTTTTCTTTGGGCTGGGGCGGGGTGTTATGCACGGGACTTGGGCTTCTTTCTGATTTTTCCTTTATGAAATCGAGGATGGAGGGACGTTTTTCGCGACGATGATGTTATGGAGGGTCTCGATCACTTAATGAACGTGATTTATTCCCCAAGATTATCATGGGATACGCCTTTGACGATAATGCGGAGTGCGGCAGTGACGTCGATCTGTCTCATCCCAAACGACGCGTATTACATGAAATCTTCTGTATTCTAGCTATCGAATCAACATCTTCCAATAACCGTTGACTTCACGAATGATTCTTGATGCTCGGTGTCCGGTTTATACTTTATATTATAGGCTTTTCCCAGGCGAAGGTTTCCCCGATCGACAAATATGTTTGCCTGATTGCCTCACTGCTTTGACTCTTCCTCGCTCGAAATTGAAAGCTCGGCTGTCTTTCTGTTCAAGAACGACACAACTTCTACGTTGATGTGACATTCAGCAGACCGGTATTTCTAGTAGAGCTTCCCCGCAGTCGTGGACATCTACATTATCTTTCAAGCGGGATAAAATACCGGTACTGTGATCTGCAGCCAACCCCATTGTACGGGGAAGCATGTTACATCTCTGTACGACGTTTGTTGGAGGCGGCAAGAAGCGGATAACTACATTAGTAACCTATTTCTTGAAGCCGTGTCAATGGACTGTGCTCTTAATGGGGCGCGTGGGGGCTGGGCTGGTTGGCAGTTTGTCGAAGTCAAGGGGAGAGGAGAGGGGTATCTTTGTATGTATTCTTCTCAGGATATATATACAAGCTCCTGATATCTTTTGGTTTGGACAGGTTTTGAAATGAGTAAGGGGGGACCTTTTATATTGGAGATTCTTACATTGTCCGGGCGCCAACTCGTATGTATCGGGAGTTCGAGACTTCAGTGGAGGTGGTTCGCGGGATGCAAGTCTTCTCGTCCAAAGAGTGGGCGGGAAAAGACGGCATCCTGTCTACTATCATCATCTCATCCGTCCCTATGCATACCCTCGCACTGCAGAAATCTCTGGGATTTCTCTGGTTCGTCCCTTGGAGTCATCTGCATGCAATCATGCGGTGTGTAGATCATCACATCTTTTGGCACAGAATAATTGAAAGAGGTTGGTGTTGAGTGTTGGTGTTTTGTATCTCGTGAAATGTACTTGGGGTACGCCAGAGCAAGTGCACCAGAGTGCTACATCAGAAACCGAGGCTCAGATGTTGGTCTGCTGGAGAGATATCCAACACGAGAAAATCTCCTTTCGGTCGTTCTAGTTTCTATCATACACCATTCGGATCGTAATATTTCTCTCGACTCTCTGCTCTCTGCTCTCTGCTGTCGCCATGTTCTTGGATAAAGCTACACACCCTCTGTGTATATCGAGCTGCCTATGCCATCGTCAGATTATTTTTCCATGATCACCAGCCGGTCTCGAAGCAGGAGATTCTTGTATTATTCGTTCGGTTGTGCATACACAGCAGCATGTTCTGGCATCGTGGCAGCACCCGAGGGCCGGAGTTTACAGTGGAGAGATGCAATATGGTTCGCAATGAGCGATCATCACTGCCCATTATATGCATGAGACCTGCGGGAGAGGTGCGGGAGAGGGTCCAGAAGAGCGACCCTTTTTAGGCGGAGCCTGCAAAATACCAACAATTGTACCTCACACTCGACACGTCAGAGTCTCTGGCAGTTCCCGGGTCCTCAAGAAATCTCTCCTTGCCCCTCCCCCTCCCCCCGCAATCGCTCAAATTAGAGGCTTGGGCAGCGGAGGCGGTTATCAGCACAAATGAAGGAGACGAGCCTGTTTTCTTTGAGGTTATCTAAGGCCTACCTTCTCTGTCGATATGCATGAGGTCGTTGGGTCACAGGCGCATGGGTGGCCAAAAGAGCGACCTCTTGTGTTTGGAGGAATTGGTTTAAGAGACTGGTCATGCAAAAGACCACACATCCTGTAAATTTCATCTTACCCTCGACACGTCAGAGTTGTTCCTACTGCCCGTTAAGAACAACACGTCAACCCCCTCCTGGAACCGCTTCGTTTGCTCAAATTTTGTCTTTCCTTTTTTTATCAAGATATATATCCTCATTATGCTTGTTGATACGGTATCTTTCTCCACTTTCGAATGTATAACAATACCGAAATTGTTGCTTCCACCGGAGGTGCAGTGACAGATGCTTCCGCTCTTAGAATGCAGGAGATGAATGGGTGTTGGGACGAGGCACGTCGAGCCGACAAGGTTTCCTCGCGGCTTCTAAACCTCAGATCTACAGACGAACTTGGTGACTGTTACGAGTCCATCACCACGTTGCTGAAGGAAGTGGAAACCTCCAGTGATCTACTTCGAGATCTGTACGACCTCTCCGCCATCTATCAATCGAGGTTTCCGTACATTTATTACTACCTGAAGCTTATCCTTCCTTCCATGAGCAAGAGTATGAGGGATATGTTGCTCTATATCGACAACGAGGGGCTGTCAACGAGGTTACGATGGACACTGATGGAGGGCAAGTGGGGGGACGGAGAGATGGCATTGGTGAAAATATTCCAGATGTATCGTGATGCTTTAATCCAGATAATTGGGTTACTGAGCAGGTGCGGGACCCTCATTCTTTTTTTATCTCTTTCGCCTTCTCAATCCTTTCTCCTTCCATGCACGAGTTCTCATGGCCATTGGTCAACCTGACGATGTCAGCAGATCCTCCACGTACGATCCCACAACTCTAGAAGATCTCCGGCTCCGGCTCCTGTGCACGAGAAGGCATCAAGGCCTCCCAGGTATGAAGCTTTTCTCCATATCGTTACCAAAACGATGGGGTTTCCAAAGTGAAAGGAACAGGAAACTGTGGATTCAGTGGAGCAAACACTTATTCCTGCAGAGCCGAAAGTACAAATCTACCCACATCTCGCGCCCTCACAGCCTAATCTCATCGAACTCAAGGTATGCCGTTGCTCGATCCTCGGAAATAATTTATATAACGTGTATTTATGTATAGGGGCAGAAACGCCATTGGGCAGAGAAGATCTTTGATGATCAGCCGCATTCTACGACAATTTTGAGACATCAACGGAAGTGAGTCCAGCCTTGTCTACCCCCCTTTTATACCCATCGCCTTATGCTAGAGTGGGTCAGAGATCGCCTTATATGGACTAAAAATGCCATCCATAATTCCTGGGGCGTGCTCAGGCGTAGATATTGGGGTGTAAGGGTGTGGTGCTGGTCAGGGGATTTGGCTGGTGGCTGACGATGAGTGTGTTTGCCTAGTTCACAATGCTTTGGACCTTCCATGACGGAGAACATGTTGGGGATTCCACTGGGTTCGCAGGTACTGTTTAAGTTGTAAGTCCTATTCCTCGTCTCTCCCGTTGTGCTGGGATTCAATGAACCCCCTTTAAGTCACCATCACAACAGGGATTCTGAATAGGGTTCAGCATCACCAAGCATTGTTGATGTCTGGGTTGACCCTTTGAAGAAAGAGTATCTGTTTACTTTGTTTTGCTCACTGTCGATCCCTTTTACACTTACTAACGAGCTTTCTGTAGACCTTTCGATAAAAACCTTCTTTCTGTCACCTTTTACCTCCAAGGCTCAGATGTAACACGACTCCTGTGTCGATGGATGGATCCATATTCCAACCCATTGTACTCCTCCTTTGGCGTCCAAGAGTTATGCGTACGCCGGAAAGGAGCTGCCTTACAGTTCAGGAGATGGTCCGATTACCATGACCACCCGATAGTGTGGGCAGCACTCTTTTTCACGAGCTGGGAGCGTGAGTTATCTATCATTTCATATCTTGAATAAGAAAGAGATCTGGAAGTGGCTTCTTCGTTTATCTCTAGGAATGTTCAACAATTGGGTCCAGCACTCGCTTATAGTAGATGGGGTATTGGACAAGAAAATTTAATTTGGCTAATTTTTATATAAACAGGAATGGTACTGTTCCACAGTGCCTTCGTGGCCTTGAAATCTAGATGTACACTTACTGTGCGAATCAATCCTGATGAGTACAAGTTGTCTGGAGAAGTAGTTTTGTTCAAAGAGTATTCACTTATTTCCCTCCTTCCCCTGGTTATCATAGTTCAGGCTGGGATTGAAGATTCGGCGCTGACAAGTATTAGACAAATTATCGATGATCGGTTTGAACATTCTCTATCCGTAATTCGGGATGAGAAGTCTGGGAGCTTGCGGTTACATGCTGCGGTCCGGAATGGGCAGTTGAAATCATGTCCTGTTTGGACTGCTTTTAGTATATCTCCTTTTCTCATTCTCCTCCTCTTTTCTCATTCCCCTTGCTTCGAATTCCCCTTCAGGACTCTTAAAAAATACCCCACTCTAACCCACCTACCAGTAACCTACCAATCCAAATCCCCCCAATGGATGGAACGAAAAGGTCATCGAATCATCATAAAGGACATTAAATTATATGTCTTCTGTGAAAATTACAAGAAGAAACGTCAGATGACGAAGAATGGGAGGTTTGAAATTTTATTTGTGGAGAGAAAGGGTATGTTACTTGACTTTGTGCATTAGTTCTCTTTGACAATGTTGGTGTGTATTTCTGACATTGAGTAGCTGCAAAAAAGTTTGAAGACTGCCTCCACAGTGATGACGGCTCAGGATGCAGCTGCGATGATGGTGGTCCTGGACCTTCTGGTGGTGGTCATGACAGCGATAAAGGTAAAGGTAAAGGTCCAGAAACAGGCGGAGGTGGTTATATTCCTGGATAAGCTTCTTGTTCCTGTCCATGTACTGTACCTGTATTTCTTCTATCGATACCTCCTTTTTCTACAGTCTTGTCACATTGGTCTTCTTTTGTTTGAGGAGAAGAGAGAGAGACCTAGCCTCTCCAAATTGTTTGTGTGTGTGTGGGTGCTTGAATTTAGCCTACTTCTCGTGAGAGATGATTGATGATTTATGAGGATTGTGATTCAAGATGAATTTTCATGTATTGAACTTGTTGCCAAGGGGAGGTCATTATGGGCTTGATTGTAGGCTAGTTTACGGTTTGGAGCTATAAAAGTGTTTTATCGTTGTCCTTGATTCTGGTAAATCTGCCTCACCTGTCTAGTAACTCAAGTCATGATGATTTCAAACTATCAGCAAATTACTCTAGTGTGATGTTCTTGTGAGAACTTGAGAAGATTATCATTCTAATAACCATCAATCGGTACATAAATTACTCAGTCTGACGATGCAACTGAAGAGCCCAAACACATAAGCGAATCCACACAGTCTCTCCAATACATCCCTCAACCATAACCTTAAACATCAATCAACTTGTCCTTCCTCCCCACCTCGCTCTCCCTAGATTCTACCCCACGTCTAATAGGAGGTAGACTGCTAATATCACTATCATTCCCGCTCTCATCATCCTCCCACCGTCTCGTTTTCTTCATCAAAATGATATCATCCAATCCTTTAGACCTCTCAGACCTCTCAACTTTCTCAACAACAGGAGGAGCCTTAACCGCACCCCTACCCTTAACCTTCCTCCCACTTTTCTCTTTCTCGTTCCCTCTTCCCTCGCCGTTTGCCCTCTCAAACTCCCATTCCATCCCCTCCAACCTCCTCAACCGCGCCAAGATCTGCTCACCTAACTCACTCTCCTTCCTGGCCCTCTCCTTCCTCTCCAAAACATCAACAGCCCCACCAACTACAAGCCCACACCCAGCTCTCCTCGCCCCCCTTTTCGAAACGCTATCACCCAAGAACATTCCTGGGTTCGTACGACGAAACCACACAGGCCAATCTTTTAGTCCAACTTCCTGCAATCCAACAAGATTCATGGGCATATGATGACGATAATGACATGTTTGTCCCCATTTACAGATCCCATAGATGCACCAGTGTCGACAAAGTTGTTGATGAAGTGGTTTTTCCAGGATAGCTGGAAGAGGGGAGGGAGAGGCGGATGAGGATTTTGGGGTGTTGGGTGGTTGTTTTGGTGTCATCATTGCTGGGCTCGTTTCTGACGATGTTGGTGTTGTTGGTGTTGGTTTAATTGTTTCATTCCGTAATTTTGCGGGGTTGCTATTTACGTTAATATTCATTCTCTATCTCTCTATCGCCAGGATAGCAACTTCGAAAAGATTTGGGTGGGAGGGAGGAGGGCATACTGATTACTATCCAACAAATTCCTTCCCTTCTCCTTCTCCTCCATTACCTTCGCTTCATCCCTTGTAACACAACAATAGCCCTCTCCTCCCCCCTGCAGTCCCAGATTCAGCATACCCTTCGTCTCCACAACTGCAAGATACCTTGGTACACCCTCTATTTGCAGCGAGGGCGGGAGTTCATCCACAGCAATTAGCGGAACAATTTGTCCTTTTTTGCGAACTAGGAAATGCATGGGCCATGGTTTATTCTCATGGTTCACAATTGCGGGTGCGTTTGGATCCATGTTTCGTTTTTATCCAAGAAAATCTTGGGAGGGGTGTAGCCTTATGGAGGATATGAATGTTGCTTCTGAGCTGCTGACTATTGCGCACCTGTGTTCACTTGGTGGCTAGCTGAGAAGGGTGTCTTGCACAAGGACAAAGTGAAGTCACAGTGACGAGAATATATAGATATTTAGAGAATTCTATTCTAGTATTTGGTATCAATCGCAATCTAAAGATGCAGTTGGCCCCAGGGATTGTGCAGTAAATCCATGAGCCCAAACAAATAATTTGTACCAAAAACCCAACAAACAAGAAACAGTCTTCTCAAAGTGGGTCACCTAGAAGAGAGTTGTTCTAGACATACAATTGCAAACCAAAAAAGTCCACAAATAACTATGTTTGCAACTGCCTCGTAAGCAACCACCTCACTTTAACAGCTCAACCCGAACTTTGGCTTCATTTCCATCGACGCAGACACCGATTTGTCGAGTGGAGTTTTCGATTTCCACTTCTCTCTTCATCCACCGACCTTTTTTGTGGCCCTCTGCCTCAACTTGGCTATCTTGTTTTTCCACTTCCATATCTTCCGCGTCACTGCTCTCTTCGTCCTCTTCGTATCCAGCAACCGGGTCCCATATTCCAGTCTCCCATGTTAGTTTGAGTTTGAGGGGCTTTAAGTTGAACATAGTAGCAACAATACCTTTGACACGGTAAACGTCAAATGATTTGGGTATCTCCCGCTGTTTGCTGAAGGGTGGGCCATCTACAAGGTAAAACTCGAAATTGATCAAACGAGCCTCAAGAAAATCGGGATTGACGGTATCAGCGCTTCTGCGCACGAAGGCTGGGGGGCCATGGATTTTGCATAGCTCATGGTAACGTTTGTGTTTTGCAATGACCTTTCCTTCCTCTTCTTCTGGAACGGTTGCCAAAGCCTTACCAATGAGAGACATGTAGTACCCCTCGGCATCATTTCGGCGCTCAGAAGTGATGGTTTCAAAGTCCAATTTCGTGAGTGACTTTAAACGAGCGATTGTAATCAATGATGCTTCCTCCAGACTTGTGGCCACTTTGCTTTCATGAGTACTGGCATAGATGGGGTTGTGTGAAAGTCGTAAGGCCGTCAAACCTGGGAAGGTAGCCGCCAAATCATCGACAAACTCCCAGGTATTGATTTCGTTATATGACACATCAAGATATTGAAGTTTGGACCCAAACACCAGTGGTTTGTCATCTGCAGTGCTGTTTTGATCGGCGTTATTTGTGATCTCAAAAATACGGTTACCCTTGAGCTTGAGTACCTCAAGGGAATCCAGGGATGTCAACTTTGAAAGCTGGGAAAAATTGGTAAATCTGTTCCACTCAAGTGTAAGAGAGGTCAAAGTATTGATCTCCAATGGACAAGAGACAGATGTAAAGGCATTTGAGCAAGCCGTGAGGGTCGTCAGGGATGGGAATAGCCTGGCAATCTTGATCAGCTCATGGAAGGGCATATACATTTCATTCATTTCCAATTCGACGATTCCAGTTAGCTCTTTTCGTGGCTTGTCATTTTTGAGACGAGGAAATTTGTTGTTACTAGATGAAATTAGCCAAAGAATATGGAGGTTGTGGGAGGGCAATTACTTAAGCCTCACACTCCTAAGAGCATCAAGCTCACCACATATGCGGACAACGACCTCAAAGTCATCAAATAGGTTTCGGCTGAGGTCGATTTCCAGGATTTTAGGACATGTTTCTTTAATGGTTTGGTGAGGTGTCTCAGCTGAGCTGATGCGCATTCCGTCGACCAGAACATGGGACAGCTTATGAAGTTGAGCTTGTTGCTTTTTGATCTTGTCAAAGCCAACTTCCTCTACAACTTTTCCAGAAATGACGTTTGGAGTAACATGATTCTCGGCGCCCTCTTCTTCAGGTGGGTCATATTTTTCATGAACGGCTTCAATGAAGCTCTGCTCGGGATCTTTCAGAACATTTATGCGCATCAGAGAACCTCCAGTTGGTGATCCACTCAAGCCTAGAAGAAATCAGAAATAATATCATACAGAATTTATCACATATTTTCATTTCTAACTTACATTCAAAATATCGCTTGCCCTTGAACTTTCCATCGTGCTTACCGCGTGCAGGGTTGTCCCACTCGACTCCAAGACGGACATTTTCCTTGCCAGCTCCATCCACTGGACCGATGTATCGAATAGTTCCGGGAGAGTTGGAGAATGAGACTCGTTGACCTACATGATACTTGGGAGGCATGTTGTTACAGACCAAATATCGTGGTGGCCTGTGAGAGCCAGCCAGCTAGCCTTACTAGAGTACAGTATTAGTTGTTGACTGTGGGATCCTTCAAGGTGTCTGGCGAGTCTGGGTGAAGAGGCGACAAGGCGACAAGGCTACGAGAGTGAGAGTCGGCTGAAGACCGAGCTTTCTGAGAAATCCAGCGAGCCAGCCCAAGAACATCAACCTTCAACCTTCAACCTTCAACCTTCAACCTTCAACCTTCTCCATCAACCAAGGAAGGAGGCACCCACCCTCTGCCTCTTCCTCAAACACACCTGTTCTTGATCGCCCATACCTTCATATTGCTATCATGGATTACCAGAACCGCGCTGGTTCCAAATTCGGTGGAGGTGGTGTCGCATCAACCTCAGCAACCAATGCAGACCGACGCGAACGACTGCGCAAGCTTGCCCTCGAAACTATCGACCTAGATAAAGACCCTTACTTCTTCAAGAATCATGTCGGCTCCTTCGAATGTCGTCTGTGTCTCACAGTCCACCAGAACGATGGCTCGTACCTCGCTCACACCCAAGGGCGCAAGCATCAAACCAACCTCGCGCGTCGCGCCGCCCGTGAACAAAAGGAAGGACGAGCAGGCACAGATCCCGTCACTGGATTACCGATTGGAATGGTAGGAGCACAAGTCAGCATCAGAAAGAACATCATCAAAATCGGTCGACCAGGGTACAAGATTACAAAGATCAGAGATCCAGTTACAAGACAACAGGGCCTCTTATTCCAACTACAATACCCCGAGATAAATCCAGAGATCCAGCCAAAGGTTCGATTCATGAGCGCGTATGAGCAGAAGGTGGATGATCCTCCGGACAAGAACTTCCAGTATATGTTGGTTGCAGCGGAACCCTACGAGACCTGTGGATTCAAGCTGCAGGCGCGAGAGGTGGATCGTACGAATGATAGGTTCTGGACATGGTTCGATACGGATTTGAAGGAGTTTTGGGTACAGGTTATGTTCAAGACTGAGAGAGAGGAGAGATATAGTGGGGTACCTGGTTTGGCGCCTGCTGGACTTCCGAGGAGGTAAGTTATGAAGTGATTGGGTATGGAGTTATCAGGAGTTCTACCAGGGGCCTCAATTCCTGCATGTAATATAGAATGGAAGACAAATAATAAAGGCAGCCTTCCATATGATATGAGCTGGCTGTAATCTCAACCTCGAGTCTTCCCGATTGTGATTTGAATGGCTTCCATTTATGCAGTTGCCCGAAATATTCTTGTGACAACTTTAAAGACTGACTTGTCCCGATTTTGGTCAAAAAGACTACAACAATAGTGCCCTCTTTCTATGTTCTATTCATTTAGGGCAATACTGTACTTTCAATCACTCTAAACATCTCAAGTAGCTTTGTATCCGTGGGTCACTGAATAAGTAAACAAAAACTTACTGACCACATCACATACCCCCTGCAATTGAAAACACAGTTACCCCAGCCATGCAAGTCAATCTTAACAACACTCTAGTCTTCGAACATCAATTGCATATGAAGGCCTTTCGATCAACGACCAATGTTTCAGCGCTTAGTCTATAGTAGCACAGGTGTTTTCTTGGGAGTTAGAATTGACCACCAACTTGATTTCGACCTCCTTAGTTTACTAGATTTTTTAATTTGATAACCTCTGTGTAATATTACTATAGAAAAACCGTATAGATGAATACTCGAGATAATAATTCAAAGTATTATATTTTAAAAGGTATTCTTATACTAGGGAGTTAGAAAACTTATGGAGTCAACTGAATTTGGAAATAGCAATTGGTGAATTCGAATCTTGCAATTATTTCTGAAACTAGCCTAAATGGGGGCCTTTCAAATTGTTGCAATGTAGTACTATTTCAAACGCTTACGAGTGAGTGAGTGTACGAACAAACAACTGGTAAACAAATTTTTCAATTCATTGTTCTGCTTATGACTGTATCGTTCAGCTACCTACATGAAGGAGCATGAAAACAATAACAACGAAACTATGGTTGTAGACCTGGAAAATGCAATCATTGCCGGAAATCATAGACTTGCCAAGTGGATCTTTCAAATATTCCTGGTTAGGAGTTCTAGAGCAATACATCGTTCCCCCTCAAGGAGTAAATTCCATGCTTACTAGCTCCATCATGACAGGCCTCGCAAAGTGGTATCTGGAGAAAATAAGCCTTACAGTCGTCTCACATGCCGATTGAACATTTCCGCAAAGCTTACGAAATCGTTGACGGTTCGAGACGGACATTGTTTGACTTTTACGCGAACATCGAAAATGCTAATCATCTTGTGTAGTTGGTCTCGAAGCGCTTGAAGGTGTAGCCGATGAAAGGGAGCGTCATTTCAGGTGCTTCCGTACGTGGTCCACCACCAGCAGCAGCATTGGCGGCCTTGAGATGAGTAGCATTATCTGTCTGATCGATTTCGTCAGTGGGGAAATAGGTAGTGTCGACGTTCGAGTTCAATTTGGGTTCAAATGGAGCACGAATACGGCGAAGAGTGTCGAATTCAACACCACGGAAGAATTTGTGGGCTTTAATCTCCTCGGCACCTCCACGACCAAGACGGTTCTCGGAATTGCAAACCATGCTAATATTGTGTCAGTTTCTGCAAAAATACCTCGACGAAATGTCCTACCTTCTGATAAGATTCTCGGCTTCTGGGCCTAATTGAACATCCTCAGGGAAGTACAATGATTGACGCCAATTGACAATCTTGCGATAAGTGTCGTGAGAATCTTCGGCACAGAACGGAGGCCATCCAACTTGACATTCAAACATAATTGTACCCAAACTCCACCAATCACAATCAGATCCATAACCGTGGCCAGTAAAAATTTCAGGGGCAATGTAATCAGGTGTACCAACAGTCGAGTAGGCCATAACTCTTCGAGACTTTCTCCAGTCGTTGATAGCTCCTCGGTTGCTGACAGTAAGGTTGATTTGGTCGAGGTTGACAGAGTTTCGATCGCGCGGACGGTTAGACTTGCCCTGGAGAAGATTTTGGTAGTATGAATTATCATGTAGCTTGTGGAATCCAGTTGAGAGACCGAAATCGGTAAGCTTGACGTGTCCGCCACGATCCAACAGAATATTGTCAGGTTTAATATCACTAAAAGGTTTAGTTTCTGATAAGCTAAAGAAGGGAGAGGATGGGCGGACAAGGGGGTGCGGCTTACCGATGAATGAATCCATATTTATGAACAGCTTCGATCGCAAGAACAATCTCAGCAATGTAGAATCGAGTAATATCCTCAGAAAAGATCTCGTACTTGATCAACATGGTCATGAGATCTCCACCTGGCAAGAACTCCATCAACATGTACAAGAAGTCTGCGTCTTGGAAAGTAGTGTAGAGTCTCACAACCCAAGGACTGTCGGACTCAGCCAGAATATCTCGCTCCGCTCGAACGTGTGCCAATTGGTCCTTCTTGAACATTTCACTTTTAATGAGCGACTTCATGGCGTAGACCTTACCATCTTGTGTCTTTTGTACCAGCTTGACCTCTCCGAAGGCACCCTTTCCAATGATCTTGAGAGTTTGGTAGTTTTCTGGCTTGTCTCTGGTGCGCAAGAATCGTAGATATTTGCCCTCTTGTTTTCCCGCATTTGCCCAGGTCTGCTCTCGTCTAGATTGTGATTGATTTGGGTCCGCTAGGCGTTGTTCCATCTCACTTTGTCTGTAGTGAAGCTTGTCAGTATCTATTCACTAGATGCGACTTAACATGCAAGCAAGCGACTGCCTCACTTACCTAACATTGCGATCTCTTGCACGCTTCACACTATCTTTGAAGAAAGTTTCAGACAATTGTGAACATTTTGTTTGGTTCGTCTCTGCTGTCTTCCCGTACTTGTCGGGATTCCGCTCAGGGGCGCTTTGCCATTCAGGCCAATTTTGTTGCTGGGCTGATTGAGAAGGCATTGGAGTTAGATAGCCACCCTGATAATTAGCTTGTTGGGTTGGAGCTCCTGCGGTACGAGGTCGTTGACTTGGAGATGAATTTTGGCGTGTACCGTAAGGGGAAACTCGACCACCCAGGTTTTGGTGGGAGAACTGGTGCACCAACCCATTCGTCGAGTCATTGGCTTGGTAGCCAGCTGGTCTTTGCTCTCTTTGCTGTGTCTGGTACGATGCTGCCGGTGCTTGGGGGGCAGCACCATACGAAGTTGCAGGCGGTTGTTGGGGATAGGCTGGGGGGTATGGGTTGTTCATGAAGTAACCAGCAGGAGCAAAACCGGTGGAGTATGGTTGTTGGGCGTTTTGACCCTGTCCTTGCGAAGAAGCCCCTTGTGTGTATATAGGATTGGGGAAAGTTGAGGGCGTCGTGGGATAGGCGCGATCGTTGAACTGTTGACGCTCACCGTTGGGGTTTGGATTGAGATTCAAATGGAATCGGTTATTGTTGTCCATCGTTGTGGGTGGAGAGGAGGAAGTCGGTGTAGTGTAGGTACTTCTTGTGGCTCAGAAGGTTCAAGATCGGATTGTGCTGGCTCTGGGTCCTGACTCCTGAGGGGCGCGCCGATTATGGGACTACTATGGGGGTGCAGGTCAATGGGTGGTGTTGAGATCAACCAACTGAAGGTGAAGCAGTCAAGACAGCCACCAACCAACACCAGGCAGAAAGGGGCAACCAATATAGGAGGGGGCGGCACAGTCTTTTCTACCTACCAGAATTCTAGTGAATTCAAAGAATTAAGAAATAGCTGGCATTTTTGGCACCATTGGAGACAACAAACTGTATCTCCACACACTGCCTGCACTGCAATGGACTGCACCTGCACGCCCAAGGATCCCCCACGTGACATAGTCAGCTGATCAATGCCTACTCCTGTCCCAGGTCCAGTACGCCCCCTCCATCTCCATCTCCATGCTTCAAACTTTGCCAGCTGACCCTCAAAGTCTCAACCTTGGCCTTCACTTTCAGCATCTTTAGGATATTCAAACCTCTTGGGTCTTAGGGGGCGTTTCTTGCCTCTGATGGAAGTGGACAGATTCACCAGGTCCATGCGGGGTACATCTGTACCAGTACTTGAGTACTACAATTCTCCAAAAACAAGACCTTTGTCAATAAGTCTACTTGTATGTACAAACTGGTAACTCTTGAAGTTTAAAGTCACCAATGATTACCAGTAGGGCCCATTCCTCTTTTGGTTAACTTCATTAGAATGATTCCAGCATCTCGTACATGTATTCACTTTGCGCTTCAGAACATCATTGTCTTGACGAGAATTCCTCAACTCAACATTCATGCCACTCCATCTACAGCAGCGATGCTCGAGAATCGCTAGGAATACCAGGCGGTACGGGCAATTATTATCATCTTCGTTACAGATGTACGAAGTATCATGAAGTATCATATCACGAGAATGAGGGTTGGGGTCATTGGGGATACGACAACATACAAGGATGAGTGCTGTTTGAATTTGTTCCATACATACAGTATGAAGTACTTCGTACATCTTCGGACGACTATCATTCACCAAGAGCTTGATTCTGCAAAGAAGCATAATGGCCCTGACACAGATTGGCAATGCCGAATCTGTCGATATGTTCTCTCTCGCCATACGCTGTCTCCTTCGTCCCTACCCCCTTTCTCTTCCTCAGCGCTTCTCGAGATCGATCATCGACGACATTATTCTGTTTTCGTGTACAGCTAGGCCCATCAAATGTACGAGTATTTACTTACAACCATACCTAGGAGTATTTTACCGGCGAGCCGGCTTTCTACCGACTCGCTTCTCGGAGTCGGAAGCTCCAAGGGTAGGTAAGCTTTACTTAAAGTCTTACTCCGTCTCGAGTCCGTACACTCGACAAAATTGAGTTAAGGTTTCAAACCCCGCAATCAGACGATGCACGAAGTCGTGATGCCCAAGCTACAAAGTACAATTATTTGCTACATATACGAAGAAGGGAGAAAGGTCCCAAGTGGGCTGTCCCGGTCTTATAGCACAATTGAGTTCCTACCTGTACAATAATGGAAAAGGGTACTCCGTAGCTTAGAGCAATTTACAGCTTCTTGCTTCTGTGCCATCAATACTATCACCTTATCCTCTAAGCGGGGTTCAGTTCCGTGATCGAGGATTTTGACTTTTACCAAGCAATCGTTCCTCGGTACAAGCTCATTTATTCTGCTTGCAGGTCAGCATTGCTCAATGGTGTATACTGTTCTGATATCCAGGAGTTTGTCTTGCAATATAAACTTGAATTTTAAGATCGTTCCTTGCTTTCTCCAAGTGTTTTTTGGATCTCGTTGGATAGACAAAGCGGCAGTACACCACTCCCTATTTATTCCCTCTTTCTAGATGAATTACTTCAGTTGTCCTAGGATGCTTGGGCGAATAAATATCTGATGTTTCGAACAAATATTATTAAGGACTTTACCATAGTAAGAGAGCTATTTACTGCCACTTATTCTGCCTACCGCGAAATTAAGTTGACTGGTCCGCACTTTTACTTGTGCTGTCCCTTCATTGAAATTAATAAGACACAGAGCGTGTAGCATTCGCATGCATGCGATGTTATTGCATGCCACTTGTATATGGACCGAGGATATACAAGGGGCTTTGTAATCTTGCTCGTGTGCTTAAAAGGAGTTGGGGTGCAAGTCTCCCGTCGGACAAGAAGAGTGGCAGAAATCCCTTTTCTTTCTATTAGCTTGAGTAACCTTGGAGTACTTAGAATGACTAAGGAAGTTGTCCTAAAATATGGATGTTTAGTTGATCATTTTGATTACCGGTAGTCCAAATACCCACAACAATAAGTTAGTATTGGAAAAGAATTTCTCCGCCACTTTAGTCGTCCACCAAGAGCCAAGCCACCTTGGGCACAAATATTCAGCTTGTACGGAGTACTTCGAAGTAGTATTCGTATGCATGCGATATTACTGTATTGCGTATTATTATACGGAGTATAAACCGAGGATATGAATGGAGGCTGAAGAGGAGTTAAATCTTGGTTTTTATAAGTCACTTGAGGTGCAAGCGTACCGTCCGCACCCCAAAGAGACACTACTCCGTACTCTGTTTTCAAAGCTATGGAGAAATCAAGCAAAGGATATTCCTTGGAAGCAAAAAGAAAACCCTCAGATCTCTTTTCACAAGGGAACACAAGCCTTGCAGACTGGGGTAGGTGGATTCGATCTTATCGATAGCATCTAACTAAAATGGGTCACCGCACGAGGAAGTCATCTTGGAATAACCTTCTTCCCAACTGCGAAGCTTGGGGAAGTTGGGGAAATACGATTATGACAGTGGAGACTGACAGCTGATCAGAACCTTGGAACTGTTCAAATGGGATTGGAGCACGGCATTCTCAATTTTCTGTCAACTTGTTGCTCGGACGGAAAAACATCCCAAGTCGTTAAATATATATCCACGGATTTCGACGATGGGATTTTTCTATTTTTGTCGTGACGCGTGAAGATTTTCAATGACTGTGTGCATCAAACTGGGAGCTGGCGTATCTCCGGATTGTCGTCGGCTACAAATCAGATGTGATTTATGATTTGTGAAAAGCGGACGTTGACGAATCACAACATGCCAATGTTGGTATGTGTTTGGGGGCAATGGCGGGGTCGCATTGCAGATCCAGCAAGTCCCAAAAGAAGAACCTTTCCCCCGAGCGCCATGACCATAACCATGTACAAGACCATGTTCAAAACCATGTACAATTTTGTGATCCGGATTTGTGTAATTAATCTTGACTAATCTTGTCTTGTAAGCTGTCACTACCTAGGTATTCTACGGTAGTACTTCCAAATTTCCAGGGAGGACCGGCATAATTGAGGTATAATGACACGTCTAATCTACCTCCTTCCCCTGGTACCTGCTGATCATTACCACAGGTCGCCTTTTATTTATTTTGCTCTCTTAATGGGGAAACGCTACCTTGTCGGTACTTCCGTACCTCTGCTTCGGGAGCATTTCCCCGCGTAGGATGGAGCTATGGGGTCATTGAGGGTTTTTATAAGTACCTCGTGATTGCCTTTCCTGGTTCTATCTCTCGCGATTCAAGTGTCGTTCTGGAAGAACTAGCACTTTCAACTGTCACTTCCTCGTCTAGCTGTGTTTGAGCTTGTGAGCGTCAGGCGAGACCAGCACAACCTCAAAGGCAGCATCACGGTTCTAAAGTATTTTTTTCTGCCCGCCGGCAGGAAGTTTGTTCTGTTTCAACCTTAAAAATGTTGCTTCTTTTTCGTCTTTTGGTTCTTTACGCAACTGTACAGCCCGCTGTTGCCCTTGTATCACAAGCCGACTTCGCGGCCGAAGTTTCTCAAATCAACAAACTCGCAAACTCGAATAATTCAACTCTCACGAAGCGAGACGATGTTCCTGACGGCTATGTTGCAGCTCCTTACTACCCCGCGCCAAAAGGTGGATGGAGTGCAGACTGGGCTGAGGCCTATGCCAAAGCCGAGGCTGTCGTTTCTCAGATGACACTGGTGGAGAAAGTCAACATAACCAGTGGCACTGGGTATCTGATGGGACCATGTGTGGGAAATACTGGGTCAGCTCTTCGGTTCGGAATCCCAAATTTGTGTTTGCAAGACTCGGCTTTGGGCATTGCATCGACGGATAACGTTACGGCTTTTCCAGCTGGTATCACAACTGGAGCAACTTTCTCCAAGGCATTGATGTACGCAAGAGGTGATGCAATTGGACAGGAAGCTCGTGGGAAAGGAGTCAACATCCAACTTGGGCCTACAGTTGGACCCATCGGACGAAAACCGCGAGGAGGAAGGAACTGGGAGGGATTCGGAGTCGACCCTTCACTTCAGGGTATTGGTGGGGCAGAAACCATCAAGGGAATGCAAGCCAATGGAGTTATTGCAACTGTGAAGCATTGGATTGCCAACGAGCAAGAAATGTACAGAATGGATATTCCTCCACATGGACTGATGAAGGCAATGAGTTGCAATATTGACGACAGAACTCTTCATGAGTTATATGCTTGGCCCTTCATGGATGCTCTCAAGGTCGGTGTTGGCGCGGTCATGACAAGCTATAATGATGTGAATGGTAGCGCGGCTTCGCAGAACAGTATGCTGATTAACGGTATTCTCAAAGATGAATTTGGTTTCCAGGGCTTGGTGAGTAGACACATTCGCCAATGATTAACTTCAACGCTAACAAAACACAGGTCATGAGCGATTGGCTTGCACAGATTGGTGGTGTTAGTTCGGCATTGGCTGGACTTGATATGGCTATGCCTGGCGATGGCAGTGTTCCCTTCTTCGGACTGGCATACTGGGCTCATGAGCTTACAGAGAGTGTGTTAAACAGTACAGTTCCCCTCGAGCGTTTAAACGATATGGCTACTCGCATTATCGCTACCTGGTATAAACTCGGACAAGACAAGGACTTTCCTCCTCCAAACTTTTCTGCGAATACTCATGATCGGGTTGGACCGTGCTACCCTGCTTCGCTTACAGGCCCAGAATGTGTTGTAAACCAATACGTCAATGTACAAGGTGATCATAAAAATGTTGCTCGAGAAGTTGCTAGAGAGGCTATCACACTTTTAAAGAACGACAACAAGACACTTCCCTTATCTACAAGTGCAGTCTTGAAGGTTTTTGGCTCTAGCGCTCAGAACAACCCGGATGGTCCAAATGCTTGCAGCCAGCGTAATTGCAACAAAGGCGTTCTCGCGATGGGCTGGGGAAGCGGTAAATCACCAATACTGATTATCGTTTTGACAACCGCTAACTTTTTCAAGGAACTGCTGAATATCCGTACCTCGATGCTCCTATTGATGCCATCAAGAGGAAGGCATCTCAAGTCGAGTACCATTCTAGTGATAAGTTCCCGGGCGGTCTCACAGCTGCAATTGGAGACATTGCAATTGTCTTCATTACTAGTGATTCCGGAGAAAATCAATACACCGTCGAGGGCAACAAAGGAGACAGATCTTCTGACGGCCTAGTAGCTTGGCATAACGGCGATGCTCTCGTCAAGGCAGCAGCAGAAAAGTATGCAAACGTTATCGTAGTGGTTCACACAGTTGGTCCAATCACCATGGAACCATGGATTGACCTTCCATCCGTCAAATCTGTCGTTGTTGCACATCTTCCAGGACAAGAGGCGGGAGATTCATTGACTGATATCCTATTTGGTGACTACTCGCCTTCTGGCCATCTCCCATATTCGATTACGAAGAAGGAGGACGATTATCCGTCCTCGGTGAGTCTTAAAGGATTCCAATTCTTCCAAGTGCAAGATACTTTTGAAGAAGGTCTGTACATCGATTACCGCTACCTCAACAAACACTCCATCGCCCCCCGCTTCCCCTTCGGACATGGACTCTCATATACAACGTTCTCCTACACCTCAATAAGCATCACCTCCGGAACAGCCATGAGCGCCCTTCCCCCAGCCCGAAAAGCAAAAGGCTCTACACCAGTCTACAGCAATGCTATCCCTCCAGCTTCCGAAGCAGCATGGCCAACAGATTTCAAATCAGTATGGCGCTACCTCTACCCCTACCTCAACAATCCCGAAGATATCGAACAATCCCCCTTCGCCTACCCAGCCGGCTACAGCACAACGCCCAAACCCGATCCCCCAGCCGGTGGCGACCAGGGCGGCAACCCAGCGCTCTACGATGTCATGTTCACGGTCACCGTCACGATTCAAAACACCGGCGCCGTCCCAGGAAAAGACGTAGCAATGCTATTCATCCAACACCCCTCAGGATCCATCTACGAAACACCCATTATCCAACTACGAAACTTCGAGAAGACGGATACGCTCCCCGTGGGTGAGAGCCAGACGTTGAAAATTGATATCACGAGGAGAGATATGAGTGTATGGGATACGACACTGCAGAACTGGGTTATTCCGGTTAGTACGACGGAGCCTTTCTTGTTTTGGGTGGGCAGTAGTAGTGGAAGCCTGACGACCGCTTGCGAGAGTTTGAGCAAGAGTTGCTCTGAGGGGAGGACGTCTCCTGTTGTCTCATGAAATGGGTTCTAGTAGGTGTGTGAAGGAGTTGGGTCACGATTAAGCGAGGATCAGCATGGTGGGATTAATGTAAATGATAATGATTTTAAGGTTAATTAATGACTTTTGATGAGTAAACATCTTGATTGGTATTCCTACTGAGAGTTGTGAAAATGTCTCAAGAAGATTGAGGAAACCCTGTTGTTTGGATACCACAACTTTTGTTACCTATCGAGAATTGTAGTCCGACTTATCATCTTTTCTGTATATCTGATTTGAAGCTTACATCATCCACTAGTGAGTTTCCCTTCAAAATACAAAGGTCCTTTCCCATCTTATCAAAAACCGCTTAAGCACTCAAGGACTCCGAGCAGAGCAGTGCTCGTAGAGTCGTAAACTTAAATAAACCACAACCAGTGTTTAATTGGCCTCTTAAAATGGAGTAAAGTAGAACTTAGCATTGTAAGATTACCCATTCCTACCCAAGAAATGAATAATCTCCCAGTATATAAGAGAAGTAATGAATAATTCTTTCCTATCAGCGAAACCAAACTTCAAGCATGTTGATACTAATTGGCCTTAGTTTATATAAAAAAATCAATTAATTCTTCATAGTGAGATTTGTTTTTTTAGTAGTGAAAGTCGAATCTAACCAATCAGGAATTAATCATTTTGAATTAACTTTATTAAAAAAATTACGCCAATCACCTATTCCATCTGTGTTTTCTTCTCAAACAACGAAAATAAGTGACCACGGGATAATTGAAGTACTTGCACCAAAATGTTCGGCTGATCACTTACGGTATTCTAGAAAAGAGGAAAGGAACGAGGAAATGAATTTTCGTGGCTTTTTTTGTGTGCTATGAGAACTATACGAACAGCATGAAGTCTAGGCTTCGATATCGTCTTGCGACAGATAGTCAAGTTAGGTCTCAGATAAATTCCAAAACCACAGGGTATGATAGAGTAAACAAACGGTTTTCAGTAGATCGGTATCCCAAACAATAAAGTGAGCAGCAAGGATGAATCAAAAGCGAAACCATATGTATTAAAGCAAGACCACAATGCCCAAACCCAGCCAGATCGCGCTCGTCATTAATAACCTGGGTATCGAAATCACCACCTCGTAGCATAAAAACATAATACATCGCAGCCCAATAATACACACATAACCCGGGATCCGTATGCATAACTCCACTAAAGGTCTGTCCATATCGTCATTAACTGCTCCCATTTATTCTCGCCTATCTGCAAAAATGTGATTTATTTTGCCTTCTTCGCCTCTGCCTCCTCGTCCCATGGGTGCTTGATTGTCAAGCACCAGATATCAAGGTAATCGCAAATTGTGACGATGACGTCAACCTGATGTTTTTGTTAGTTGGAGATAATCTGGTTGAGGATTGCTACTTACCACGAAGCTTCCATAAACACCAATAGCCATGCCCAACATGGAGAACATGTACGCAACCTGGTATCCCCCATCACCCAAAGCACTTGGCCATCCGACACCGATGTGGGTTTGCAAAAATGGCCCCAAAGAGTCGAAAACACCATATGCCAAAGGCAAAACTAGAACGTTGTAGTATGGGAAATCCAATTTCACAAGATGAGCTGTGATCATTTGACCAACAGAGTACGCGTTGACGAGCCCAGCGAAGACAACAAAGGGCACAAGGTGGTTGTATAGGATTTCGGGGTTGAGGTAAAGGTAGGCAGGAATCAGAGTCCAGGTTGCGAAGAAGGGAAGGAGACCTAGAAGAGCACCTCGAGATCTATCACCTCTCTTGCGACGAGCGCTGATAACGTTCATAGATCTGTAATAAATAGTCAGCACTTAATCATTCGTACTCGAAAAAGTGGGAGATCTTACGATTGGATGGTGTTGAGGACCAAGACCGATCCACCTTGCAAGAGATACCACTCGTTGAAAGCCAAATTGTAAATGAGATCAGGGATGAAAGTAAAGTGAGGAACGCCCAAAGTTTGGAGCATTGACTGTTGCCAAAAGCTTCCACCGCCCATGAGCCCCGTGAATGCATACACAAGTGTGAGAATAACAATTCCTTCAACTGGCCCAGAGACTATGCCTAGTGTAAGAGTCTTGGTGTGGTATTCGTCCCATGTTTGTACGTAGAAGGTTAAAAGAGCTAGGAAATGTTAGCAGAAGTTTCAAGAGGATAAAGAAACAAACGAGGTGCTAAACATACAACCAAATAATACTAGAACAGTCTTCCAACCCATCCCAAAATTCTGTGAGGCAGCGAAAATCAGAACTTCTAGTGACGTGTTCAAAGCATCAACACCATGATCAAAGAGCTCGCCGAGGGGACCACTCTGATGTGTTCTTCGTCTGTAAATTTGTTAGGATACCATATTTAGTGTTTCCCAGGGGGTACATACGCCTGCGACCCATCCACTGCGTCAAAAGTCTGGTAAAGAAAGAGCCCAATGGACCAGCTAAAATAGACCCAAGGTGGACAATCCACATCAAGAGTCGGCGTGTACCATAGCAGCGTCAAAACGTTTGCAATAACGAAACTAAATCCAGAGAGAGTGATGAGATTCGGTGCCATAGACATAGGAAAACATTTTATGACGAAGTTGGTGTAGAAGGGCTTCAAGACATATCGTGATAGCAGAGAATGGTCCACACCAGAGTATTTGTACTCCTTCAGAGCTGGGAGTTTCTCCTGCCGTACGTAAACCATCGTTCCTGTTACTGCGAGAGGATTTCGTGGTGGTGATTCTCCGCGATTCGATGCTCAAGACTTGTGCCCAAAAGGGTTGACTGCTGGCAGTGGGGATACTTTTCAGTCTTTATTAGAGTCCAAGTCTCTGTGGGTGAACGCGCCTGTCACGCCAAGCCCACCGTCGTCATTGCCTCTGCCCACTTTTCATCCATCATCCATCACCCATGCGAGCCAGGGCCCAGAGCATCCAAGATCCAAGATCCAAGGAAACCCACCAAATACATGTGATACAGATATACTCGTTCACAGGTACTGACAAAAATGGTGCAGGTGGTCTTTTTTATTCACGACTAATACTATGACATCTCCTGGATATTGTCTTTTCACGGAATTTATTGGAATGAATTTTTGTACCCCGTTAGACTCCGCTCAAACTCAGAAAAGCCAACATCTGTGTGGCTTTCAAAATCCTTAATCTAGACATCCACCATTCAGATGTATCATCAATGCTCAACTCCTTAAAACCCGCTATACCTTAAGCAACAGACCCAATAACCAATGCGGCGATTCCTTCCTCATCACTGCGAACAACAATCTTACTTGTGACCCCAGACTTGGTGGAGTGTGCCATTCTGATGTTGGCAACAACCTTTCCACCAGTAACAGTCTTTCCAAATAGCTTGAGCGTGTGGGTGGTTGTGTTGATTGGTACATCGGTTCCATCCAAAGGCTGTAACGAAAGAGTCTTCGTGAGTTGTTCGGTGGCATCTGGGGTACTGTTAGCAAATTTCCTTCATGGGTCTTCCAAGAAACCCTACCTGCAATGCTCTTGACGCCACTAAGCTGGAGCGTCTCCTCAGCCTCATCCCCAGCTGCACCAACTTGTTCCCAGATGTGGTTGAAGTTACCAGCAAAAGCTGGGACAACATAATCACTGCCGTTGAGCTCGAGATCTTCAACTTGATATTCGTCATCATAGCCACTTTCTTCAGGCTCCCCAGTAGTAGGATCAATCTCCTTGGTCGTAAATTTCAAAATGTTTGTGAAAGTACTGGCAAAGAATGATCCCTCTCCGTTAACCTTCTTGAATGAAACATAGATTGTTCCTGGTTCATCGGTGACAAGTTTGGCAGCTGGGATGATAAAATCTTCCTCAAGCTCTTCCTCGTCTGATGGTGTGGCTACGACGGAGACATCCTCAAGAACTGTATCAGGGAGTGTGTTTTTGACCTCATATTGGAGAACAATGTGCTCCTTGAAGATGTGCTTAACAACACTGACAACATATTCTGTTTCCGATTCCGTCAATTCTACCACAGACGACGATTTCAAAACGCTGCCATATGATTTCATTTCTGGTATCTGGAGAAGTTCTTGTTGGTACTTCTGGGCCGTGGCGGAGGCCGTTGCCACTGCTTCTGCACTCGAGGGCGCAGCCTTGGTGGGTCCAGCCTTGGGAGCCTTGATGGTAGGGGTCACAGTTGTGAGCTTCTTGGATCGATCTTCTGCATCTGCCTGCTCCTTGGTCACTACTGGAATGGCGGCGATATCGAATGGGGTGTCAAAAGTGGACTTGTCATCTGCAGTGACATACATAACCAACTGATGCTCAAAATATGGAAGAGCGAACGAATTTTCTGTTTCCGGGTTAGTATTTATACAACACGAAGAGGCTCCTTTAAACTTACCATTCTTGACAAATCGATCAGCCATTTCGTCTGGCTCTTTCATCAATCTTAGGTTCAGAGCTGCCCGATCACGAACCTCATCGTCAACATCATCCAAGCATCGTGTAAGAAGTACTGTAACACTACGTTTGACTTCTGGGTCCTTTTGGCCGACTCCAAATTTGGCCAGTGCTGTGACAGCAGCAGCTCGGACAATGGCATTTTCAAGTACAACACGATTGTAAATGTAACGGATGTACTTGGTGGGTTGTGACGTTTTTGGTCCCTCTAATCCAAGAAGATGCAAGATGCGGACGGCGAGTTTTGTAAATTCACAGTCCTCAATAAATTCGCAAAGATGAGCTAAAGCGTCCTCTTTGGAATCCGGCACGAATTTGATCAAATCAAACATGCTTTCTACAACAGCACGCTTGAATTCGTACCCTCCTTCGTCACGCAATATTCCACTCAAGAACGCAAGCATACCAGCCTGCTTACTGGGGAATTTCAAGCATAATGTCCGGATAGCCTCCACGATAGTGATTTTGAACTCGTCCGTGATATCTGCCATGAAACCTTGGATCTGCTTCATCAAACGATCTACACTGGCTTCGTTACCGGTCTTGAGAAGGGTAGTAATGGCAAAGGTAGCAATTGAGCGATTAGAATTAGAGATAAGGAGCTCGATATCGGGATTGCACGGGTGAACGGCTAGTGGTTTGAATGAGGCGAAGTTGTGGAGGATTCGAATAGCAGCAAATTTGGTGACTGCCCTTGGAGAAGTCAAAAAGAGTTGGAGAACGTGGATGGCTTGGGTAACTTCAGCGTCAGTGACGTCTCGCATGTCACAGATGGCCTTTGCTGCCTCAAAATTAACCATCTCACTCTTATGTCGGAGCCAGCCGTCCAAGAGTTGCATCATTGGTTTTCGCAGTTGTGGGTCCTCCTCTGCCAATTGTGCTGCAAGTCGGACAAGCATCACAGTAGCAGCTGGGCTTTTAACAGCACCTGCTACTCCAAATTGCTGAACCATCTTGACCAGTGCCATCCTGTCATGCATTCTCATTTGGTAGAGTAATCCAATTGCGTGGTATTGCGACATAGTAGAATTGTTCACCGGTTGTTGACTCGAAGAGGTAGAAAATCCCAGAGAGAATCCACCGGATGACTTAGTAGAGCTTGCTGCTTCTTGGGTTTCGCTTTGCCATCTTCTCACAACGTCTCGCGCGATAGGAAGTAGGTGGTATGAGGAAACGAGGGCCGCCGAGGAGACTGAGGGGTTTTTGTCGACAATGGCTGTCTTCATGACACGCTCAATACTTTGGACGGTAGAGCCCTGCTAATGTTAATTCAATCTTTTCCCAGGTGTTCGCCTCATCTTACATCGATAATGCGGCACAAGGCTCGAATGGCGTTTGGTCTGTAAATGGCATCCGTTCCACCACCAGTGTCCTTCATAATTGTGCTTGTAACCATAATAATATCCTCCGCCGAGTTAGCTAACTCCTTAATGACCAAGTGGACCATCTGTCGTAAGCTGGCATCTTTATTCTGGAACAGCTTTGAGATCCCGAAGAAGAGGGTTGTGGCTTCGTTTGTAGGAAAGCGCTCGCCGGTATAGAGGAGAAGGGCAATCTTCGTAAGGAGTACTCGACATCTTCGGGGTTGTATTGGGGACGAATTGAACAGTCGCGCTGGCAGATGTCAGTTGAAGCTCAAGGGGAGGGGGGACACCTGGCTGGCGGACCTTCTTGGAAGACAGAGGTTCTGTCCACGCGCATGATGGCTGAATCGCCATCTTCGTCTTTCTTGCTGTAACTCATGGTTATGGAGGTCCGCTCCTCAGCTTCATGAATTGCAGTGCAAGAGTTTGTATTGGAGAGGTTATGGTAGAGTCGGGGCGGCTTGCTTAAGAGTCGCAACCATGCGCAACGTAGCCAAATCCGCCGTGTCCAAAATAAGCGAGTGGGGATTCTTGGCATCGCCGGCTGATACACCAGTTTACTTCCGACTACCAGTACATGTCAACCTCGACTTTAAATCATTTCACTTTGTATTTTTGTATTTTTTGTATATGCATTTAATGTATTTAACCTACGTGTGCCATTATTACTGGTATTTTTCGATTCAATGAGATTGATGTAATTCAAGTCTTTGTTCTTGAACTAATCCTACGTGATCAAGAAAGACGTCAGTAAGGAGCACGTAATTATGATAGGTACTCATATGCCACCTTAGAACCTCGGTTTCCAAGTGATTGTGTACTCTTTCCCAGTATCGATTGTTTCAAAACTGTAACATATGTCATTGAATACCTATAAAAGCGTATGGAAAATTGCAACTTTTTAGTTGAAATGGTCCTTTTTGGTACAAAATACGGTCCCTCGGCAGCTGGAAAAAGAGACTTATAGACGAGAGAATTTCCTGAATGCTTTCCGTTCATAGGTAATCACGATGTACTATGTAGCTAGCTGAGAGCTAGACCTACGGGAACCTCTTCAATTCAAAGCCTCAAAGGGCGGACCCGGGTCAAGTTCGGTTCATGCCCACGGCCCCACGGAAAATAATTTAACATTTGTATATTCAAATAAGGCAACGGTATTCCATCAAATCAACAACAACAAGAAACTCCGAATTAGTGTATCGGCTAACATACCCCGCTTTCATATGAAAGTTGCCGGGGAGCGCCGGGTTCGATTCCCGGATTCGGAATTACAGTTAAACTGCATTGAGATATTTTTTTTTGTTTTTTTTCCATTCGTTTTCTAATCTCCACGTTGGAAGGAATTCAGTGCGCGAAGTTCGTGATGGGGCACGGGCCATCTATAGGTACCTAGCCACGCAGTGGACAAAATGAGCGGGACTTTTTTGACCATGCGTCCACATCGCTTACCTACCTATTCACGTATATTTTCATAGCACTTTACCTAGGTAATATAAATATAATAGCAACAAACCAGTAGTTTTGACCAATTTGAAGTTATTTCCGACGCTCTAACTAGCGACTAGTTATTTTTCTACCCTAGTCTATAACATCTTATAGAAATCGTGTTTTAAACGTAAAAAAAGGGTACTTATAGCATTGTTGTAGTTTGTTTACTATATTGTACTATCTTATGACATACTAAATGAAAGGGTGATGATAACGCACGGACAAAAAAGTCCAGCTTATTTTGTCCACTGCGTGCTAGCGTGCCTAGGCACTGCTAGGTAGTAGGTTCAGTAGGGAAGAAGAATAAGCTGACCGCCAGCCCAACACCACTTAGGAGTCAATACATTCGTTTCTCTTCCTAGCGACTAGGATTCTTAGGTTTTCCAGAGTTTTAGAACAATTCAAATAGCTCGTCTAGTTTGCTGGGAGATCGTTACTATATTACTCTCCGAGCTAACACACATACTAAGTAACCCAAAGATCTTGGTACCTAGCTCTACTTGTTTGACTTCCTCTACGAACAGAACAAAAGAAAAGTTTACTACAACTTCTTGTGTCAACCGCAAGGTACAAAAAACGCACCCATACATAGGTAGAGAGAATACATAACTCCCGACCGTTATCAAGTATGGGAAGAATATTCCTAGATTTCTCTTACGTTTTTATGATATTCGTTATTATAGGTTCCATAGCATCTAGATCATAGATACACTAGCTAGTAGACAGATTTAAAAATTGGCGCTAAATACCACGGGGCCCAACGAAGCTATCATTTCAATTAGACGGTTGAGCCGAAATTAGAAAATGGGGGGATGGACTCACAGTTAGCATTATACAGAGCAAGCAGATCATGTCCCGATTTTGGTCTCTTGTTTTTGCGAATACTGATCGGTTGGGGAATAGATAGCCTGGAAATCTACCAGTGCATAGTCCTAGAAATCGGCCCGTCGCCCCTTAACTAGCGAGGCGAATAACCGAGCTTCGCGAGTCATAACGTCAACGTTGCACAGCTTGCGACAGGCTTTTGAGAAGTGATAATTCTACAAGATATCAACGATTTCATATCCCGTCAAACAAGGCACCGGTACTATGGTGTGCTATACCCTTATCACACCACGGCAATTTGATTCCGAATTCTACCTTAGATAGCTCTTCCCCATAACCTTATCCATTACTCGGAACCTTTCAGACAATTAACCCCTTGGGGACACCCAAATAGGAAAGAAAGAGGGGTAGCGAGTTTTGAATTTGTTGACTTGATTATTCACATGCTTACAGTCAAACCTCGATACAAGGATATTGGGGGGGGGGAGGAGGGGTTTTGGATTTTTAAAGGATATAACTGAGGTTATCCTTATGTGAGTATCCTTGTATCGAGATTTTACTGTACTATACAGTACTTTAAAAAATCCAGTCAACAGTAACTTGGAACTGGAAAGCAAATGAACCAACTTGAACAACTGCACTAGAGGCCACTGAAACTTTAAATTCCCACGAGAAGCGAATTGTATCGAAGCTTCATCCTTGAAACGTATCGAGCGGCTCAATAACAAGTTATGATAAAAGTTCCTACTCTAGTTAAGGTTCTAAGCTTATCTGGCGCCACCTTCTTCAACTCTTGTCCTTTCTCTAGGAGGTGCAGCTTAAGATTCCAAAGATTCCGACGTCTTTTAGTAAATTCTTCATTACATGCCCAGTCAATCAGCCTGTTGAAACAGTACTCTGATTAGCTATTAAGATCCTTACTACACCTCATGCTCATATGAAGTATGGTTGGGAGAATGTGCTGAAGTCTGGAAGTGAGTGTCTGGTGAATTTCTGCATCTTAAACTATGGTCCCATTCTCTTGCGCTATCTTCAGTCTGACATAAAAGCTCCTGTCTAAGCTTGTGTTTGCATAAACTGAGCTGTCACATTTCTCAGCTGTTTGCATACCCTGAAATGCCTATTTCCACCACTCAAATTTGCGAGGCTGAACCATTTCAGTTGTGAAGAAAGAAAAATGGGAATTCTGGAGAACATAATAATACCTGGAATCATAGCTTCCAATGCCAGGACTGAAGATTCACCATGTCAAGGGACTGTATAGCTCCCCCTTGTCATTTTCTGGTATATCTCTGCATGGATCAGACACTCTAATTGGCCTAGAATACTATGTTGTTGGGTTATAACCTTCTTGTATAATACTTGATTACAGAAATACTTATCACAATACTACAAGAGGGGTGATGATGCGAGATGTCCCATCCCTTCACCTCCTCCACGAGCACAGATCCAGCTTGGCTTGTGTACCAAATAATGAAATAATGCGCCAATTTCAATACTTACCCAAGCGCCTACCACACCAAAGAACCACTATTTGTAAACACTTATGAAATTAGTATCTTATTATGTAGCTATCACGTTCTATGCACTCTTATAGATATCTATACATGTTTTGAACCTGTTTTATATCCAAGTTATTATGTACATTCATAAGCCGGTCAAAGGGCTCCTACCCACGAAGTATTAGTAGTTGGATCACCGGATTATTCCGTATACGAGGAGTATGAATGGGGAAATCTGAGGATGACAAGCTGGAATGGCTCCATACTTGACCCATCTTTGTGCTTCAAAAGACACCGATTGTCGCCAATGTTCCTAAAAGTTAGTACGCTAGTGGTAACTGCGAATAATAATGGCAATCATGAGCAGGAAGATCCCGACAGCTGAATGATGGAGACCATTAAGCTGGGACTGACCAGGAACCTTTCATCCACAGTGGTAAAGGCACTCGCACTGATGAAAAAATTTCTCTTTGAGTTTTGCGATGGTCCCCATATATGCCTACATAAGTGATCACCATCCCTCTCTAGTCTCACATAAGAATCTGAACAAGCACACAAGATGATTGGTCACATATTAGCAATGTCACACACGTTGCTGAGCTGGAATACACTTCTTTATCTCCTCTCTTTTGTCTTCCTCTATGAAGTGGGGTCTATTATTTACTACGGTTATTTTCACCCCCTGAGTAAAGTTCCTGGTCCATGGCTTGCATCAACAACCTCGTTATGGATCCGATGGCAACGGTGGAACGGTCGACTCTCGCTTGAAGCTGACAAGCTGCTCGCTAAGTATGGACCTATCGTGAGGATCAGTCCAACCATGGTTATCATCAACGATCACGAGGCTGTGGAAAACACCTTTGTGCGAAAGGATTTAGATACGTCTCCCACAGCAATTCGTGCTTTGCGCGTAGGGGGTCACGACTGGACTGTAACTTATCCCCAGCTGAGCATTGCAAGAGAACGAAGGCATCCCGTTATGATAGGTAATATAACACCCATACGAGATCCAAAGAGACACACTGACAAGGATGTAGCCTCGACAACTAAGAATCTCAAGAGTTGGCATCACATATTTTGCAATCACATCAACGCAATGGTTGAACACCTTCGGGAAGCGAATGGAATCAGGTCAGAAGATATTGTACGGCACCTTCGTATTTGTACACTCAAGACATCCCAACTTTTGATAGGTGGTCCAGGAGTTGATCTCGATCCCAAAGATTTTCCACAGATTGTAGGGGAATACAATTTTCTGGTAGTATGGCGGCTTTGCCTTCCAGAGTGGGCTTTCACCTGGCTCAAGTACAGTCCTTTCTCACACGCTCGCTTTCGGGTTGATTCAAGCGACAAATTGTTTGATCTTGGAGCAGAAGTTTGCAGACAGGCGGAGGCACAGAAGAATAATCATCTTGCTCCGCCGGACGATACGCAAAATGTATACGGCCTCTGTACCGATCTCGATGCCAAGTATCCAGTCCAATGGTCTTGGACGAAAGACGAGTTAGGTGCTGAGATGGCAGGGCAGATCCTTGCGGCGACGGAGACGACATCATCCGCACTTGCCTACATCTTGTATGAATTGGCCAAGGATCCGATTCTATTGGAGGAGCTCTATCAAGAACTAATTGTAGTGAATGACGACCACGAGCTTGACTCAGTTAAGCTTCTCGATGCCTGTATCAAAGAGGGCCTGCGTTTTCGGCCACCAGTTGCACTCACAGGAAGTCGAGCCGTTCCGCCTGGTGGTATTGATCTACTGGGTCATCATCTGAGCGAAGGTACCGTGATTACGACACAATCACTATCTATGAGTCGCCAGAGACCGGACTTGTTCCCAGACTTCGACGTCTATAACCCTAAACGTTGGCTAGAGGAGGAAAACGGTGCCGAAAGACGCCGTCTACTAGTACCCTTTGGTGTGGGTTCTCGTCGTTGTCCTGGAGGAAATATGGCTCTGTATCAGATGCGCATGATTATTAACAGCTTGATTCGAGATTTCAAAATTGCGCTTGCTCCAGAAACTACGCCTGAGAAAATGGCCCCATTTGAGGCCAACGGCTACCGTTCTCGTCATGATCGCTGCGATTTGATATTCATACCAAGATGGGTAGTACATCGAAATTGAAACTCCAACGTGTTATTCAATGGAACAAGTGAACCTGAAATGGTCCGGTGGTCTGACTTCCCTATGTTCCCCACAGTCCACTCTTAACGCGACCGGCACCCTGTGGACACCATAAGAACCACAAACTTAGCCCACAAGAAATAACGGAAAGCAAATAAACTCATTTTTCTTCTCGCTCCTAATTACTGTACGAGTTGGATGATTTCCCTCTCTGGCGAGTTTTGATTCAAATTGTTGCGATAATCACTTATTTTGTATTCTTTCTTTGATTGGTACTAATTGCTCTTGGTTTAAAAGGACCTTTGCTCTGTCATGTTTGTAGTATTGTTTGTAGGAGGGAATCAGGGGCTGTCATATGACCTACGGCTATAAGAAGGCCTTGGAGCCTAAAATCTTAGCTCTCTACACGCAATACCGCTTTAGTTGCTCCTGTATCCTTGAATATTTAGTATTCGTACCAAAGGTTCTTACAAATCCAGAGCAATTAGTAACAATCAAGTACAAAACAAGTGATTATCGCAACAGAAACTCTCGAATGAGGAAGTTGGACAAAAATGGGAAAAACATCAAAGCCTAGACACGTCCTGGTTTTAAATTTCAGAGTGTTCTTGCTTAAGAAAACTGGTGTATTCTATCGATTGGCGAATCCTGTTTTGATACGTGTTTATGCGTACTGCTACATGCCGAATTCACAGCATTTCTCTACACGGTTGGGACTGAATAATATGTTGTTTATCCTGCGCTAGCTTGTATTGATTCTGCACCTGATACGCATATTTTTCAATTTGCAAACTCGAGACTGTGAGTATTAATACCTTCGTGTTCACTCTTGCACAGTCAAACATGCCATCATATGAGAGGAGTTGAGCCAACTATTAGAGTTAAGCGAGCTGCCTATATCAGGTCGAAAATCTTTTCCAACAGCTTACGACCCTCGAATTCTCAATTAGAAAAAGTCAATCGTGTCTTGTTTTGTCATCTGAAGGTGCATTCTGTAATCTATTTTAGATCGAACCTTCTATCTGTAATGGTGTTGCTGTAGAACAAGTAAAATAACAACTTACTAAATAACACGTGCCAAGTTGCCTACCTTGGGAAACGGCATTCATTTTCTATTACATTATACTCTTTCTTACATGCTCTGATGCACTCCTACTGGGGATTCATTATGTATAACCAAAGATTCAAAAGAATCATCAAGTACGCAGATGAAAAATTCTAGAGGACCAATCATTGCGTCTTTTTACTTTCTCTCGCAGTGAACACCAAAAGGCGCGACTGAATTTCTTACTTGTCGTTCCTTCAATTAAGTGCTTGGTAATTCATTTACGATAATAAGCTGTTATACTTTACCGTGGCTATTAGTGCCCACCACCAGTTCCTTCAAGTGAAATTGTTGTCACCGTCTATCGCAATATCGAAATATTCATATTAAATGCCAAGATTGACATTTAAACCCCAAGAACATGCTTCCACCAGTATTTTGCGGACCTTAAATATGAGATTCCTCTTCGATTTACTACGCATCAACTATCACTGTAGCGTCAGGTGTCCTAGATTGTATTCGATAAGAGGAGGCTTTATTTTTATCGGAGTAAAATATTGGAGATCTTCTGATCAACCGAAGGCATTGCCACAAGGCGCGCGAACACCCATGGGTTTGGCATGGGGGCTGAAAACTCGATTGTTTACAGGATATATTTTGGAAAATACACATGGTGGTTGACCAGTACTCGTATACCCGAACAATAACGATGTTAGCATACTCGACCAAGTAGAAAGTATTGCCCAAATAATAAATTGCCAAAGTCTCGGCAACCTACATAAACCTATCATTCTGCAACCTCGACTTAGAGCGGTCTCCACTTGGCGTTTATTTTCCGCCCACCTTTGGTCAACAGCTAATCTAAGAATAAAGGGCTCCCCTGCTCTTGTTAACACCTCGAATTCTCCCGGCTATCTATTCATTACCTAATAATTGAATCAAGGCTAAGAGCTATGCTTATAGATTGCGTTTTAAAATGCGTGAGTTTGCCTCTACTGAATGATGTTTCCTTAGTTTCTCTCGGCCAATCTTTGTACATGCTTCAGTATCATCAAACTATATAAGCGTAGTATCTCTCGGGATTCCAGCGATCGTTGTTGTTGTGCTTGGATTAACCATAACATGGAAATCCTTCTATTAACGCCGAGGTAAGACGGTGGTATGTTTTATATATAAGCGTCTTGATGAATTCTAGTTGAAGGTAATGCTTTTGCAAGTGGTCGGGTAGATACTGAGGCCGAGGAGAGAATTGGAGAGGAGACACCTTATGAGCAAAATTCCACGTTTTCACCAAACCTACCAACACGGCACACCAATTAACATACCAATGTACAGAGGCGACATAGCTAGTACCCCTCCCCGAATTTCTCCCCTACTATATGACCTTCCGATCGCTACCGTGGCTAGATAATGCTTGTAGGTTTCCTAGAGGCAGTGCATCCTGTGGGAAATTACAGGAAGAAGACCTAAGAAACACGGAGGGAGGAGCTGCCATGCCTATTTCTCAGTTCGAAAGAGGTTTGCAATCATAGACGTTGTTCATGAAGTCATTTGAAATTAAGTGTTAAAGAGAATTATTTCCCATGAGATAATATGCGGCTGGAACGCTATCCTTTACTAGAACATGCCCAGGGGAGACGAGCCTCTGATCTCACCCACCACTTCTCTTCCTCTCTTCACTCACCACCAAACCACCTTGCACGCAAACTCCAACCAACAGCCAAGCCAAGCCAAGCCATACCCCCAGCCCTCAGTCGCCCCCCACATACAACAATTACCCGCAGAATCCCCGATCCCCCCCACAAATCAAGCGAAATCCCTACATATTTTGCAATAAGACAGCAACCAACATCAAAACTGGGATTCTGACGCCTGGCCCAGTCAGGAGGGTGTCTAATAAATACTCAAACTGTTTCGTGGAAGTAATATCGAGGGTAGGGGCCCGGCACTGGAGAAAAAAATCAAAAACTCAGTTCGTCTGGTATTTGAACCTGGCCGGAGGTTTTTTTGCAGGTTTTTTTGCAGGTTTTGGTTTTGATCATCTTGGGAACATCGTGGAAGCCACCAACCTGCGAGACACCAGGTATGGAAGTGAACACCGTAAGGGGACGAGGTTAGAGTGTTTGAGCCAACAACATTATTGTCCCACAAACTCATTTCCTCCAAAAGCAACCAATATCACGTATTCTGTAAGTAACTTTTTTTATCAATGAATTTTCACTTTAGTAACTTAGATCGCATGCCAAGATATCTATCCAATGTTGATCAAGAATCGTGCGGCATTGCTTTTCATCTCCCTCAGAATTAAATATCTACGTGAGACTCCAGTGAATTAGATTGGCTTTTCATATACTTATCTATAGACACTACTATAATTTGTTTCAATCTGATACTGTATATGTAGTATTTAATATATAGAACTGTAAGACTTTTCAGGGCTATATCTCCTCGTTCTTCCACATGTACGTTTGGATTTTGGTTCGCCGTATCTACTTTTTGTCTTAGAATTTGTTCGCGATAAGTTCAATTTTGCCTTTTGATATAGATAAGCTTTAAAAGGGGGTTGTTTTTAGAGAATTATTACTCAAATAGGAGGAAATCGTAAACCAAAAGATTGAAACGTATATGTGTAGGAGCGATGAGACATGTTAAAATATTGTCTTTCGATCACCTGTGGGACGAACATGTATATAGTGAAAGAAATAATCTTTAGAGAGTCTCAAGACTAAAATACAGGCCTAAATTGGTTAGTTGTAAATCTGCTGCAATTTATTCCCTTAGAAAAGTATACGAGATCATCTATTCCGTGAACCCTAATCCCTGAAATGTGTCATACAGACCTACAGTAGTCTATAGCGAACACAATAGAGCTGTGTAAACTTTATACTCAGGAAAACACCAGCTTTAAGTAAAGTGAATAATCTAGAAGATAAAAAACACTTGAGGTTTGTTACAAGTCATGAAAGAAGACTAATTAAGAGCTGTGAAAAGAGAAAGTATTTAGTAAAAGCCTCTCAAGACGTTACGCGTCGCTTGTGGTATATAATCATAGATAATAAAATAACACATTTAAGCATAAGTTAGCTGAATAAAAAGTATAAACACACATTACCTAAAATTTCAAGTCAATTAAACATTTCTCGTTAAATTAACATTCTTCCAGAATTATAGTTGATCTTCCTTGATCAAATGTTAAAAGTTTTTATAGTAATCATTCGTCTGATCTCAGGTCATTTATTTGTATTCCCCCAAGCTTATGTTTTTGTTTGGTTTTAAGGATATATTGATGAAGGGTAGGCACAAAGTGCGTGAACAGAGACTTTCGAGATCTCAATCTTGAGATCACAGACGATCAAACTCAAATGTTATTCTAATTTGCCTACTTTATAGCGATTCCAGATTCATTCGCGCAATCTAACAACGATAGAGCACCCCAAGCAGTTGGTAAGAAAAAAATACCATTGTTAACCAATCCAAACATTAACTCTCACATGCACAATATCTCGTCATTGAATCATCACTTATCCCGTATTATCAAGGCAGTGAACATCAAATACTTACTCACAAGCCTCTTGACCTTCAATCTTTAGACTGTATACTCGAGACAAATCGAATTATATAAGCCACAAAATCAATGAGATGCATTCCCAACATCAAAACTTTCGATCTCACCTCTCGAAAAGTTACCAAATTCCTTTCCAAACAATATAATGTCACTTATCTCCAATTTTTACGACTCCTACAACTTCGAGAATCAGAAAATACAAAAACCCGAAAGGCATCTCAAACCGCGAAAGCCACATCACTGATCCGCTACTCTCTACACCGACTAAAATGTAGATTAGAGTCATCAGATAACACCAAACCCTGACCCCCGGCCCCCACGTGGGAAAATTCTGAAACGTGGCAAATCTGCAAATAAACAAACACCTCCCCAAGCCAAGATCCGCCATCGCTAAGCGAAAAAAGGGGGGCTGTACAAACATCAAAAACACGTTTCCTTCCGCGCCTGACTTCCGACTGGTCCGGGTGTCATAACCTACAACCACAGCATCTGCCAAATCCTGAAGCTTGCCTTGGCTTCCAGTCTTATTTTGGTATAGAAATACATAATAGTTTCTTCCCCGATTCCCTGAATGTTCGTCTCCAAATCGGCGATCACCGTCTACATGATAATATATCTGAAAAATGAAAAGTATAGGAGACCCGCCCCTATCGTTTGTGTGGAAAAAGAGAAACGTAATATAATTCATATGTCCGATGATATATTTGAGGATACAATGAAAGTCAATCTGCACCCTATTTCCAGGAATGTGATGTGCACGTGTGTCGTGTGTCACCTCAAGCAGTCGGGTTTGGAGTAAAATGCCTCTGGCTGCAGAGATGAGTGAGAAGACACATGTCTATCCGTTAAAACCAATTTCAAATCTCCAATCTCGCGATAGATTCCGATTCTGTACAAACGAGAAGATGCAGTCAGTCACAGCTTCTCGCCATATTCCCAGTCTGACGGACACAAAAAGAGGTCAGGGTTCAGACGAAGAGTGCGAATGGTCAGAAGCAAAGGAGCAGAACCAAACGACCGGAAATTCTACGCTATAATTTGCCCGACTGCCGATGTGAGGTATATTGAGTCTGGGGAGGCACTGCATAGAATGGCGTTTCCATTTTCTGGATGGAAGGAGAATCATGTGATTCTTACAACGAACTGTACGAGTATATGGCTCCGATCAAGCCTTTTCTTGGAAGGTTACACCCTTGATATTCAAGGTGATGTCCAATAGATATAAATTTGGTGGATCATGCTTCGACCCCAAATCACGCGAGCTTATGGGGGGTGGGTGCTGGGATGTCATATGATAGGTGACTCAAGCGCTTAAGCAGGACCAAGGAATAGGGAGATGATTTTCGCGTGTAGATATGAGATAGTCAGATAGCTGAACTCAGACGCACGTAGACGCCGTTCCCAAGACAACTCTGCAGAAATTCTCCTTTTTCACTGATAGTAGGCAAGATAGAGGGAGAAAATGAGGTGAGACGAACGCCGTGGGCGTTTGAGTAGGTTGTTTAGCCCGCTTAGAATAATAGGGGACTCTCTAGCCAACCAGCCAAAGTTTCCAAGAACCCCCAACTCAACCAAGACCTGCAGAAGTATGTTTTGCCGTAAATTCGGTTCTGTTGAAAATATCTTCAACCATGCTCATGCGAGAATTATCCACCAACGTGTTATACTAGATCACAAGAACGAATAAGGTGATGGCTTGAAGAGGGAATGGATAGAGCTGATATTTTTACGGGGTCCCCAGATCCCACGTTAGTAAACACAACGTTCGGCCACCCTAACGATCCAATGAACTTGACCACTTGGCTTTGGAGGCTCTTCCAGGCGAACAACATCAGGAGTTTCTGAAGAACCCGACCGGATTCCTGCAGCGTGTGGTGTTAGGAGAATTAAGACCCTGAACTGCCAATCTGAAGCGGTATAGTGTGAGGGGGTGAGAGGATGAGAGGGTGAGGGGGTAGAACCAAACATTGAACTTCCCACACTCCTGTTGCCTGCTACCTGTTACCGCACTTGATGCAGTAAGAAGCCAAATTCCATTGACTACGGGTCTGACATAAACGTGCCAGGTCAGGAATCCCGTCCCGTCAGCCATGTAGTCCGTAAAGGATAGAACGGTGTTAGGGAGCAGATCCTTGAACGGAGATGGCTCGGATGGCTTGATGGGGGATTATTGTGGTGTTGGTGGTCTGTAGAATTTCCTCGAATAGAGTAGTGGAAGTGTCAACAAATGGAAAGGGAAAGGGATACTCGAGTACAGGGGTAGGAGCAGCGAGCCACCACAGCGTGACAGGCTGACAGCAAGGGAAAGGAGAATACCCAGATGCTGTATACTCCGTATGCCTACTTGTACACTGGACTGGCAGGACTGCTGTGCTGCGCTCACTAGCTGTGCTGTACGTACGTACGGAGTACTGACAGCCTGAAAGTTTGGACTCCAGCTTATGGTCAGGGTTGTACCTCGCTCAAGCCTGCGAGGAGTGGTGGAGTGGTGGAGTGGACGGGCAGGCGGGGTTAGTCCGCGGGAGCTGCAGCTGCCACCCCCCTCTCACTTACTCTGGCTCCCCCTGATGGCCTCCCCTCTGGGCCTCCCACCTTCCCCAAACGTTACTCCAGTTGGCTTTAGGGGGAGACCTACAGACCTCCCTAGTAACGACGTAATAGGTAGCCTTATCAACGCTCAGGGCGAAAAAGTATAACTACCCACTACCCACCACCTCACTTATTCTGAAAATCTCTCTTCCGCCAGCCGCCAGCCGCCAGACGAAACCATCACCATCACCATCACCATCACCTTTCTTATATCTCGCAGTGCAAGCTTGAGAAAGAGAAGAGACGAGACGTCTGTCACATCGCCAGGACGTCCCCTTGCGGAGCCTATTCGCCCGACCCGTCAGCCCCAGCCCAAGCCCCAGCCCAAACCAGCCTACGAACGCCCCCTCAAGCTTTCCAAACTTTCTTTCCCCGCGTCCCGCCAGGCCAAAGCAACAACCCGCACACGCACCCACCTTCAACAACTAGCAGCAAGTGATAGCTATAGACAGACTCCTTACTCCAATAGCAAAAATGGACTTTCAGCAACACGACTACTACCCCAATGTAAACCACTACCCTATCTACCCAGCCCCAATAAACCACCTTCCCCCCACGCCCAACGATGAATTCAACTCCCCTCCCGTGGGTAACCATTTTCATACAATCCCACCTCAACCTCACTCCATCCTGACCCAAGAACAGGAGGATCCCTTCGGATACTATGACCCTCAAGTACCATATGCTGGCCACGTGAAGCCGTCGCAAACACCAGTTTCTCCGTTTCATGAACTTAACAAGAGACCAATTATCACCCCCAATATTTCCAACAACCCATTTCCCGAGCCTTCTCTAGATTCCAACGATCATGTTCGCCAGGGAAGCAATAGCGATGACGAAGAACGAACTCCAGCCCAACAAAGAAGAAAGGCGCAAAATCGTGCTGCGTAAGTCTTCACCTCACCACCATCACTATCTGCCTAGTTCATAGACCAACTAACACCTCCTTTCAGTCAACGAGCCTTCCGCGAGCGTAAAGACCGACACGTCAAAGACCTCGAAAGCAAGCTCGCAAGCCTCGAAAAGAGCTCCGCCTCGGTGATGGAAGAAAATGAACGATTGAAACTCCAACTCCAGAAGAAAGACACCGAGAACGAGATTCTCAAAGTAACTACCCGAAACGGCTCAGAGTCCCTCCCAGACGCAGGACCGATGCACTACTCGCCCACAGACTTCTATACGGATGTGCTCTACGCACACGATAACAAGACACCGAGCCACCGCATCGTGACGAGCGATACGGGTGAGCGACTTCTGGCTGCGGGCGCGACGTGGGATTATATCATCAAACATGAGCTGTATGTAAGAGGGTTGGTGGATATAGGGGATGTGAGTGAGAGACTGAAGAGAGTTGCGAAGTGTGATGGGCAGGGACCGGTCTTTGAGGAGAGTCAGATAATACTGGCTATTCAGCAGAGTGTTGCGAGTGGGAGTGACGAGTTAATGTAAGAACTGATATATGAAAGAAAGACTTTTTGGGCATAGGAACGGGTCATGCGGATGGTGTTTGGAACGGAAAGAAAATTTATGGGAACGGGGTATTTGTTTGACGGATTAGATGGAGTTTCTTGGGAGGATCTCTATAAGGGAATGGGGCTCTACGTTTTTTAATCCTTTTCCTTTCCATGGGTTGGGCTCTTTTTATACTACAACAATTGCCTTTGAACTCCCATCTGTCAAACTATTTTCGACCTGATGTGCCGCCTCGATGCCAGTCATCCATTCAGTAGTCAAATATGATTTATCAAAATTGACTACTGAATAAATGATACAGACAAAGTGGTGTTTCGGCCTGAAAGGTTGTATTTCTGTTAGTAGAACATAAACCTATCATAGAGGAAGGATGTTTGGTTGAGATAGGAACTACCTATTAGTATATTTGGGTATGATGCTTGGAAATTGAAGAGCTCCGTATAAAACTGTCAACATGAGAAGAAGAAATAGTCAACTATTAGAAAGACAAATGTTGCAAGAGATCAAAAGAGAACAGGTAAAAATAACGAAGCGGAGTCCAAGATGCTTTTGCGATAAAGTAAACGTTCCACGTCCCAACAAACGTCCTTACCATGCAATCATAATCCTGTTTTGCTTCTTCAGTCCCAATCATCATCATCTTCCACATTCGCTTGTTTGCTGCTACCTCGAATTCCGCCCTTTTCTCTCTTCTCTTCAGCCAAATCCTCTGCGTCTCTTCGTCTCTTCATCACTCGCATGTCGTTATCTCTGATAGCTCCAATCTCAATGAGAAGCTTGTCGATTGCAGTCATTCCAATCCTGACACCGCCTAGCGTCATCAGCGTAACCACCTGCTTTACAATGTCTCCTTTGTTATAGACCAAAATGGTTGGACAGTTCTTATCGGGATACCCCTCTATCGCTAAATCTCCTCGAATCTGACAGAATTTGATCTCGCCATACTCGGCTGCTGCCTGCCTCCATAACTCAGTCAAAACCCTACTTTCAACATTCGTCCCCATCCCACTTGTCAAGTTCACCAGTACTGGTCCATTTACACTAGCATCTGTGACTTCGCGAGAGTAGTCTGGTTTTGAGATTGGGTAGACAGCTCCATGGACAGCTTTCTTAGTTAAGGACGCGAGTTCTTGGACTCGTTGCTGTCTGTATTTTTCTAAGAAGTTTTCGTCTTCTAGATCTTCTAATTCGTCAAGTTCATCAAGATCTTTGCCCTCTAGTCGATTTTCGTGTGCTAGTCGGCGTCCTTCGAGAATGGCTTCTTCGATGAGAGGGGTTGGTGAGGGGGGCTTTTCTGGGATCACGCCGTGTTTTCGAAGGATATCGTTCCTGATGTTTGTTAGTATTGAATTTTGGAAGGAAATATAAGATCTACCATTCGGTGTCTGCATTCGGGTCATCTATTGGCACATTAATGCGTTGATCCATAGGAGCAGCCATTTTGGAGGAGTTGTTGTAGTTGTCGCAAGTAATGCAGAGCTGCCTTGAACATGTCCCTCACCTATATTCACCCCCTCGAGACCCCGCCAAAATATCACAAGGCATCGCTCGTATCGTTCCTTCCCCGGCCCCGATGACCGAAAAGTCCACGGCTTGGCGCAGCATTTTCACGTGACCCACACTCGCTAAGAGCCAAAGTTCGACTCAATGATGGGTCCAATATCATCCCCTCTTCTTTTCGACAATCGACAACGACTGACCCTCGCCATCTACGTCTTCAAAAACATCACAATCGACGAAAGACCCGTCAGTCAACTACAAATCGATACATAAAACCGATACCAAACCGTCAAAATGGTAAGGAATCCCTCGCCCCTTCAATCTTGATTCGCCACGCGTTGGAGGAAATTTGGCACACGACACCGAAGCATCATGGATTGAGAGGCGGCGCGTCTTGGATGGAAAATTACTTGTGGGATACACAGAGGACAGAGCCGAGGAAATTGATGCGGATGGAGACGGGAATGTTGGATATTGGACTTGGAAAGAATGTATGCTAACGAAATGCTGCCTGAATAGGTTCTCGCCGTTGATCTTCTCAACCCAACTCCAGCTGCGGAGGCTCGCAAGCACAAGCTCAAGGTACGCATTACCGCCTAAGATTTCCGAATGGCTTCATAGCAATTCTGAACATCATAATAATCCTTCTGCCCTTCTCCAGAACCTTGTCCCAGCCCCAAGATCTTTCTTCATGGATGTCAAGTGCCCCGGTTGCTTCACCATCACCACTGTCTTCTCCCACGCACAAACCGTCGTCATCTGCGCCGGCTGCTCGACCGTTCTTTGCCAGCCTACCGGAGGAAAGGCACGATTGACTGAGGGATGCTCATTCCGAAGAAAGTAGACGTTCTTCGTCTGTCTACTTTCTTTGCCTCGTTCTGGTTATGCATTCACGTCATCGACATGAGGGGTTTAGATTCTTCTTTTGCGCGCAACTACATTTGAGGGATAGAAGATGGACCGCTACCAAAATTCCTACCTAGCAGAAAAAATTCAGGGCGTTTGGGCATCCGGATATCTTGCATCAAATTCTTTCCTTTTTCGTGTTGTATCCTGGGGAGTGGTGGAGGATTTCTCGATCGATATGCGAATCACACAACTTGCATTTATGGGAAAGGCTGAGAGCGGTACTCCATATCAGTGTTTAGAGGCAGTCTGTCTACACGTGGACCTAATCTTTGATGCGAGGACGTGGTGCTCTTGTTCGAGGATTGCTACATACCCATTTGCTGTGTGGTTGGGCTTTGTGCATTTACGAAAATAAGATCTTCACACAACAGTTTTGTTGTTTTCTTTTCTATTGAAAATGTGACGTTTGTATGAGTACATGAGGTTTGGGGCAAGTTAGAGAAAAAGTTTGGTTGTTTTCCCGCAAGATGGCTCTGGAGTACAAAATGATGATATGATGATTTCCAAGTACCCTTATACCTTATATCATAATTGAGACACCCCACTAGCAAAAATCTTGATGGCGTTAAATTTCACCATACTGTATAACCTTCCTAAAGCAACACATCCAACTTGCATACGGTGTCCCCGCCACCGGTGCTGGTACTGGTGCTGGTGCTGTGGGTTTCGACCTCAAAATGACGTGCATGAAAACAGTCCAATGCATGGGCTATTTTAGTTCTTGTAACAAGTAATTGTCTAGGTAGCGCATGAAACGAGTAATTATTTAGCTGCAGACCCTCACGTTGCCGTAAATTCTGTCTCCAGCCACTTCTTTGTCAAAAGCCGACACGCGCCTGGCACTTCTCCAGAGATTACAACCTCCCCTCAATTCCACCAACAACTCCTAATACAATACCCACCGCGCACAAATCCCTCTTCGTGTTCACGAGTGGCACAAATACACCACTTTTCTCAGTCGTCATCGACTTCCCCATTCTTTACTTGTAATTCTTGATTCATCGCAAACGCCTTCTATTGCGCCCGAAAGGAACCACCAACTTTCCTTCGATTACGGCCCCTCCAACGGCGAATATATCGAGCTCGCCCTAATGGCTCACCACCACCAGGCAAAGCGACCTTATAATGGCTCTCAACCCTCAATAACCTCATACTTCTCCGCCGCCACCCCTGAGAATCCGGCCTTTTCCAATTCCACATCTACAGAGCAGCGCCATATCCCCCCAGCCAATGTCCAATCGAATCTCCTGAGCGTGGGAATGCGTGTGCGCAAATCCGTCCCAGAGGGTTATAAAACCGGCTCGCAATATAGTTCTTTTGCGCTCTTTTCTGATCCATCTTCGTCGAATGCGCCTGTGGCTGCGACACCAAATGCTGTTTCTCCACAGAGAAAGACGGGAAGTCGACCAAGAGCTCGGGAACTTACGCCTTTTTGTGGCATCTTGAAGATTGGCGGTATGGCGCAACAAGCTTGGGGAGTTTATGATCCTTCCGGCCATGGCCAGGAAGCTGAGGACGAGGAGGAGGAAGAGTTGGGTTTCTCGGGGTTTAACAGTAGTCAAGGAAGTGCCTCATCATCTTCCAGCTTCAAGACCACGGGATATTCTGATGCGACTCCATTTGGAGATATCGCACTAGGAAACAAGCGTCGTTTTGAAGAGGAGGAAGAGGACGATGTAGTTTTACGAAATATGGGCGGACGAACCATTGCTGTTCCAAGGAGAAAGAAGGTTGGGAAGATGAGTGCTGTTGGTGTGCCGGTTTTTGCGCGCGGTCAGGAGAACGTGAATGATTTCCAGGATGCTGAATTTTTGGATTATAAGTTGGTCACTGAGGAGGTGGAGATGAGTGGTGTTTAAGTGACGAACTCGTTAGGCTTTGTGGACTTGCGCTTTCTTTGGTTGTGTGTGCAGTACTTTCTGTGGAAAGGGATGATATCCTATTGGATGGCGTTATAGCGTTTTATTAACGGAGCGGGGTTGTATTTGGGTTGTATCTTTGGCGTATATTGAGAGGACATTTGAACTCTCCGCGGATAGGCGCCTTGCATTGTATGTACCTTGAGCGATTCTGTACAAAAGTGGCAGTAGAGAAACACATAATAACTGTGGTCAAAAAACAACCATGGTCAACCAGATTTGAAGTATTGTCAACAATTGCGATTATACTTTGGTCTACTTGGACAGGCACATAATGCAGGCAGTATGAGTAGATTGTAAACTGCGCATGATTCACATTCACGGAACGCCCTCAGGAATTACACACAAGCTCATGGTGGACAGAAAAGTAACAGTAAATCATAATCTATATATTCCTTCTTTCTTTGTTAGCTCAAGGGATTGACCTAAATTTTTGAAGACAATTACTTCAATGGTTTTAAGGTAACAAATTGATTATTTTGAGCCCTAGGAACAGTCAGTGGAATCATGATATGAACAAAGTTGTCACAACACAGAACGCTTTGAATTTACTGTCACTATTTGCCCACCACAAGACAATTCAAAAGAGTGCAATGAAGTAACTTTCAATGAATTATGATGAGGGATTATACTCATTGAGAAATCTTTTGGACATTCTAATCCAGCTCTACACCACCGCAGAAGGCTTCAAGTCTCCAGCTTTGAAACTACTTAATGCTGGTGTACCAAGAGCAGGAGGACCAGAAAATCTGGTCTGGACGAAAGTCTTCATGATCCCATCCTCTTTCTTATCGAAAGCCTCATAAAGCTCTCTAAACTCATCGATGTTGAAACGATGTGAGAGGATAATCGTAGGATCAAACTCCCCAGACTCAATCTTTTCCAGTAAATCTTTCCAATACTTCTGCACAGGTGCTTGTCCGGCGCCACGTAATGTTATGCCCTTTTCCATCAGTGCCCCGATCAGGAATTGGTTGGTGAGTGCTGCATAATCAGCCACCAGACAGATGGAACCGAACTTTCGTACGGCTCGTAGAGCTTCGTTGACGATTTCGGAGGAATCTGTTTCTAAACCGACGGCTCGTTGAACTGCGTGAAGAATTCCCTTGGTATATCGGAATGCTGCTGCGTCGATACCGCAATCCACTCCCTCGGGCTCGAGTTTGTAGATTGCTGCAACAACATCCTTTTCTTCTTCGAAGTTGATGATATCTGTACCAATGGTATCCCGAGCCAAAGCAAGACGTTCCTTCACTTTGTCGATAACGATTACCCGTCGAGCTCCAGCTAACATGCACCATTTCGCTGCGAGGAGTCCGATAGGTCCAGCTCCCCAGATTGCAACACTCTTTCCCTTCTCGACATCTGCGCATTGCACAGCGTGGTAGGAGGTTGGAACGATATCTGAGAGATAAAGTGCCTTCTCATCCGGAACGCTGTCTGGAATCTTCAATAAATTGATATCTCCAAAGGGACATCTGACGAATTCTGCTTGTCCGCCTGCAAAGCCACCCGCGAAATGGCTGTAGCCAAACAGACCAGCGAATGGCTTGCCGTAGAGCTTTTCTTGCACGGATGAGGAGTTTGTTTTATCGCACATGGATGATAAACCTTCTTGACAGAACTTGCATGTTCCACATCTGTATAGAAATCAGTTCACAATTCATATTAATTGAAGTGGTGTCTTGACTTACGCGATCTGGAAAGAAGCTACGACTCGATCACCCTTCTTCACATTCTTAATCTCCGATCCAACTTCATCGACTACACCCATCCACTCGTGACCCAGAATATCACCCCGTTGAAGTTGCATGATTTCCTTGTTGTACAAGTGCAAATCGCTTCCGCAGACTGTTGTGGCTGTTACTTTGCATATCACGTCTGTTGGCTCTGTGATTGCTGGGACGGGTGCTTCTACGACTCGGACATCTAAAACTTTCATTAATTTTCTGGTAAAAAACTGAGTAGGGGGGTGGGGGGGTTACCTCTATTTCCATACCATTGCAATGTAAGTTGTGTTTCGCCCTCGCGCATATTAGGTGTATTTGTTGTAGTTGTTGGCCGATCACCCATTGCTTTCTGAGCCTGGTTCGCTATGGTGGTGGTGATGCCGGGAGGTGTGAAGTTTGATTTATCCATTGTGAGTTGTTTATTTTCTTATTATCTGAATAATTTTTCGGTATTTGAGATTCGTTTAGAGAGAATCAATGTCATATTCAGCTGTTCTTGTAGTATAAGGAAGCTCGAGTTGCCCCACCACGGAAAATCTACGGGGGTTCAATACGTCATGGGGAATTGGGAAAAAGGCATACATCATCAACATTTCTTTGCAGGTACCACCAATCAAGTTTTGCTACCGTGTCAGCAAACCCGAGAAATATTTCTTTGTGAGGAATCCTTTGTGATAAAGCGGGGTGGTTTGTGTCACGATGGGTCAAGTTTCCCTGGGGTGTCTGGGTATCCAGGTTTTGTTTCTTGTCGGAGGCTTTCTCCTAGCGAGTGGTGGCGAATTTTCGCTTGGAGGTAATAGGGGTTTCGCTGTGAATGTCTTTGTCTGTCCCAAGCCTGTGTAAAGCTATGCTACATTTTCTATTGAAATAGTGAATTTACATAGCAACTATTATTCAAAGTTATATAAGTGATGATTCTCGGTTGAGTGAGAATCCAAGGCTATATAAATAGCAGTGGTTTACAGTGAACGAGGAAGATGCTTTTAAGATATGTGGGATATATATCCCTAATAATCCTCCACGCACGACGGAACTCTTTACGAATGGCGCAAATACCATTATACGTCACGGTTCTGGCATTACTTGTCGGGTAAAGAGCGGTACATCTATGGATATATGGGGGGACCTCGAGAGAGTGAATATACCAGGTCACGGGAAAAGTGGGGCGCGCACTAAACGACCTTCAAGTACTTAATTAAGACGATTCCTGTCGCCTTCGGGCACTGTGGAGGCGACTGTGAGGAATCGTGCACCGGTACGATTTGTCTCCTTTCCCTGAAAAGGTTCTTGCGCTAGCGGCTAGACAAGTAATCATCCACTTCCAGTCTTCATGATTTTAAAGGCAAAAGGTATGCCCCCTTCCACGAACTTCGCTGAGGACTAGACTAGTTAGAGATGTAGGACGGGAGGGTCCGAACTCTTTTGCCACTTGAAAATATTATTTTAGAGTTTTTTTTTTTTTTGGATTTTTGGACTATTTGGGAGTTGTGCTACTAGGCCACAGCCTGCGCGCGCCAATTAATTTCTTTTTGAATCTATTCACTCACTACCTACCTACCCAATTAAATCTACAACATATGACAAGTTTTTTCACTGAAGAGTACATGATAATTCTCAAGAAGAAGCTTAAAATCTGAACGGTATCCAATAATCAGATTTAACCTGGAAGCTTTAGTACAGATGAGTCAATTCAACAAAGTTCAGTAGATTATAGATTTGTTACTTCATGCATCATTTATTTAATGCCCATTTGAAAGAACTAGCTCAACTCTACCATTAACAAATGAGAGAGACTAGTTCTCAAGAACCGTCTATCTCTCAGCTGGTTCCCCTTCAGTGACTCAATCCCTTAGCCCTTGCTTCAGCAACCCACTTCCAATAAGTAGGAGCACTTATCTCTCTCAACCTCTTACCCCACCACAACATCAAGAACATGGTCCCATTACAAACCACACTAATCGCAGCAACAGTAATAAAAGTATCTCTCTGTCCCTGGGCCTTAATCCAAGGCGTTATTCCATAGTTAATCGCAAAACTAAGCGTATTTCGAATTAAAATAATCGTCGTGATATGCTCCCCAGATAGTTCGCGGTAGGCAGAAGTAGCATACTGGATAGAAGTAGAAAGACAAAGCGTCGAGGAAACAGCCAGGATACACTGTGCGAAAACAAGTCCAAACCAGTGGATGCGGTTTGCGCTTCCGAGACCCCAAAGAAGCATTGCGAAGGGTACGCATATTAGGGATGCGAGAAAGAGCCAGAGGATGTGTTCCGGTTCTGCGATTCCCTTGTTGCGTCGCGCGAGCTTGATTACTAGGAGGGGACCTGCGTATGTCACCCAAAGAGAGCCGAGAGCCATTCCAACTACCGCTCCAAAGTATGCATAGCCGATATCGTTACTGTTGAAGTGATATGTACCAGTATAGAGCGGTGCTGCGGTAGCGTTCAGAATCCCAGGCCATACCAGTCCATTCGTGCCATACATGAATCCGGCCCACACCACCACCGGGAATTTGAAGAATTTGAAGGGGGCTAACATGATGTCCAATACTCGGTTTGGTCGCTTCTTGTCGATGACACTCATCTTTTGTAGATACGTCTTTCGAGGATATACGATTTGACCAGTTTCCAGACTCTCCGGGCTCCCAGCACCATCAGTTCCTTCATCCGAGATTTTCTTCTCTGACTTGCCTGCTGCTGAAATGATTGGCTCGCTGACAGCTTCGGTGCTGGATCCATCATTGCTCATGGTTTGAGGGAAATGACGATCATAATTCGTTTCCTCCATCAAAAAGAAGCAGTAAAGAAATGATATACCCATACCAATGGCACACCACCAAAGAGTCCACTCCCAGCCTTGGCCCGTGTTTATGAAGGCAGCAAAGACTGGAGCAAACTTTCCAGAAAAGGCAAGACTTAATCCATATACCGCAAGGTAGAGAGGTCTTTCATGAGCAAACCACTATAGGAGATAATGTCAGTCTACTGTCTAGAAAGCTTCTCACCTCACTATCTTCAATGTCTTCGTTCTCGATAAAAAAAGAGAAATCAAACTTACAATATCCGTCATACTAATTTCACACAAACTCTCTACCGGCGCTCCAAAAAACCCCTACAAACTAATCAGCTCCTACCCCCTAAACTACCAGGACTCTACAAACCTGCAAAATCTTATTCGCCAAATACGGTCCATTCGTCGTACAAAGCGGGGCACAAGCCATAATAATAATACTCCCAGCCATACTAATCAAATACGCCGGTCTCTTCCCACTTTCCCAAGATCAGCATCATCTCAAACAACTTCCTATTGGGAAAAGGGACATACTACTGCAAAGCCAATGCCTGCCAAACAATACACCCCCATCCATAAAACAAAAACATGGCCCCAGTTCCACTAACCAAATCACTAACCTTCAACTCGGTCGCTCTAGCAATCGGCGTCGTGACAGAGTAGACAGCAGAGGAAGGGAAAACCATCATGACGGTATACATGACGATACATGACGTCTGAAGGAGCTTTCGCTTCTTGGTCCAGTTGAGCGGATCTTCTGGGTCATCTTCCAGGAAAAAATGTTAATTCATTGGGAATGGATTGAGGAAAAGGGTAGAATTACCAGAAGGCCTAGGTACAAGAACGATATCATGTGCATCTGCCGAATGTTTGACGTGAAGATGGCCATCTGTATCGATAAGTTGGACCGTCCCCGGTGCGACTTGGTCTTCAATCGCGACCATGATGTATGTAATAATCAGACACAGCTTAAAAATCACGCAAAACAGAAATATGCAAAGGGACAAGTAACCATATGTAAGAGAGAATCCGCGTTTTATAAGTCATGCGCCAATTCTAGGGGGCCAAAAAGTACTTATCTAGTATCGCGGAAGTTCGCGAGGCGAGAGATAGGGGAGACAGATTTTGAACCCACTCTTGAGATGATTCCCCGGCAGTGGGTTAGATACAGGTATTACCATGAACGACCCACCAGCTGCACCCCGCCAGCCGTCATGATTTGTTGTATGATATAATTATGTTGGGGGTCACCCATCGGAATCAGATAAACTTCGGCAACCTCCCCTCCTAGGCACCAAGCCGGCTGGGGATCTGCAGAGCGCACATCTCTCCTGCATCCAAGACTGATAACAAACCGCCTACTAGACCCAACAATTCCTTTGTACATCCTTAATTTCAACTGCCATTCAAAAAGCATACTCCAAACACCTGGCTTCAAAATGGCCCATATCCACAAAACGAATCTTAGCTATTTACAACTGAGATGTCCAAATATCTCAGTCCAGCACCATCTGGTCGGATACCCCAGCATCCCCTGATTTCGGTACGCATAGCCAACTGCAACCTCTTCTCATCAAGGGAATTATCCTTTCCACGGCATCTCTTTGATTTTCTGGTTTCGAGGGACTCGCACTCGTCATGCCCGCAATCTTTGCGATGTCCCACCACTCGATCCACTCAGTTCTCGGCATGAAGAAATTCCTCCTACATATTGTACACTTGCTTCCCCCAGATTCCTTCTTTGCTTCTAGGTCAGCCATCAGGCTGAATAAATACTCAGGGCATTCCTCATGTAAGAAGGACGCTAGATTTGGAAGTTGAGGGGATTGAGAGCATGCTTTCAAAGCGACCTCCAGTAAAGATGGTGCCCTGGAATTGTAATTTCCTCGAGGCTCTGGTGGAGCAGGAATACTATTCACGGCCTCTAATAATATGCTGGAGCCTGATTCGGAATCGGAATCATTAGATCCAGAAAAGTCTGGACCTTTGACAAATGTACCATTCGACTCTAGATATCTGACGTCTGTCCGAGCTTTATATGTTGCAGACCATTCAGGATTCCATTCATACGGAGAAATGACCGCACTAGTCGAAGACACATGCTTTACAATACGTTGCGAGCGCGATGGCGTCGGTGGTTCATCGGACTCTTCCTGGGAACTTTCGTCATCAAACTGATCCTGTGGAAGTTCAAAAAATGGGTTTGGATGTAGTCGAAGATCCTTCAGGCGGCTGGCCGTTGAAAAAAGTTCGAGCATCTCAAAAGGTAGGTATCGAAGTCGATTATTTGCAATATTCAACTCTTTCATATTATGAAGATGTCCAATGGCCGGAGGGAGCTCCCGAAATGCGTTATTCCGTAAACTCAAGAAGCTCAATGATTCGAGCCTGCAAATCTCTTCCGGTAGATTTGTCAGGTCATTGGAGGCAAGGAAAACCTTCAAACTAGGTTTCAATTGCGAAAACCCATGTTCAGAAACGCGCGTGAATGTTGCAAGTGGCCGTATTGTGGCATTAGATAAATTTGTCAAGCCTCGAGACCTGTGACTGAATTAGATTGGAACTAGAAGAACGCGCAGAAGACATACGATAACTCAATGGTCTCGTCCCCGTTCTCCAAACATCTTTCTATTTCCTCCCGGGCCGCGTCTTCTGCCGATGGTTGCAAGCTTTGAAGCTGGGATTGAACGCGAGAACGCCTCAATGGAAGTAATGGGAGTCTCGATTCCGTATCTTCGAAAGGCTCGTCTAAATCCGTGCCATCACTGCCCATAAAAACCCCACTATCATGTTGTCTCTGAAATGTACGCTTTGCCTTTTTCTGATCTGCTTCATCCGCCGGAACTTGTTGATACCATGGTCCCCGAAATTTCCTTTTCCGTCTTTCCTGCGTATAGTTATCTGCAGAAGGATCATCGTCACTGGAAAATAGAGCCGGATCGCTCGAAAACGGAGGTGGAGTACTTCTGGTGCGTTTGCGCGATCGATGGTTTGTAAAGGAATTGGTCGAAGGATCCCAGGCCAGCTTGGGAAGAGGCAATTCGTCCTCGTCCATTGTGATTGAAAGTTCTGGAAATTATTTGTACAGCGAAAAGAAAAGGAGTTGTTGAATGCAATCAAAGCGCGTTCAAGAGACTACAAGTAGCATGTGAGGTGGGGAAAGCGCGTTGGACTAGGATATAAGTCGCGACTGGCTACCCTGTCCCCCCGAACTACCCCCGCGCTAGGCCAGTCTTGGTAACTGATCATGCGGTATCTTAGGTAGACTACAAACTGTAAGTATCACGGAGTGAACGTATGTTTCATTTTTGTACCAATCGAGAATTTCTAATAAGCTCTAGTGTCTCTGTAGATACCAAGATAATTTTCATTAAACCCAGCTCGCTACTGTAACCATCAAACTAATCCTACCTAGTATTCTAGGTTGGTTCGTAGTTCTCATTACTCTGATTATCTCAGAAAAATAAAACAATTGCCTCACAATTCTAGAACAACAAGAGTGGTTGTTCAAAAACAGTTGGGTTGATTGAAAATCATCCAGGGGGAAATGGCTTACTTCCCCTTTTTCTGTCTGCCGGGAGAATGACCATTGACCTATCGATTCATGAACTTCTCTGGTATTGATTTTACCAAGATATTGCAGCTGATACGATGCTCAGAAGCTAAGTAAGATACTACGGAAACAAAAACACGGCTTGCTATAAATTTCTAGAACAAGAGGACAGCGAGTCCGAAGCCATAAGAGACCCAGCCCCCCTTACCAACGAAACCACTCACAGAAGCAGTGACCACACGAAACCCAAAGCGCCCCAGTAACAAAAGAGATAGAACTATTGTGTAAAATTCGTATTAACAGCCAATTCAACAGGAGCTTGCTGCGGAGATATCGAAAAAGTTGGTGAAAATGGCGAGTGCTCGCTATGAGAATGGCTAGGAACCTGTTGAGCAGCCGGATATTTGGGAGGAGTATCTGGGGGACTACGATAACGTATAGACAAAAGCAGAAGGATACCAGATATGAGGGCAAATAACAAAACGGCACCGGCAACTGCTATTCCAGCAATTGCACCAGTCGATAGCTTTCTCGGCTTCCCTCCTGATGTAGATGTAGGTATAACACGTCCTGGTGTCGGCGCTCGAGGCGGAAAAGAAGCTGTTCTCGAGAAATATGAGGCAAGATCCGAGTTATTAAACCCACCAGGTGGAGCCGAAACTGTTGCTTTGCCTTGAGGTGTGCCGCCCACTAGAGCAATTATCTCTGGCGGTACCACATACGAAGTTAAGTTCGATCTGTAATTATTCCATATAGAGCCTCTCTGCTTTCCAAGATCAAGACCGTGGGTTCCCCAGGTATTAGGACTATCACAATGCTGATCGGGTGGCTTTAATGGAAAGGTACCTCCGATGATGAGCATTTGCCCTCCAACGACGTTACATGTGAGAGAATGGTGGGGTTTACCCTCCTCGTCTCCTTCGAATTGCCACCATCGTATCCATTGGAAAGAGGGGAGTGTCAGGATATATACGTCGTCATAACCCGAAGAGTTCGTTCCAAATCCAAATCCACCATATAGATATCTATAACCATCAGTGAACACATCCTCTTAGGTGAAACAAGCGATACATACATGTTATAAGATGAATGATCCGCTGCCCAAACAGCACCAGCACAGAACCTTTTCCTCGCAGCAGGAAGATCACCAGTAGCTGTCTGTGTATACCAATTCATGCTCAAAATATCGTATAAATAAATCTTGCTCATGGGTGAAGGAATAACAGTGCCATTTTCAGAAACCGTGGATCCCCCAAAATATACCAAGAGGCCACGCTCTCCAGCTGGTATATATGTCAACACACCTTCTATCTTTGGCGTGGTATCCGGTCCTGAGGTATTGGACCACACTTGACTATCCATTTTATATTCAACCAGATGTTTGGTGGCAAAAGGAGGACCGCTCCATCCAGGTACTGAGCTGTTACTTAGCCATCCACCGAGTATGTATGCTACACCAAGTTCAGGGACTGCCACTCCACTTCCCCAAGCCACGCTTTGAATACTTTCCTTGGGAGATCCAAATGAGTCCCATTGATTATTCAGGATGTCGTATGCCAGGAGATTCGGGGCATTAGGCGTGCTGCCATCCATATATTCTCCGCCGAACAAGTAGAATCTCTTGTTAATAGAATCTGCCCACAATACTCCACCACTGACGGCTGGGATAGATGCGTTCTTGGAGAGATTCGCTCTTAATTGTGGGAAATCATTTGTGGTTACATTATCAAGGTCGTTGTAGAGTAACCATTTGTCTGTAAGTGGAAGCTCAGTCAGCCGTTATGAAAGAGTGTATATTATGAGTAAGAGATCTGGGGGACTTGGGTGTATCTTGCTAAAAGGAAATGTAACTTACTCGTGACGTTGCTGCTATCATCGTGTGCTGTTTGATAATTGACAAGGCCGCCGTCGATATACAGTCGACGATCAATCACACAAGACTGATGTGCAAAACGCCGGCAAAACCCAACTGTTGACTCGGGACTCGGATCTTGTTGCCAGGATAGCTGGGTAAACAACAACACAGCGCATAGTAGTTTCGCCATTTTGCTCAGACTCGAAACACTCGAGAGCCAGAGTCAACCAGCCATCCGATGGCCTTTTGGATACCAGGTTATGTGGAACAATCAGCAAGAGATTATTCCCTGTCGCAATAAGAATAGACGCATTGCTGCCTACAAAATGACAAGCTGAAGTTCTTATTACCGTGACAGAAAACAAGCCCCATAAGCTGTACTGACAGAATATGAGGCTGTCAAGCCACTAATATGGGGGACCAACTATTAATGACCGTCATTTTCGACGCCCATTATCTTGTCGGGAACCTCTAAGTAGCACTTTCAAGGCCGTGTGCAGGTCCAACCATCTGTTGTGCTCAGGGAGAAGCGAGTGCTTTGCTTATACTACCTTCTTTCCGAATCTTGGAGTTGATTCTTTCAAGCAGTTCAAGCATGACTCAGAGAGCATTAAATAAGACGAGATGAGACACGAGCCTCTTGATCGTAGTCCCTTGAGTACTTTTCAACACCACAAGCTTTGAAGAGAATGCTATGTATACAAAAGTGCGGATTGAGAACGTGAGGCTGGAAGGTGCTGAGAAAGTATTATACACAGGGGGCAAGGGATGAATCTTATTGGTTTAATGCAAGCCACTCATCCTCGTCATAGGACTGATGATAGGACTAAAATTATATATGTGTAACAGAGTTTATGCATGAGTATAGTTCAGGTGGTACACAAGAGGATATACTCTCACCTTGGTAAGCTCTAATGTCATGCTGAACGTCAAGAGCCGAAGTCAGGCAAACAGTCCTTGATAAAATGAAGAAACATAGATCTCATCTTAAGTATGGCAGTCGTCGATTATGCCATTAACACATCTGGAAATTGGTCAGTATTATTTGAAATCTTGCCTTGAGAAACCAAACTCATACAAGCAAGAGAGCCAAGATCCAATTGGGATCATGTAAACACGGTTTTCTATAGGTTCTGTACAGTCCGGTTTGCTTATTCCGATGACCATATATTGTTGTAAGACGGCCGCTTTCGCTTTGAGAACCCCGGTGAACATTCCCTTATGATCCCCAAACTTGGAATATTGGTCCACAAGCAATGCGATTAAATTCCTAGAGTTCCTTGGTATCGAATCAATCATTCAGCGGGCTCAATTATTCTCGACCACTAATCTCCTCAATCCCATCAGGCCGATCCAAACTGCCTCTTCGGTCCTGATTGTTCTACTCCCTTGGCCCGGGCAGACGTTAACCCACCTGTCAAAAACATCCTTTGCCTCTGTCACACCCAACTTCTGGAATTCTCCGTCATTTTTGACTGCAACCTCCAGACCAGCCACTCCCCCAAATACTACCAGAAGATGTTTGAAGCCATGCACTTTCTCGTCTTCACTCCCGGAGTAGAGTTGCTGAGAATCAATACCTCGCTCAGAAGTTCCAATCGTTATATCATAGCCACCGTCGTATGTGCATTCAGTAAATACATCACTTAGACATGCGGCTTTTCTGACACTGTATCCCCAATAATAACCACTTTCTTCTCTCGGTTCCTCTGGACCAACTGGTTCGGCATTTATGACTTCACTTTTAATATTCTTGGATGCCTCTTCTGCTTCAGCATCAAACTTCAATGTAACTCTGGTATTTTCCGGTATTTGGTCTTTTACTGTGACTGGTATCCTCAATCCCGCTTCGACAAAAGTTCCATGCTCGTCAGCACCTGGTAACGTAACTCCCTCTCTATATGGGCACCATTCATCGGGCTTCAAATGGTGGGGTAAATCCAAACTTGATAATGTACCCGCTGTTCGCAGATTTGGATGGAGTGGGAAGAGGAGTTTCCGTAAATGCGGAGGCGTCTCGAGATAGCTCAGCAGATGAATCAAGAAATGATTTGGATCTGATGTGCCAGTATATTCGTCTTGGGAAGAGTCATTTTGGTGGCCGTGAGAGTGTGTACGGTTGTGATGTCTTTTGGCGGGGTTAGATTGACCATGCCCATCGGAAAATATTATTACTTCGTCAACGCAGAAAACTGAGAGAGCTCGAGCAACATGGCCAGCGAGGGAGGTTCGAAGTTCATGGGATTGTGCACTTGGATGAATTAGCTACATCCATTGTAAATGCGCCAGCAGCAGGACTTACTTCGCAATTATACTCCCAGGAAGAGCCACGCTCACAGTCCAATCTCTTCCTTTTTCTGGCTGGAAGATGGCGGTGGGTTTCGAAGTATCAATCACCGCGAGGCTTGGGGAAGCTGCTGCTGGGACATGATGATTATTTGGGATTTTTGCAGTTGACTTGACTTCTGATTTTTCCGATTGGCGTTTCCGCTTCTGCGATGATCAGTTAGCTGAATGTCAATCCTACTCGCAGAAGGGGGTAATACCTTTGCATTTGTTTCGCCTCTACCCATTTTGTGTCTTGTCGCAAACAATGTTGCCTCCTCTGGGAATGGAAATTATTTATAATGGGTAAAGTTCGGCTGAATTTATGGGATCAGGGGGGCCGTGCTGATTTCAGCGATAAGGCGCAATCGTTCTACAGTACTCAAGTACCACCAGTAGGTAGTACCGTAGTACCTCCCTGTAGCAGCCTAGGTAGTTGGTAGATCTTACCTCACAAAGGTACTTCCACCAGCTCCCACGTACTCGTACCAGAACCAGACTCGCCAGATCTCCACCAAAGCCACCCTTACCCCCCTTACCCCCCTCTCATACAATCATACAATCATACAATCATACAATCATACAACCATACAGAGACAACTACACCTACAATTGTTCCCTCCCCAAACTTCCAAGAACTCAACATGTCGTCGCCCACAATACCCATCGGATCTTCCTCTGAGTTCAGCAAAATACTCAGTACTTCTTCCATTGTGATTACAGACTGTAAGCTACTTCTCAATTATCTAGGCACAAATCCCTCCTTGACCCTCTAGCTAACTGTTTTGTCTATAAAGTTTACGCAGACTGGTGCGGACCCTGTAAAGCAATTTCCCCAACCTTCGAGGGACTCTCAGCCAAATATGCGAAACCAAATCGAATCACATTTACCAAAGTAAACGTCGATAACCAACAAGCAATCGCGCAACAATATGGCGTTCGGGCGTATGTGTTATTGTGCCACCTCACGTATGGGTACCCTCTGACAAGATGATAATGATAGTATGCCAACTTTCCTGATCTTCCGCTCCGGGTCCGTAATTCAGACCATCCAGGGCGCCGATCGCGCAGGTCTTACTACTGCGGTCGAGAATGCCGTGAAGCTTGCTGGTCCAGTGCAGCCAACGTTCTCCTCCGCAGGTCGCACACTCGGCGGAACACCAAGAGCGTCGCTCAACCGTCCATTCAACTTCAAAAGCTACCTCGATGCAGTCATTGTGTTTTTCGGACTTTACTTTATCAGTTTGTTTAGCTTGGATGCGACTAAAGCAGCCGAGGAGAGCCCTTTCAATATTCACAATGAGGGGAAAGTTACGTTTGGGAATAGCAGTAGTGGGAATGCAACTGCAGCTAAAAGAAGCGGTGCTGCAACCCAAGTTGGAAAGAAGCTGGGTACGATTGCGGACCTTGGGGGTGATTAAGTGTTGATTCGTAATTTCTCGTTTGGGCGTTAGGTGTGGAAAGGTTTGTTTTCGTTGATAGGTTTACTACTGGTATAGTTGTGGAATTTAATTCACAAATTGTTTCTACTTTTCATCACTATTTTCCCCCTCTTCCATCACATTTCAGGCCAAGTCAGGCTCCTCACGCGCTGTCTGGGTGCTTCTACTCATATCTTTGCAGTTTGGTGGGCCTGGCATATGTCTCTTCAATGATTTCAAGCAACTTTCCCGTCTTATATTCAATACCTTTGCCCTTCAGAGGTGGTCTTTGGATCAGAATTTTATATCAACATATCAAAACCAAGTGATACATTTTATTTTTGGAAGTATCTCCATGGTTCTTGCCATTGGGAACTGAATCAAGTAATTATATACAGCGAACGTAATTTCGTTACCCCATCTCCTTTCTTCATCACTTCAAGTCTCACAAGACTTAGATCTCTTCTCCACAGGCATCCAACTCAACGGAAGTTGGTTTGGGTGTCCAAGCTAGGGAAGTTGCCTTCTTGGAAGCGCTGGTGGTGACAGGTGTTGGGACATTTGAGATAGCCACTACCACAGGAGCAGGTGTAGCGACATTTGGAGCTTTTGAAACAGGAGTGGCGGATGGAGACGAAGGTACAATTGGTAATGGAACAGCAGCAACGGAAGAAGACCCAGGCAAAGCCTTTATCATCGGAGCAGCAGCCACCTTTCCAGAAGACCCAAAGTTTGAACCAGCAGTAGTAATAGCACCATGTTTAACAGCAACATTCTTAACAATCACAGTCTCTCCGCTTGAGCTAGTGACTTTAACATCAACAGTCGTGGTTCTGAATCCTGCGGAGTTCTCAAAGAAGTTGTATGTCTGTCTGGTTGTCGGTTTCCACGTGCTCCCTCCATCCGTTGAGACTTCCAAGCTCTTTACAGCTTTGTTGGCATTGACGACTTGCATACTGAACCAAAAAGGCGACACCCCTTCTTTGTTGTGCAGTTGAAGGGGGGTGCTAATGGGGCAATCGACATATGACCATGATACTGGGATGATACCCCTTGAAGGGTCTGCAAGCGCGGAGAATCCGTTTGGAAAGAGATCAAGGTGGTTTGGGCCGCAACCTGGACATTGGTCTACGATCTATAATTCAATCTCGTTAGAAAGTCATCTCCCTGATATTTTGCGTAACAACAAACGTACCATGGCTGTAATGGCATTTCCGGAAGGACCAGTTACGGAAATACAAGCACCGCAGTTCCCAGAGTTATCCCAGTTTGAATCTGAGAGTGCCGCACCGGTAAGAGAGGAGGGAAGGGTGTAGGTTGAGAAAGAACATGTTCCTCCTTGAACATTCCCGCCGTAGAAGGTTGCTTCTCCTGAGAAGGCCCTTTTCCCCACGACTGCTGCACTGGCGATGGAGAAGACAGCTGTTGCTGCGAGGGAAGTCGAGAATAACATTTTGAGAACAACTTGAAGGGGGTTCTGTAGGAAAGAATGGAAAGTAAAGACGGGACGAAGGCTATGCTTCTTTATTTTTCCCTCTATTGGAGAGAATTTGAGATAACGACCGTAAAAGGTCCAAAAAAGAGGATGGGAAACAGTTCGATGTCTCGAGGAAGGGCTACATCTTAAAATGAAATCAACCAACTCATTTCGTCTCAATCTGGTTGGAGAAGGACGACCTTGCTGCGCCGTCCGTACTGTAGGTACTCGAGTAAGCAAACCAAATTATGGTGTACATGTTTTCGACGGAGAAATCTGCTTTTCAGTGGTAGCGATATATCTGAAGCGACTAAGCTTTGAGATCTGCGTTCCCCGGAGAGTTTCGACTCCATAGAGGGGGAATGTAAAGTGGAGACTGTGGAGTGTGATTGGTGCCCGATTGATGATCTTGTTGGCGATGCACCCCCTGAGGGTTGCTTAAGCGAGATGGGATGGGATGGGGGTTCGGATCCTCCCGATGGAGCGCGGATTGTATTGATGATTGAGTGGGTGCTAATTTGGATACCAACAATAAGACTGGTGATGGACTTTTTTTGGTATTGATTGGTTGTCGATCTAGAAGGTGCAGGTGTTCTGGAATGTCTGTAAGAAATAGGGCCTAGAGGTTGAAAAACTCGGTTTCATCTTGGTATTATACTAATTGCGTTCTTGAACCTACCTTTCTTAAAAACTAGATTATTATCTTTAGGGTGTCTTGATACACGTGCCTCAATTCTTAAGAAAGGTCTGTACTTCCACCTGATTATTTGCTTTTTTACGCCTTCTCATTGGATAAGTCGGGGTTATTGAGCTTAGTAATAATAAGTAACCCTTTGCTTTGCTATGCCAAAAATCTTAGAAGCACTAAAAGGAGACCCACTATACCAACGAGATAGACGCATATTATTAGAGAGAGGGTCAAATCTGGTCATTTGTGTAACGTAGAGCTTCGAAATCTGTTGAATTAGAGTCTAGAAGAAACCACTCCTACTGGCTCTACATCCCTGTACTTATTATCCATGGAAAATACCAAAATGATACCGTCTATGTACTTTCAACTAGTATCCCTTACATTATAACTTCGCTAGACCTGTAGCCAGAACGTTCTAATTAGGTTTAGCTGCGTTTGAATTGGGTTTGGCCTTAGTTCTCTCGCTAAGAACGCCAATCAAAATGGTAGGATGCCATCGGCCAAGTTCTGCCTACCAGTTTGGCGAAGCATGTGCCGCGTGCGAAAGTACAGAGTAAGGGATATAGCTTTTTCAGTGGAGCTACCACTATCGTGTTGGATTGTTATCGTCTTGTATGTATCTGCGCGTTCCCTGAGTGGTTCTGCGAATGGATATTTTCCACCATTGGTTTTCTTTTCTACAGTTACACAGTTTCAAGAGCGAGTCTTGTTTAGATTGGTTGTTGTACAGACAACACAACCACCGGGTCGGAAGTGCTGGAAGCACTTTACTTTCTACAATTGTTGGTCATCTGAGTATTTTGAAGTACCTGGGTTTCTGTGGCATAATGGGAGCCAGCAAGTGGAAGTGTTCTTAATTTTCGTCATCGCGATTTCCTTACTTTCTGGTATCTCACTGCTTGCAGACTATAGCTAGAAACTAGACTTTATTGGTTAGGATTGATACATTCTTCTCAAACATGTTGTTTTGTGTAGGTCTTGAAGTCGCTCAGGTTTCCGTGGATCAACTCCACCACTACCTAAGGTAGGTATATCCCTTCCAAACTACCGAGTGCCAAAAAAACCTCCATTCGAAGTGGAGGAGAACTACCCACTCTTGCAACATCCTTCCTATAAAACAAAGTCGTTTGGCAAACCAGCCACATCCTAATTCCCTAAGCATCTGAGCCTTACTTTGACCCAGTTATCGCATCCACTTTTCTCCACTTCGAGTGCACGTTTTTTGGCACTCGATAGTCTGGAAGGTTAATACCGCGCTACCGTTCTCCGGCGACCGGGAATTGCCGCTCTATAGATAATACATGATCGATCGTCTTGTGGAAGCAGATCGGATCAGCAAAGCAAAGATACATAAGTTCAGTTTATGGACAAACTATTCACGAGTTATACGCCCAAATCACCACATCCTACTTAATCACGTTTAGACTAAGAAGGCAGGGATGATGGAATCATCGGTGGATATTAGGACAGTGATATTGAATAGGTAAAGCTTACTAGAAGATAGTGGTTCGATGAAGAAATACTGTGTACCCTAATATTCTTTCCTAAAGGTCCTGCTGGGTCTTTAGTCTACCTACCTAGGTAGATAGTCGCTTGTGGTTTTCTCGAATTGTCCTCGGAGATCATTTATCGTATCAAGTAAGGTTGTTAACAATACAAATCTACACGTAGTAGCAAAATTACACCGGGAAATGCATGAGATGTATGTAGCCGCGGAGGTTGACCGCATACCTAGGTACTAGGAAAATTCATTCAGCTTTTCCGGCAATCATCTCATTTCATTCCAGTCTTGACTTGCACAATGGAATACAAGATCAGGCTTACAGCACCTACCTGTGTCTATAGCTAATGGAAAACCCCGATTTTTGATTCCGTTGTGGGTACTACATTTGTAGAAGTATTAACTGTTGTGTGCTTTTACAACCATTATACAATCGTTCTACGACGGATCTACACCTATTGTATATTCACAACGGTTGTAGAAATGGGGGGTTTCCTCTACCTAGATACCTACTATGGTACCTACCTACTATGGTGCTTGAGGGGGCTCATGCATGATGCATGATAGCTGCGTTGCGTGCGCCTGGGCAGGTACAGGCGTTTGTGATGAGCTCACCTCCCCGCGATTCATTTTCGAGGACGACGACCCCTATACGGGAAGGGCGAGGTCGAGGGCGAAGGGGGGGGGGGGGTTTATACTCTGGGAGGAGAGCCATGCCTTCCTTTCTGGGTTCGGACTTTATTCTAGTCACCTGCACGCTGTCACTGAGATACACAGGAGGTACGTAGTACATATACCTAGACGCAGACCTAGGGAGGAGGGAAGGAGGGAAGGAGCAACCTCAGGCCAAGGAGAAGTTGAAGCACGTGCACCTGCAGCCTTCCTAGGTAGATTCCATTGGAACTTGACCCAAGCTTCACAATACCTATACCTACCTACCTAGGGGGTAGGGCGGCAGGTATCAGTCTGAAACCCTTTAATTCTATAGCCGTCGAATTTTCGTTCAAGATCTGAAGCGACACTGTAAACCTTTATGCTCAGAGTCGCTCTCTGTTATATTTTCTCTTAAGTCAATGTAGCTAAAGATTCAGAACTTCCGTTAAAGGATCCTAGCCGAATTACCTAGTAAACAAATCTAACCTTTCTCAAGCGGGAACCAGTTTCTACAAAAGCTTAGACCTGCACTAAGAACAGAATTCACATTCTCCAAACTCTTCCACTCTCTCTTAATGTTCAGTGAGTCTCTCAGTCCCACCATTTTCTGGTGTTACCACTTCTTTAGCAGGTGACTCATGATTAGGCAAATGTCCATCTAATAGAGGTATTGAGCCATCAATATGATATCTTTTAAGTGCCTACATCTACTGGTCTTTCAAGCTCATTTTTGGCCATCCATCACTCCCAGTCATTGTGATTTTCAATGCAGTACGAAATGCGGACTACTTCATCATTGCGGCCTTTGCTATTCGCACGTTTCCACAAGATGTCTTTGTTCCTTGAGGACCAGGAAGGCAGTTTGAGATAACGTATTCACTTTGATTCTTTTGGGACCAGGATGCTTGCTAGTAGTCGCTAAAATTATGAAATATTACCATCTTAGGTCTCTGATAGCTCCTTTGATTCTCAACTGTGTAATCAATTGGGAGATCCAAAAAAATAGTACTGTCTTACTGATGTGAAATATCCTAGAAGCTATCATTCCTGTTCTTTAGTCTCTCTTATTCGACCACTATCGCTTGTCTGGATACTTCAAGTACAATTTTCTGTCATATAACTATATGATTGAAATACAGCCTAACCTGTATCAGATTTTAGTCTATCTCAGGCAGTGTCTGTCTCAGGTCTAAGTATTTGGTTTGGAAACTGTGATTACCGCTTTGAAACTATATTTCATTCATATTTCGGATTTGACCCCACGATCCCATTTTTCTTCATTTCAGGGATTGACAATGTTCTTCGGGAAAAACAACAATATCGAGATATAACACTCTAGCCTATCATTCTGTTTCTTCGTCTAAGACATCCTTCACGAGCATCTTTTTAATATATTGTTGGAAAGTACCGTAATAATTGGTTTACAAGAGTACATCCGTGGATAAGATAACATTTCATATAAGATAAGGTTCTAATTGTTCAAAAAACTATTATCTTATAAGATTAACCAATTAGAGGCCTAGGAGCTCGTTTCGATATATTTATATCACTCTTCGACTACTTATTACAACACCACCACATGCTCTAAAAGACTCACAATTGCAGGACTAGGTACGTAAAAGTATGCCTTAAAGATATTACCTAAAAAAGTCGTATATAAATTTTGAAAAAATTGAAGCTAGGTGGTAGATGTGATTGTAATCACTCGCCTAATTTATGACTTGCCCCCTACAACCACCCTATAGCCACCATTTGGAATGATTTCAAGACCCATTCCTCGTCTTATTCTCTATACAAAAATTTACTTAATCTTAGACGTGGAATAGGCCTGAACGACTAGACAGGTTGGACGTGGTTGGGAGTGAAACATAGGATAACGAGGTTGGTTAACCCAGCCATCCCAAAAAAGTGGGGCAAATTATACTGTAAGATATTAGTTTTTTTACAAGATAAGGTTCATTTTGGCCTCAAAACTAACTTTTTATTTATAAGATGGTATCTTGTAAACCAATTATTACGGTATACGGTAATATACCTACGTACGGAGCTGTGTAAGCGACCTTGAGTTACTTCACGACTTATGACAACTTGAAAAGAGGCTATATTGATAACCAAAATCTCTAGGGTATTCATATGTATAAGAAGAAGGGAACTGCTAGTTAATTTGACCTCTTGTATTGAAACCTAAATGTCTCTTTCATCCAATTGATAACAGACAAAAATACTACCTAATTATCTTTTTATGACAGAAATGCCATCCATGTACCCCTTTACTAGTTTACTAGCAAAACTACCAGTAAAGTGATGTCTGAGTCGTTAGTTCCTTCTGTTGGTCTATTAGAGATTCCATTTCTTTATCAAATTTCATGGGCAAAGCATTGAGAAATAGTGAACAAAGTAAATCAGTCGACTATTTCATACTTCCTAATCTCTTGGAGGCCAATTTTTGTTCATTTTAGTAGTATTTGAGACTATTAGTCCTTACTGTTTCTCTTGTTTTGTCGAACTCTTTGATTACCAGTCTTAATTCATTTAATTCGCTTAATTTGTTACTTTTTAGCCTCAATTGCTTGATCATAAGCAATACCCTCAGCTTTGTTACCACCACTGGGGAGCGCGCGACCCCGCGGAACGTTCTCTCTAAGTGGTATATTATATGCGATCTGAGTTTGTTGATATGCGACTAATCAATTTTTTGTAAAGGTGTTGACAGAGGCTATACCTAGATAGCAGGCTAATTGGAATTGGGGAACTTAGCTAGCAATTCATTATATTCAAGGCTGTTAGGTTATCTAAATAGTGAATGTAAAGCGACAGCAATACTAGAAGTTCTATTTTCATCAAGTTTGTATAGGGAACACATATAAAGAAAGAGTGGTACACAGGTGGTATTTCTGTAAATTGCCGTTTTTTCGTTTTGTAATTCTTATGTTGTAAAACTTGGGATACATGCGTGTATCGATTTCCCATTTGGCCAGATCGGTTTGCTTGTAATGACTTCAATTATTAGGCTCTGTGCTAGCGTATGGCTTAGCCTTGGAGACTAGATATAGTGCAGTTGGGACAGCTAATAGCTGAACACGTGCCCAGATAAATGGCTAACATAATAACTCCAGCCTAGAGCCCATAATCATCATGTTCTTACTCGCCTCTTAACGCCAATACAAATCGCAGTAAGAATGGGAGTACTACTTAAGAAGTAAACAGCTGCTAGGTGAAAGCGCGTGCAGAGTTTGCGTGTAGTTTGAGAGACGAATTCTGATCCAAAGTAGCTGGGGCTAAAGGCCACAGATAAGGAGCAGAGACTTGTATGCTAGCGGTGCTCTTTCAATCCTTTTGCCTTTGATCAACCTGCATAAAACCTTTTTGTTTTGTTTTGAATTGCCCTTTTCCCTTCGCTTTTGGACATAAATAAATTGGTTGCAACGCCAACCTCCAGATAGATTATAACCAAAAGATATTGATAGATCCAACTGATTGATCTCATGTGCGCATGTTCCTTATTTTGTTAGAAAGGAGTAAATTTTCGAGGAAAAATATAGTGCAGATGGCTTTTCAGTATAGATTGGTGTATGGTTGGTGAAGTTTGAAGCATTCTAATAATAATAATCAAAATCGCAAGACATGGAGGCTAGAAGCGCGGCGCATTCCAAGAGTCCTCGGGTCCTTTTATTCTTTTATTTTTAGCAGATATTGGTTTATATGTTTGCCATGAAAGGCTTCCCAGCTGTTGAAATGAGGCTATTCTCTTCCCACCTCAGATAGTACGAGAGTTATTAGCTTAGTAGTAGTAGTAGTAGTAGTAGTAGTAGTAGTAGTAGTAGTAGTAGTTACGAATAGCTAGCATTTTGGGCTACTGAAATAGTAAGCTCGTACCCACCTTTATACTCGCAACCGCAGCTAATGGGAATCCCGAAACATCAAGCCGTACTGCATGGGGTTATTCCCGTCCACCCAACCTGAGTGATTATCCACTGCTTGCAAATAGTATTGTTCAAACAATCAAGATGAGTTTTTCGAGGCATCGGTGACTATTATTATTGATGACTTATTGTCAGCAACTCTACTAGCACTCAAAGTTGGCAGCTCAAGAACTTGATCAATAAAGCATACACTTGATAGGCACTACTTTGAGTTCAATACACCTCTCCTCCAGCCACACCCTCGGTCTCTTAAACTTCATACCCTATAAAACAGTTTATCGCTGCTTTATAGTACTGAAGTGGGAACAAATAAAGAAGCACAACATGCTCCTCATACGCCAGGGGGAGATCGCCCCTAAAAGTCTTGGATTCGTATCGATTCCGGTCCCAAGCCGTTAGAAACAAAATTATCCATGTATTCATGTGTTCCGGACTTCCAACAGGGGTTTTACGACCTGTGATTCTGCTATCTTAGCTTTTTGGGGCGGGACTGATAGCTTACCAAGAGCCTTGTACCCCGTGGGTAGTGTGGGGAACAAAATTTCGCTAAAGAGAACAAATACTGCTACTTACTCCTTTCATGTGAAAGTGATACAGCACCAAGAGGTCTAGAAACGGCAGTACGATTGTACTCCATGGGTAATTTATGGGCCTACTAAAGTGTAGTGCTGAGTAGAAGCGAAGTGCCGATACCATAATCGAAACCTGTAAAAGTAGAAACACTCAAGCCGTGAACAATTCATGCAACCTGTAAATAACTCAATCATCCAAACAATACCCCGCCTTCCATTGGTTCTAACTTTGTATTCTCCCTAGCGGCGAGTGTTTATCATTATTCTCTAGCCGGAGAAAGTGCTTCTTGCAACTTCAATGATCACAACCAAGAATTTTCCAAGGTCAAGATCATGGAAATTTGAGGTATTGGGTAACCCCACGAGAATGGAGATCTTATAAAAGCCGACCCAGACGATAGTCTTCGGTAGGCAGGTGGCATGGAGCATGAAGGCTCGGTATTGTTTTACGGAGCACCCAAGCCGCGTTTTGATAGACCAAGGGATCGACCATAAATAAAGGCGGGTTAACGGGGAACCACCGGCATAGTTTCCGTATCGAAGGGACGCCCACAGGCTCGGTGATTTTGAGTTTCTGGGGTTAGCGATGAACATGAACTAAAGTCTTGGGACGGTTTGATACCAGATGTCGGCTTGGTCCGCGGGCCGAACAAGACTTTTTGATCGACAGGCTCGGGAAAGAATGAGTTCAGATGAAATTGATATCTGCAAATGGTAAGTGGAGTAACTCCTTACTTTCAATCATTGAGTAGCTTTAGGTTGATAATGAAACTGAATTCAAAAGTGTTCTGTTGTACCCCTAAATTCGAAGTAAAGCAGAAGGATGACGGCTCAACACCAGAGGTTGCTCAAGAACCGCTGGAAACGACGGTCATTTTTCCAAAGAAAAAGAAAACCCCGCAATCTTGATCAATGAGAAAGTTTTGCCTCTCCAAACAGGCCAAGAGCTGGCTGAAGCGGCCGAAAAAACATTGAAACGAACCGCATGAGGTCAAAGAAATGGGTGATATAAACTTCTCGGTCCCGATTCAATAGCGACGCACGGTATATAACAGTCTTAATAGAGCGAGAACGTCAAGGAACGGAACTTGCTCACTTGAAAATGGTAGATTGTGCTGGACGCTATGATTGGCACACTACTTTCAAGTGATTCATGGGATTGAACTACAATGGATAAGAAATGAAATATTTCAGCAGCCAATCTCTATTGCTTGGACAATTGGTTCTCTTGCCACATAGGATATCATAACATCTCTGGCCCATGAATACAGCGAGAAGAAGATATCATCTTCCAAGAATTACTCCATGATTCAGGTGCTCCAAAAGCCCCACAAATACACAGAAAAAAGCACAAAAAGGGGCCCCACGGGGTTCGAAAACTTTCTATGAGGTTGCCTTGAGGGGAAGACACGTGGGGTAAGGAGAATGTACTTCGAAGTACAGAGTCTGATTTGCTAGCTCAATCCCTTTTGCGCCACGGGCTTGATCAACTTCTCTTCTTGTCTTTCTGGATAATACGATATACGTAAAAAGATGAGTGACTCCTCGATCTGACCATCTCAAAACCCCCTATCGGTAGCTTGTTGCACCATAGCCTATCATAATCCAACAACGCTATCCAATCAGCATTATATGTCACGATTCAAACCTTGGGTTTTCTGAGCGAGTTTTTCTCGGAAGAAGACGAAATGTTACTGGGCAAAAGAGAGCTATAAGCTGTTTGTTAAGGATGTATCATAGAACGTGACAAGGCTCGAAGCGTCTCAAAAGGAAAATGTGAGTGAGTTTATAGATGGTCATGGATACTTGCCAGCACATTATGCGATGTGGAGTAGAAGACTTTTGCGAGCATGATATGGGAATAATGCCAATCATCATCAGGAGGAGGGCGGCCAACTAGCACACCAGAACCAACGCAGTTACTAACTTACTGATGCTCAAAGTACTTAGAAATATTTGTACAATAATAATGAGACAGTAAAGACACAGCCTTGATACCTGCTCTATCCAATCTCCAATTTCCCCGGAAACTGCCGAGAAAATACACGTGATAGCACCTGCTGGATGAATTCCTTATCAGACACTTGCTCCAATAATGCTGGCCCTGTCCTGAATCTCATCACGTTTCCATTCCATGTCTCCAAGGCGGATCTGCTAGGTCGTGCTCGGCATAGCCTCGGCTGAGTGGGGGCACTCCTTTTCGGACAAGGTGAAAAATGTTGTTCTCCGCAAAATCACCGCCACACCTCCGCGGTATTATTACGCGGGGCCCCTAAATCGCTGGCGGATGACAGAACTTGGGGGTACTTATTACAGTTCTGTTTGAACGGGGAAGGTGGAGTTATAGCAGTCTAGACGAGTTTTCGAATGCCGACTTTCTGAAGGGCCGTTCCTGGTGCACCAGTATCAAGCAACCGCAGATGCCCCTGGCCTTACCTTACCTTACCGCCTTTAGTTGATGATCGGATCTGCTTAAGCAGGCTTCAGGCTCCAACGCCGGGGACAGATAAGGCTGTCTGGCGGCTGACTGGCCAGCAGGGTGACACGGTGTCTTGATGCTAACGCCTGGTCCCTTTTCTCTCAACTCCACAGATCTGCCCCTCCTGTTTTTTATGTTTCGATCGGAGAGTGGAGATATGTGTGTTTGTGTCGCAGCGTCGCAAGACTTAGTTAGTATGTCTTCAACCTGCTCGTGTTTGCAGAACGAGCGTTTGTGGAAAGTGTTCTCAAAGGATCTAAAGGAAAGGAAAGGAGAGCGCAGGTACGGACAAGGTTGCGGCGGCTAACCAAGTAGGGCTTTACGCGGGATCTGGGGAGAGGAGGGACAAGACTTTGTTTCCGAAGAATTAAGAGAGATTCTGGAAGTCTTGACCATTGGTCGTGGGTGTTTTGGGGCGGTTGAGTACTCGGTAGGCTGGACGTAAGTGGTGGTTCCTCTTTTGGTAGTCTACTGAACGTTATCTGCACAATAACATCGCTTTCGGCCTAGTATTGAGAGAATTTTTGAATTGGAGAAGCAGCTCGCTCAAAAGGGATTCGGAGATTTAGCGGCTATGTACTGCCGTGAAAGATTCTGCCCTGCCTGTCTCAGTGCATCGTATTGAAGCTGGCGTAATTATGATGAGATTGTGGCATGTTGATGACAGCAAACCTGATTGAACCTTTCGTGCGGCTAGTGAGGGGAAAAAGCTGGAGAAGGTGGGGAATAAGGAAGTGGGAAAAGTATAAATCAGTAAGTGATGTCATGGTAGGGGTGTTTTTGAAGCTGGATGTACATATTTCACGATATCGATTGGTGTTTTGGCAGTTCTTCGGTTGAGATTCATGGTGGGGATTACCCGTGCTTGAATCCTCCCTCTCATCCCAAAGAGTAAACTCATTCCCCCACGTGCTTCTTCCCCGGGTGAGCAACAATGGGGTTAAAATTGCGACAAAGCTGGGGATTGACAATCACATGTTTTTGTCGGAATACACCCATAAGATACTCTCTTCCGCTATCGCAAAACTGACTCGAGAGTCAGATGTACGGGCTGGGTACGCAGCCAAAAGAGTACCTGCCACGGTGATGCCACAATGGAGGAAAAACCTACGGAGTAGAAGTATACAGTCCATTAATATACGAGGTTATATTTGGTTTCGGAGAGTTCATCATCAAATTTCCAAAAGCGGGTGTGCAGGAAGGTTAGCCGAGAGATAGCCGCAACAAAATAGGAGCACTGGTCACGTGTCTGAGGGTACTTTATTTTTGGACTCGAAAACACATCACAGCTGCTTTCTTTCAAACCCAGACATTCAGCTTTTTGTAATCAAGCCCGGAAGATCAGTCCCTTGATCACAGGCTCATATTGGGCACCACGCAGGCTTCATTTACCACCATGCTGACACTCATTTATACCACGTGCGTTGAGTATACTGGCGATAAAGAACCACACTGATCTGCAGTGCTTCCACAGGCTTTTACCACGTCCTTTTCCTGTGGTGTAGCGAGGTATTTGATCAGTAACCCCCATGCTGTACAAGCCCAAACCCAAGCCTCTAATTGACTTTGTACTATTTAGATCAATATGCTTTAATGTAAAGCCAATAATTCATTCTAAGCTCATATCGTTTTGGTGAGGTACGTTGGGAAATAAACGTACTCTTTTTATATCAAACTCTAATGGCTAATTCAGGACCCAGCGAAATCAATAGCGGGGCCAGGACCGTGAGGTGGAAGAGGCCATTACGGTACTATTGTCCAGCGTCCTTTGGGGCTCATCACTAGATTGATAGATATGTGGACTTTCAGCGACAACGCAAACTTCACCCGCAGCCCATGTGGATTTTCCACACTATTGCGCCTCTCCCAACAAGTTTGTTCTCCCGATGTTAGGCGCCTTTGGAGTTTCCTTGGCAAATCCCGAAGTTCTCAACGCTAGATGTATCTGAACCATTTAAGAAAAAGTTCTTGCTCCTTTTGATTAACCAGGGTGAACCAAGATGGACAACAGGGCAGAAATAATCCTCTTGCGACAAGAATCTCCCTGTAGCGTCATGCCTACGGTAGAGACTTCTCCCGGAAAGTCGAACAATACTTCCGACATGAGGCTGATGGATTTCCTTGCCGGTTTTTAATTAATCAGGTCAGGGTAATGTTGATAAATGATCAACATTATCATATTATTGATGACCCCACAAACTACAACATATCACGACATACGCCACGCAATCATTTCTCCAGGCTCAGCTCTGATCTTTCTCTCAAATGATTCGTAGGAGTACGCAACCCCCCGCCAGTCTCTTATTTGACTGTAAACAACCTAATACTGTGTTTGTATATCCAAGACCATAAGCCCCACCCAGATATCCATTGGTTTAGCGACAATTTTGGTATGTAAGGCATTTTGTTGGGACATAAGCTGCTCCTTTGGTGGTGGCCAAGTGTTGTACAGAGTCGCACAATGGATCACAGGCTTTGGATTGTGGTAAGCTGAGCCTCTGCGGTGACCACATGTTGACGTGGTCTATATTTTCATCTCTTTCTAGGGCTCTACTTCGTATCTCTCAACTCCTCGTCCCCACAATACTCCGGACTCTCCCCTTTTTCCCCCTTCCCCACGGCCAAGGACGATTCTTATCTGTCCGCCCCGCGCCCCGCCCCTGCACGATCTCGAGGGATGGATTGGATGACCCACATACCAAGACAATTCATCGTTGATTGCTCCAGGCATCAGTCATTAAGCCATCCTCAATGTTTGGAAGTTCCTTCGGAAGCCTCCGTACTCTGCGTCGGCATAAAGAAGATGCCACCAGTCAGATTTGATTACACCCTGGCAGTAAATCTAAATTTACCTACCCCAGCTTCTGCTAGGGTGGTTGATGCATCAAATCATGCTTCTGGAAACAAAAAAGAAGACCTGTGCTGAAGCGTGTTTCCTCTCCCTCTCCCCCCTCGGTTACCGCTAGTTCCCGCTCGCGCCATTTGCCGCATAAACGACCACCTCGGATGAAGAGACTCCTGAGACGAGATTATCGATCGGAAATCAACACCATTACCATGGACACTTTCCATGCAACCCTACCAAGACAACATACGAAGTACTTCGTACCATCCACTTGCTCTGATGCAGATGTATGAACGGCACTTGGGAAAAACAAGCATCGAGAGAATTGACATGGTACTTTCATATGGGCCACAAATTTGTGACTTTTCCTCGAATACTCCCGCTCAAAATCTCGGTCTCTCCTCGACTCCACTTTTAACATGACAACGTTACTCCACATGTTCTCCGTAACACGACTCCTATCAGTCTCGATTAGGAACGGTTATGAAGACTCTTCATATTATCCAGTGCCGTACCTGATTCCCATCATAACCCAAAAATATCAGATGAAGAAGGAGGAAAGTATGGAGGAAACAGACTGACAGGATGAATGCAAGTCACTTGACTTTGAGAAGGTTACAGAAAAGTCAGTCACGATATCCACGTAGTAACCGATAACAGCATCTGTTTATCTGTGAGGTATCCTGCATTTATTCACCCCACTAGGGGTACTCTGACAAAGAACCTCCACTCCACCAGACCTGGACCTTCATGCAAATTTCCAATCCCCCATACCTCCATAGCAAAGTGCCCCAGATACGGACCGACGAAGGGCCTGTTATTGTGTATCCCTCGGCGCCGAAGGTTGGATGAAAGAAGCCGAGAGACGAATTGTTGACAAATTGACAATCATTAATAAATAGCATAGCCCATTCTATCGTTTTCATTTTTTATGGGGATTTCCGTAACATAAATTTTCACCACCCCATCTTTTTCCGACACTTTTCTGTCGGCAAGGAATTTGACTTTGGTGGGGTAGCCAGCTCAAACGCCGATAACCCTAAAAAAATCGTCATCGGTTAGTTACAGATTCGACAACAATATCTAGGGATCGAAAACACGAGTCAGATTTCAGTGACCAAAGTCATATTTTTCTGTTGCCAGCGTTGTTGGCCAACCTCAGACCAACTTTCCCAAGGCTCGTATACAGGATGTACTGGTCCACCTTTTGTTGTACAGCTATTGAAATGTTTTCACCCTCAAGGAAAAAACCGGAACATAGAGATGACGAAGAGAAGAACCCAAACATCATAAAAAGGTTGCCATGACGAAAGATCACCCCAGCGCAAAACGAAATAGGGATCCCTCGGTCTCAGCTCAAGACAAGACTCTGATCCCCCAGGCTTCAAACAGCATCTTGCCTGTCGAATTCATCTCATTCGCTCTCCCTTGAGTTTATTTCCCCACAACGGTGACGCTTGTCTGGTCGTCGGTACCTGTAAACGCCGACGATCGACTGACAATCCAAAACGCGAACCTTGTCCGGCTTTTGATCCAAACTTTTTAGCAAATGCAAACCAAAAACGCCTGACAAGATACAGTAGTTTGAGACTAGTAATTCAGGGCAGACTTTTACAACCTGGGGTTATCTTACTTGCTGAATCCCAGTTTCAAATGTTCTACTAGTGGCATTGTAATAATGTGGAGTGTGACACGCCGATGATCTGGCATTGCATGGCTCTGGTTCCTTGCATAAAAGAAGCGACTAGAGCTGTATCGAGAGGTTCAGCAAAAGGAAACCACGAGACACAATTTAAAAGGACTGAAAGAAAAAAACGTATCATTAGTCACCAAAGGTTCCGGCGACCCAGCAAAGTTCCGGAAGTCCGTGACGAGTCAGAAATAAAGACTCGGATGAGATCTGACAAGTGTTATGCTTCATTCTTTTAGGGCAGGGCAATATCAACCCCCACAAACTCACAAATCAGATGGCATCCTTGTTTACCCCTTTGCGATTCTATGCGGCGACCAGAAACAAACATATTCGGACTTCTGACGAGTCACGAGTGTGAGAAATTGGATATGGATTTGATCCTGCCACTGTGCTTACATCACGAACTTGGAAGGTACCATTTGGTACGCCAAATCGCGATAATAAAAAGAAATTCGGTAGCCCACAAATGGAAATCCGGGTAAGAGAGAGTTGAAATCGTTCGTTAAAATCGGAAGTCTTCCGGCCAATTGGTAAGATCCGGGGTAACCCGAGTGAAACAGCAACTCCTCTCGCGCGATCCGAAGATGATGGTTTTTGAACCCTGTTTCAAAGGGTTAGGAGGGGTATGGTTGAAGATAACCGTGGGGTATACTGCATGACTGTAGAATACTAGGGACTGTACAACAGGTTACCCGTTCATATAAATGGAATGGGGAAGCTAGAAATAGCAACGGAAAGATAGAGGTCGCATGAAGGACGAAGGCGAGGTGAGCGGTAGGGTTGGGGAACCACGAGTGGCTAAGTATGTATACGGCGTGGGTTTAGCTGACTGAGATGACTGCTCAAATTTAAATTTTCATGATTCCTCGTCGTTCAGCTTTCCTTTTGGCTGGCTCCTGGCGCTTGCATAGGAAATTGTACGGCCACACCCTGTTACCGAGTTACTTCACCGTACTGTAAGTATTAAGCTGATGATATATAAAACTTATCTAGCCGTCCACCTAAGCGATGATGCCCCGAACGACTTATCCACGTCACCCCCCTCTGGGGCAGTACTGTTGGCAGTCTGCTGAGCCAAGTGGTTCACCTGCGGCAAAAGCTCTAAACCAAGATTTAGTTATTGTGATTTTCTTCGGTAGATCGTGGTGTGGTGGTGGTCGAATAAGCTCTAGGCGGTCGAAATAACACCATGAGACGGCAGCCCATCGATCAAGCCACCGACCGGGTTGCACAAGGTTTCCCCCATCTCTTCCCCACGTTTCGTCCTCTCGGCAGCACACCAATGCAACCCCCCGACTTCGTTTTGCTGGGGAAAACGATGTTTTGTTTTTGTTGGATTGTTTGATTACTGGTCCAGTGTCGCTCACCGCTAGCTTGAGATTCACACACCCGCTTCCCACCCCGCCATTTGATATGATACTGTACCGGGATGGCTTCGACGGTGTGAATTTGTTTGGCATGCACTTATTCAGCTGTAGGGCAATCCGAGAGCTGGGCGTGTGGGGAATGAGGGGAGCGTTGGGGGGGAAAGAACAGGAAATAGGTGAAGTGGAATACCAGATGGGTGGCTTGGTGTGATGGATTCCCCGCGATTCAAATTAAGGGGGAGAGGTCAGTTTGACTGAATTGAGAAAGACGAGAGACGAGAAGATGCGAGGCGCGCTTGGAAAGCATGTTAGGATCGATCTCACAGAAGTGATGTAGTGGTTGAGAACAACATTGGCCAATTCGGAAATTTACTGTGGAAATGCCAGAAAACTCGATGGAGCCGGGTTAGGTTCTTTCCTATTCCAGAGTTCCGGGCATCTGGCAGTAGTGGCAGAGTAGCATGATGGAATGATGAGCACACCACAGCAAACCTTACGATAATAGAGTGTATGGCGGGGAGGGGGTTCGTCAGGTTCCCCTCCTCGTCTAGGCGTCCTCCTCCTCACCGATATCCAGGGTATGGCATGGCATGTCCCGATGTAATCTGGCTGCAAATTTATTTTCATTATTGCTAGCACCGCATACACTTAGGCTGTTACCCCTTTTGGCTTAGGCTGTAAGCGAGTGATGCTAGGGGGAGCTTTTGGGGGATGTTTCTTAACACGGAGAGCCCCTCGTGGATACTAGGAGGGAAAATGCAGGTCAACAGATCCCCGTACATGCCCCGATAAGTGATGACAAGAAGGGAAATAAGAGAAGGGCATAGGGTGAAAAGGAGATCTATTTCCAAATCCATGCAGTGTATTTAGACAGTATGGGGAAAATCTTTGCTGTTACTGCATTATTCAAGAAGGATAAAACCGTAATTAGCACTTGACAAATTTGAATTTACGTTTCCAATTCTCGAATTGGTTGAACATGGACATCCTCGATTTCTTCAACCTGCACGGAGTACCTTGAGAAATTATCGTGGGCGTAGCGAGAAAAACAGCATACTAATTGAAACACGGGCGTTTGACTCATTGAAACAAGTTGTCACCTTTTGACAACTGGTGATCTTTGGATGCCCAACGTCGTGAGAGGCACGTTGCCGTTCTGGAGCCTGTCCGTGAGAATATGTCAAGATGTGAAAATTGTTCTACAGCATTATTAGCTGTGGTGGATTGCAACGTTAATACCCAATCTTCTTTTAGCTTTCTCTACGAAGTAACTTGGAATTTGTATCCACCCCACCCCACCCTCTATGATGAAATTTCCAGGTTGATCAACAGTTGTATATCAGAAGAGTTACTCGCCTATACAGAGTATGATTTTCCGAATTTTCATGTTTTACACACCGCTCAGCCAGCCTTACTCGGAGGGGGCAGATCAGCTTTGAGCTTGATATGGAGATGCCGGTACTTGGGATGTTGTCTTTTATTAATCCTTCCTTACTTGGGTGTTCGGTGTTCGGTCTTCTTCCTTCTGGAAAAGAAGGAATGAAAAGTCAGGGAACCTGTCTCGCATCGTCGTGTCTTGTTTTGTGCCTCCGTGGATTTGGGACTTTTCCAGGTTGCGTGAGACGGTGGCTTCTCTCGCCCTTACTAGTCAACATCTCGCGTAGTATATTTTACAGCACTTACCAGTAGTTGAGTTAGAACAGTAGCAGAAGAACTAGGAGCAGACCAGGAGAGGACTAGGAGCAGATAAGAGAGAAGCATGACATCTGCGTAGGAAGCGTAGAGTCAGGCTAGAAAAAAGAAAAAGACCTAGGCCTAACTACTGGTACGGAGTACGCTGCTGCTACTCCACTGCTCGGCTACTCCACGCCCTCGCCCTCACCCTCGCACCCCCCTCTCGCGTCCCCCCTAACCCTACCGGTACACCCTACACCACACCCTACTCCTACTCCTTCCCCACTATCCCGACCCCGACACACGGGGGCCATTTATTAGTGCTTCGTACTGTATCTACGGCGCTGCATCGCTGCATCGCTGCATCGCTGCTTTCCAGCCCTTCTCCACAGGCTCCACAGCCCTGTCCTGACAGTGATTCCTGCCCCATAAATCCCCTCAACCCCCTCAACCCTCTCGACCCCCTCGACCCTCCCCCACCCCCTGCCGCCCCCGTCCCTGTCCTGTCCCGCCCACAAATTCGCCTAAGACGTCTTTTTCGCACGCCCCCAAATTTTTTGGATCAGCCCCGGTCCCTCCTTCTTTTTCCTCCCACGCTCATGCTCCAGTGCGGTGCGGTGCGGTGCTCCACGTCGGGTCCTGGGTTCCTCGCTCGCTCGCCCACGCCAACCCACAGCCAACCCACAGCCAACCCACAATCCACCGGCGCAATTGTGAGAATGGTGAACTCCACCACCCAAAAAAATCAAGCCATCCCAAGCCCCCCCCCCCCCAGTGTGTGTGTCCCATATTGTCCCATATTGTCCCTCACCCTGTTGCCTGCAACCCAGCAGCGCCCGACGCTCCCCCGTCAACTCAGTATAAGACGCCCATGCCCGCACCCGAACCCACGAGTATTGAGAATACCCTTTCTGCCCGCAGAAAGCACCAAACTACCACACACACCAAAGGCCCCCCGAAGCCCCAAAAACCAGTAGCAAACTCTAGTAGTATAACACCATAGGACAGTCCCCCTCAGTCCCCTCAGTCCCCTCAGTGTCCCCCCCTTATCTACGGTGCACCACCACCACTACCACTACACCACTACACCACTACACCACTACACCACTACATCACTGCACCACTACACCCACTACACCCCGTTCACTACCGCTGCTACCGCTGCCGCGCCCACTACCCTCACGCTACCCATCACCACATCCCGCTTTTCCCCGTACATTGGTACTAGCGAGTCCCCACGTCTGATAAAGACTTCTCTGCTTCTTTTGGCTCGTCCTCAACCCCAAGGATTCTTCTGACCTACACACTCGCTCCCTTGGGATTCTTACAAGCAAAAGAAATCTTGCTCTTCACAAATTGCTTCTAAGTACCGCACCGCATTCCAGCGTGCACCTCCAGGACCCCGGTCGATCCCTCGAAATTTCTCTGAGGAATTCGACTATCGCTGCGGCGGCGATCACATGCAACGCGCTTCGTCGGCAGTAGATTTTACCAGTCTGCTGAATCCACAGACTTCCGTCGAGCGAGAACAGGAAGCGGCGAGGAGGAAATTGGCTCAAATTCAGCGGGACCAGCACGACGCAGAGATGGCAGCCGTCAGCATGATGCCCTCAATGATCGGGGGTCAACATGGCGAGGACCGACAGGATCTTCCACGCCCCTACAAGTGCCCGCTCTGTGATAAGGCATTCCACCGTCTCGAGCATCAAACAAGACACATTCGAACGCACACGGGCGAGAAGCCTCACGCCTGTCAATTCCCGGGCTGCACAAAACGATTCTCGCGTTCCGACGAGCTCACCCGTCACTCGAGGATACACAACAACCCCAACTCGAGGAGAAGTAACAAGACACAGCATGTCAGCCAACAGGCTATGAACAATGGCGGCATGGAGCATGGCTCTGTACACGGCGCCGCCATGGCGACCATGATGCCACCCCCCAAAAACAACAACATGTCGAGATCTGCCCCAGTGTCAGCAATAGGATCACCAAATATCTCGCCTCCACACTCTTACTCCTCGTACTCGACCGCAATGTCTTCTAATCTGAATCCCTACGGACGAAGTCTGGGAGGCAGCCCAAACAATGGTCAAAACCTCGACATCAACCTCCTGGCGACTGCAGCAACGCAGGTAGAGCGGGAAAGCACATTAGCCACCCACCACCCTCAGCACAGTTCCCGACATCACCCGTACTATAGTCATAGCAGCCACAACAGCAGAAACCACTTACCTTCGCTTTCCGCCTATGCAATGTCAAGATCACACTCGCACGAGGAGGATGACCATTACGCTCATCGTTATGCCAAGCGTTCTCGTCCAAATTCGCCTAATAGCACAGCTCCATCTTCTCCTACTTTCTCTCATGATTCACTGTCACCTACACCAGAGGTTACTCCTGTGCCAACACCAGCACACTCACCACGTCTGAGACCATACGGCGGTGGTTATGACCTGCCTGGTATCCGCAACCTGTCATTACAGCACACCCCAGCCCTCGCTCCTATGGAACCTCACCTGGATGGACAATATCACAAGAATTCATCTACTACATCTGCGCCTAGAACTGGGCTAACGATTAGTGATATTATGTCAAGAACTGATGGCACTCAAAGAAAGCTACCAGTTCCACAGCTTCCCAAAGTTGCTGTTCAAGATCTGTTGACGACAGGCGAGATTGGATTCAACTCAAGTGGTCAGAGTAGTACAGCAGGCAGTGTTGCCGGCAATGACCTGATGGACAGAATGTGATTTTTGGGCAAATTCAAAACGTACGATAGAATAACGAACAAGAACTTCCTCAATGGAATGGACTGGACTGGCGTTTCTGGTTTTCATACACGACTCAAACCTACCCGATAATTCACTTGATGCTCTTGTAGCTCAAGATCTCCACTTTACTCGAACCCTCGTATCACTTGCTTGCAAGATCTTGACGAATGGGATGAACCTGCTTTTTTTCCGGATGGGTGTACTCATATATCAGCGTGCAATAGACTTTTCTTTGGTTTTCTCGCTCTTGGACGAACGGCTTTTACGAATCCTTATACACCGCCCCACTTATTAATGTGGTCAAGCCCTTCTTCTGGATGAAGCTCTTGAAGAGGGGGATTTGTCTCTCATCTCTATTTACATTGTTTTGTTTTTATATCTTGATTTTCTCTCTACTGTTATTTCAGCGTCACTGTTCGCAAACTCATTAGAATTGGCCCGGATGGACCCGGTAGCGTTTAGGGTGGCTGGAAATCCTCTTTTTTGATCCTCCAACGGTTGTGCTTTATCTGGCTGGAACCGGGGATGGCTGGGAAGGGAATAACGGAGTTCTTTTAGAGTGTGCAAGACAACTCGGAAGGTTGCTTGCCTCGGTTTTACATTTCGATAGTCTACCTTTTTTTTTTTCTTCAATCAGATGAATAGAGGCAGATTCTAGATTGAAACAGCTCGTTTACACCTACTTTGCATTGTGAATGTAACATGCTCTATTTTTCCTGCTCAATACGCAAGATACGTACCCCGCTGAGGTGAGCGGAGGTTCTGGCCAGGTGAACTCCGTTGAGTAGCACAGGAATTACTCAGGATACCCGGGCGGGTAAATGAGATTTGCATCTCGATCTCAGTAAAAGCAAGCTCCCTCTGAGACGTGGTTGGAAAAGAGAGAGCGAAATATTTCACATGTGATAATCCAAGTCTACTTCTTTTCTTGAACAAAATTAAGGTTGGTATCTTCTTCGCATACATCGTGACCTCCGATTCCTTGGAACGGAAATTAGCACCCTTTGACATTTGGTTCGTCTTTCTTTCACATGTGTTGTGCGGTGAATAGATAGGTGTATACGCGGAGTTATACGCATTGAGTTATACGAGCGAGGGGTTATACGAGGGGTAGAAAGTGTGATTTTTTTTATTCTCTTTTCTTTGTTGGACGATTAGACGAACGTACGATGTATACATTATCTAGATTCCACAATACAGTAGGTACAGTAGTATTCGAACTTCTTTGGTCCGGCACTTGTCTAGCCATACATCATGATCCGCTGCGAGTAGATCAGACCCACTTGGTAACTAACGTCGGTCCAGTTGTTTGGCACTGGAGGGGGGGAGCTAAGTAAGTTACTTTTCTCCACATGAGCTGAGCTTGTCATTTAGGTTAGTCTTTCCCTTTTCCCCACACACTGTTCGGCGGTTCTGATGGGTTAAGCTTTCCGCGGTAGATAAGGCTGGTTGGTTCTGAGGGGTTTGTGATGGTGATTAGTGCGATTTTAGATTTCCGGTGGAGTTGAGTGAGTTTTTGTTTGAGACTGGTGTGGTGTAGGGCTAGTGTGGTAGCTCTAAATGAAGAGATGGGCGACTTTGACTGTGGTTTGATGAGTGGATTAGGTTTGTGGCTTGAAGCTTGGTTGGACATCAATACAACGTCAATTTCATCATCGGCGTAAAGCTTTTTTGTTGTTGTATGTCTACCTATTTGTCACATGCGAATTGGAGCTTATCTTATCCTGTTAAATCTCGAGTTATTTATGCGGAGAGTAGTTCAATGATGTACATGATGTGGTTCGGTGTTTCTAACAATCCTAAATTCTACATCGTCCAAGAATTAAAGTTACAATGGGAAGTTCCCTTGCTTTGTTAACTCCATTCCTATGATGATTCATTCCGCGTACTGTACTTTATCCTATCTCGTGTGCCGCTGATATACCAGTTACTATACCTTTCGAAAAGTAGATGGTGGTCGCAAAGTACAGTACATGCAGCAAGCGCCTCGCTTGGACGACGGAAGAAGCGGAAGTCTTATGCCTAATTAGACGTGCAGATCTCGACTTGCTGAAAAACACATTTTTGGTTGGATTCCTCCCTGCCTTTGAGGTCTTGCGTCGTCTTTTTGGATGGGGGGAGGAGTCTCGAATGCAGTCTGTCTTGCGCAAAAGAAGGATAAATCTCATGTAATTCTGCACGAAGGTACGGTGCCTTGTCCTGTTCACTGTACAGCAGGAGTGCGGCTACAAACCAATGTCCAGACAGGGTTCGTTTGGGTGTGGGAGGGGTGGATGGAAGTATTTCAGGTGGTCCAGGGGTCGCTCTTTTGCCGGTGACGGGAATAGGAATGGGAATGGGAATGAGAGAGATACATGCGAAAGAGTTGCCGTCTGTACATAGCCCTACAGATGCAGCGGCTTTTGTCTGGCCTTTCAAAGATACTAGAATTACTTAATGTATTTGATCGACCAGCTTTGGGTGTACCGAAGCCACTGGGGTCGAAAAGAAGCAAATTTACATTTGCGGGCGGGCGGCTGTTTTTCGCTTTGTGGGCATTGAAATTGTTGTTTCGATGAGGTTCGTTTTGCTAACTAAAGTCGTTGGAAGTAGCTCGGTTGCCAATCTCGTGGGGTTGGTGGCAAAACGAGGGGTCACAGTAAGGTTGGGGGGTGCTCGGGATATGCCAGAATAGTTGTTGTGGCTTGAAACCCCTTGGGTAGTCTGAATGTTTAACCATTACCTTCCATTGCACAGTAGAAGCAGGTGGCGAATCGAGGGGAATAGTTTGGGGCTCCAATGTTTGGTTCCTGGCAAGGAACTATTTACTCGGTGTTGCCAATTACGTCGTGAGCTGGTACGGTAAGGTGGGTGGGTGGATGGGAGATCGGAGAGTTGAGGGAGCTATGGTTGTTTTCAAAGATGTAAACACAAGGGAAGTACTTGCATATGTCGTGTTTTGCGCTTCTGGAGACGGACCGAGAGGTACCTCTGTAATCTTGAACAGATGAACCAATGCCTTCAAGGTAATATTGAAAGGATGAAGCTCTAATGCATGATGTAGGTGCGGAGTATGTTGTACGCGCCATGCCGTGTTTTACGATTTTGGAAAATAAAGACGAATTTGGAGGGCTCAAGATCCTTGATGAGCTGATATTAAGCACTCTGTGGGGTGCCAAAGATTTTGATACATGGCATGCATGTTGTGTATCTGTAAATGATGTTGTGGTTTGCCATTTGGTCTACCGAGGGAGGGGCATCGATTCAGCGAACCCCTTAGATAGCTGAAAGAGGGCGGGGTACTGTTGGCTTGGGTTGAAAAATATCAAAAATTCGTATTAGTTATTTATAAGAAGGTGATGATATCATGGTGCTCCAAAAGACGAAGCAAGAGGCGAGAACGAAAAGAAACCCGAAAAAACATCTTCCGAGCTAGATAGTATATATTTTGTTGATGAACTTGGTTACGTTCGAAACGAGAGAGAGAAGGTGCACATCGGGAAGGAGTAAGGAAATTGGAAACGAATCAGCTAGGAACTGGTTCTTTCTCCTTTCGCACTCGTTTTGACTTATTCTGTGTTCAATTTCCTTGCCGTTAAACTGAATTTTGAAGAATACGGGCGGATTTGAGTCAAGATACATTGCGACTCATTTGAAGTTGGACAAAAGTTCTTCTGTCCATTCACGTAAACACCTTATTTTGAGTAAAGTTGGAGTACATTAAGTAGGAGCTCTCTGCGGAATCATGCCCGGAGCATTCATCTTAAGCTAGTGGTGTGTAGCATTAAGCTTGAATTCCAAAACATACTCTGATTGGCATTGAGCCAAACTCTTCGGAAACCGGTAGCGTCAACACCCCAATCAATACATAATGGCAGTCATTTATCCTGCAATATTGGGACAGTGGCGAAAAGTTAGCAATTGTTTACTGTTGGTCAGCAGAATCTGCTCACTTTGCAACTATATACCTCTGAACTTGATGAGATTCAAAAATGTTCTCGCACTCACGAAACTCGTGCTGTGCTTCGGGGAACGATGGAAATCCCATACCGAAAATTCAGGATTATCTCGTTTCATATTAAAGGCTTAGGGGCCTCGGGTGGCTGAACCAGGATATGGTTCGGTAAACTTATGCCTAAATGCCGTGCATGACATGGTCACTTTGGCATTGGATGGTTCATATGTTATGTTGGAATTTGTGGGGTACCCTGGTAGGGAGGGGTCTTCTTCTGAGTAGGGAATAGAATTGTGCATGGAGTGAATGAAGGATATCGCGCCGTCAACCTCTGTTATATCGTTGAGAATAGATGTTTTTCTGTTCGACCTTGTTTTTGCTTCAAATTTAGTAATATATATATGCTCGATTTGCTAATGTATGAATCAAAGCCGGCTTATCCAGGCACAGGAAAGAAAAAAGGGTTGGGTCGTATCCATCTAACGTCCTTGGCAATCTCTCTTTTTATCCTAGTGGCTATATCACTCTCAGTCAACACCAATAAATTTGGAAAGCCTGGTTGAAGGGTACCTGATAGGAAGAACGGGTAAATATGGTTTGATCCATGGCTCGGTAAATATCCGCCTATATGCAAGGAGCTTTGGCCTTCATGTTGGGTGTATAGAATTACTAGGATGTGATAAAAGAATTTTTCCATCAACACTTATCTTATTTTCTCGACGTTGATATAATCGAAATAAAACAAAACACAACCCTCAAGCTCCGCGGACATGGTGATAGGATGAATAGGGCTGAGTTCTGAAAAACTGGGTCGGCATATAACTGCCTAAATGCACCTCGTCTCCTCCAGAAAACAAAGTGGGAAGGTACCTTGCGCCGCTTATTGACATACAGATCTGCTGCAAGAGTTTCTGCTTTAAAGGGGAAAAGAAAAGAGTGAATATAGCACATCACTTGCTTGGGCAATTCAGAGGGCTCTAAACATGCATGCCCTCAAGTATGGTTGATTCAGGAGAAGTCCCGCTGAACCGACCCTTGAATTAGAACCTGAGTTATCGATGCCAGAGTTTTGCAATATCTGAGCGCTTTAATGCAAATTAGAAAATGGAATTACGCCGTGCAGTTCCATGATATTTACCATTCATTGCCTTGTCGCGCGCCAGGGTTGCAGCGCAGTCTCGCTTAAAGATAGGCGAAGGTCATCTCTTAGAACAGGCCTTCGAGTATATCACATAACTCAAAAAGTGACCGAAACATGTTCTTCCTGTACACTTAAAGCTTGGTGCGGGGCGTCAGAATTGAAGAAAAAGATATTTAGATAAGAATGAAAGGACAGTACTACAGGGGCCTTGCGCGCGATGGAGTCCTACCCGGTATTAGAATTGCTTTTATCCGCCGCTTGATTGACTCTCGAGGATCTATCGAGGGACCTCAAGGTGGCAGTAAGTAGCTAGCCAATTATTGCAGCTTTATGGGTTAAATCAAGTCATTAATCTATAGCTCTTGAGACAATTACTTACAATACCCTAGACCCTTCTAAAAAGCTCTCAAATGATTGTAGATTACTGGCATATTCATGCCATACCCTCCAACTTCTGGTAATGGTATCTATTGGATGGAGTAGCACGTTTATAATATGATTATTCATTGATAGAAGTACTTGATTGGAAATGAAATCTTTCGCCGTAGCGACTTGAGGGGGTCTCTCTATCTGACTCATACGTATTCTTGATCGCCACTCTAATTAGCTCACAACATGATCCCTCATTTTGTCTCTGTTACGGGGGGAATATGCCCCAGTATTAAGTTACGAATGTTTCATCTTATGTTTCAGGTGTATCGCTTTGTGAGAGGGCGGGTCGGTTTGTCTGATATGGAAGTATGTCCCTCCCAGAATGCTCCTGTTGGAATGAGATTGATATGAGAAATAGTTTCACAGAATTTGGACCGCGAGGATGGAAAATATCAAAAACGGTATCGGGGATTTGGTTGCTTTCTAATAGGCGGATTATTGGACTAAATCCCGAAAACGTGATATGCAACAAGTCTTGCGCAAATCATGTATATTGCTTTGGAATATCGACAGCGGGAAAATAGTTTCGGAGTTCAGAAGAGAAGAAAGGGGAAGTGCTTCCGGAGCAAGTGGGGAGATTCCAGACCAGGAGTTACTTACATATTTTAGTTGAGAAGAAAGCCATAGCGGATCTCTCATGGATTCTGGCTCAAATTATGCCATATATGTAGTAAGTGAGACAATACCAATCAATGGATAATCAAAAAGTGGGGGATAGGCGCCTTTGGTGACACAAGAGCAGGCTGCGATTGTCCACCATTCAGAATTGCAGTAGTAAATGTGGGAGGTTCCACATTAAAGGGAAGCGTGGGATGAAGTGGACTAGGAGATGTCTTAGGAGAAGACAATGAGGTTGAAATTTCATAGATGAGGTTGTATGAAATATTTGTCAAACAAATTCACTCATCTTCAGACAACTAGCGAAAGTCAACATAGATTCTCGCTTAAATTACGCACAGGGTCGCTGAGTGGATTTAGTAGACTAAGACGAAAAATCAGAATATTTTGGGCAAACCATAACTCAAATAAAGAACTATAGTGTTTTATCTAGCAAGAGATCCAGGGATATTGGCTCTAGTTTTAGTGCGATGGAACTTTGCGATTGTTTCGATCATTCTAGACGAATGAAGAGAGTAAAAATTGAAGTAGTTTAATCATTTAGAATAGTCAAATTTGGCCTACCGGTATTAGCTCTCATTAGGACAAAAGGATATATGAAATAGTATCTGAGTTTTGCTTTTGATTGGCTAAGAATAAATGTAGTTTCCGGATATCCGTAATTCTGACACTAGAAATAGTCCCTATAATCACTTCTGAATGCTATAATATATATGGGTGAGGATCGATTCAAGTTACGTTGCCAGGTCATTAAACTTTACCAGGGAGAAAGAGGCATTGCAACAACTAGAGTTAAGGATTGTTTTTTATGTATCACTCCTTAGTCGTTACCTACAAAGAAGAATGAGGAGATAGTTCCTCCAATATCTCATGATGATCAGTTGAGAAGGAGCCAAGTTACTGGGCGTCACAAATACCAATGATGAAGGGGCACCTGATACAGATGATACGAGTTGTGAGGCAGGAGTCTGATCCGCGGTGAGAGGATCTCCCATGCATCAGCCCACCGCTACAGGCAGGGGGATAGACAAGGTGGCAGAACGTCTAGGCAGCTTGATCAAGGCCTTGATCTTCCACTCCTTCTGTTTGGTATGTACTTGGTCACTTACCCCTCACTTGTCAGCCAAATGGATATGCATTGAATTTCTACAGGAAGTTTGCACCTGAACTGAACCTCTCAGAGGAGCTTACCGGCCCGCTGTACAGCATAGATGAAGCTGGGGTTCTCTTTGGCTCACCCCTTGATCAAATTTCGGTTGGGCTGGGTGATTGTCTTTGGTACAGTGTCATTTTTTATTTCCTGGTACGATTGATTGTTTAATCTATCGTTATCACCATGCATCTCACCACCTGAAAGTGGAGAAATAATTGCTCCGTAAGTTTATCGGAAATACAACTGGGAACTGGACCATGATATGGAGCGCATTATTACCATAGAGAAGCCCCTAAAAGCTATGAATTGGGCAGGTTTTGCTCCCAAATGAGCTTCTGTGATACAAAAACGTAAGCTGGTTCAGTGCTTTGGCGATTTGTCACCCTTCGCATATCTCCAGGACACGTCCCGTGGTGTGATTACTACTTCAGGTCATCAGATTATTAGCTGAATTTGTGGAAAAGTCCTGATATAATTTTGAATTCAGTTATGGGGTTGTATGAGCAAGCAGAAAACACTCGGAACCTCAGCCCGTGGCCGGCACTTGAAGTTAGAGCCATAGTCGGCGAAGAATGATTAATGAAGTATTTCATAAGGCTTACACTCATCAACCTGAAAACGTGTGAGAACTAGAGTAAAGCACAAGAGCCTTGTCATATTCCATATTCACCCTATCTATTTCCTTATCTCCCCCTGTCATAGCCGAGCGAACTCCGCGCATGGTATTTATGTTTGCTTGCTACGAAGACATTTTTTGGTATTGATTAAGTGTCTCAAAAACGGAAATATCAAATTCAATATCTTTTTATCTTCTTTTGAGAGGAAGGATACGCTTCGAATAGTTGCTGAGGCGATATCGATACCCCGCTGGCCGAACGGGGCACGGTATATCGGTTTTGAGCGTGAGTCAAGTAAACTCATTGCCGTTATGATAAGAAAAATATTGTGGCTTCTATGTACTCGTCGTAATTCGACGGGAAAGTGTTTGGTGTTGAATGTTAGGTAGGTCGTATGCTGTGATCCCCACCCCACCCCCATGCTGTATACTTCCGCTGTACCCCACGTTTGCGGGGAAGTGTCATGGGTCATCGACTGGGGATTACATGTGGCTTTGTATCAAGGGAGAAGATCGCGAAAATATTCGACATTCTAGAGTTACCATTAGGCGTTCTGACGAGAACCCTCTAGAATGTTAGATGGATACTAACTCCATTTAGTACTTTCATTAGGAAGACTTTCTTGACTCAAACCAGACGGAGGGATTGCTGCACACTAGGGTTGAGGGCTTCATGATTCATCCTATCTCTTCGCTACACCAACCTGTCATTGCAGGCCTAGAATATCCAATTTCCACCTGCCGTTTCAATATTCAGATAGTCAGATCCTTCGTAACCTTTTCCTCTCTCAGAAATGATCCTAAAGTTAGGGTCAGGATAAAAGATGGTTCGGTTAGCCCAGGAGAAACACAATCAGGCGCAAAACGTGTTTTCACGGTTGTGCTTCCAGGATACGACGGAATTTGGTATTCCTCCAATCACAGGTTCAAAAATACCAAGATACACAGCTGAAAAATGTTGTAATGCAGTAGGTAAACTGCTCGTATGCCCAGTTTTTCATCACTGCCTACCTAGGTAGTAACCCAAACAATAAAAAGAATGGATAATTACGACAAATCTGGTATGAAATAATGCTGGACCTTCAAATACGGAGTATGGCGATTTGATCTTCTTTCACCTCATGCACCCCATCCTCGGGTCTTAATACATAGAATATAGAGCTGCAACTTTGACGCTTGCAGTGTAACCAGAAAACCTCCGACCTCCGAGTGCCGGCGTGTTGAGATGCCAACAACACCGTTACGCCGTCATGGATGCTATGCCATTTTAGGATTTTCCGAACATTAGAGAGCCATGTTACCTGTAGCAAGGTTTCCAACAAACCCATGCACATTCAATGTGGGGAAGAGATACCTGCATCGCCAGAATTTAACCAGAGCCCACCACTGGCCGGCCACACCTCAGCACTTCCGGCAAAAACGACATTTCTGATGAAAGTTATAGTGGGGAGGGGCCGAAATGGAACATAAATATTCTCTGTGCAACAGTAAGACGGGTAACCGGAATTAGGGAAGGTACAACCGACATAGTCACTGTAAGCAATTGTGCTGTGCGCCCAGCTTTCGAAATTGATTTCCAAGGGAAGGTTGAAAGGAAAAAGAGTCATTTTGTAGAAACTTGACGTCGAAAATGACACCTCATACCGAGTGCTCTGTTCATTTGTAGATACTCGAGTAAATCATCCACTAAACGTAAGAACCCAGTTGCCAAATATTAAGGTACAGTACAGTAAAATGATAAGGCGAATACCAAACTTTCAGTAATAATGGCGCAGAGTATGACATCAAATCAAGGGGACATTATCCTTTATTGATGGTCACTGAGCTTTGTATTGGTGACCTGGCGGTGATCATTGATGTATGTTAGAAGCTGACTTAACCTTCAGAGGATGACTGTTATGGAAAGTCATGTTCGATTCTCCCACCATCGGAGCAACGTGGGGCTCCAACTGTGGTGTTTCATGATGAACAAAACACATTCTAAAATGAATAATACCAATGCAAGAATCCTGGAGTTATCCCAGCACCAACTTCCCCCTCCGCTTAGCTCATATTCCGGGGCGATTATTCAACACCGCGCTATATGAGAACAGTTATTTTTACATATTCCCTACTTTACATGTGATAAGTAGTGATGAATGACTAACTTCGGTCTGAAATCTCGAAAGATTGTTTTTATTGTAAAAGGATCAATATAATCTACATAGATAGGAGCGGAGTGCCAACGAGCAGGAAGCAAATGCTATTAGCGACAACACTTCTATTTTTATATCAGATTTTTCATAAATCTGTACCCTCAAAGTCTCTAGAATCACAAAATACCTTGCTGCTTAGTTCAAGAAAAACTACATGTGTCTACATGATAGTTTATCAAATATCTCGAGCAAAGAGGTCGCAATCAGGTCTAGGCTTCCATTAGTATGACCAAGTAAAATATAAGAAAACATCAAAGTTCCAGGTACATGCCTTGAAGAGCTTCTTTCCTCTCCTGATCTGTTTCCAGATGGAAACGTACTTAAACACTTCCAAGCGAGGGGATTGCGGGCCTTGAACTATTTGGCACTAGTGCACCACCCACACCTTTGTGAACATGAATATATACTACATGAGCATTTTGGGTTTCATGTCTATGTCCAGACTCCATATACAAACAAATTCTCGCTTTCGTCTCTCTGTCCACTTCATCTTTCCTCTTGGGGAGTTTGCGACACTTTGAGAAGCGACCCCCTTTCACAAGAATGACTGTGAAAACTGAGGGAAGTGATAAAGTAGTAAAGTGAAGTCGTTAACAAAGTGAAGCTTGTAATAAAGTGAAGCTTGTCAAAAGTCTATAATAAAGTGAGGTTTGTTGAAAGTGAGGAAGTGTTAAACGTGAGGCTTGTTAAAAGTGAAGCTTGTCGAAAGTGAAGCTTGTTAAAAGTGAAGCTTATAAGAAGTAAAGCTTGTCTAAAAGTGAGTGAAGAATGTCTAAAAGTGAAGCTTGTCAAAAGTGAAGTATGTAGAAAGTGAAGCTTGTCGAAAGTGAAGCTTGTTAAAAGTGCGTGAAGAATGTCTAAAAGTGAAGCTTGTCGAAAGTGAAGCTTGTCGAAAGTGAAGCTTGTCGAAAGTGAAGCTTGTCAAAAGTAAAGTATGTAGAAAGTGAAGTATATCGAAAGTGAAGTATGTCTAAAAGTGAAGAATGTCTAAAAGTAAAGCTTGTTAAAAGTGAAGTATGTCGAAAGTGAAGCTTGTCGAAAGTGAAGTATGTAGAAAGTAAAGTATATCGAAAGTGAAGTATGTTTAAAAGTGAAGAATGTCTAAAAGTGAAGCTTGTCGAAAGTGAAGTATGTCGAAAGTGAAGTATGTCGAAGTGAAGCTTGTCGAAGTGAAGCTTGTCGAAAGTGAAGCTTGTCGAAAGTGAAGCTTGTAAGAAGTGAAGTTTGTCGAAAGTGAAGCTTGTCGAAAGTGAAGCTTGTAAGAAGTGAAGTTTGTCTTTAACTCCTAAAAAAAAACACTAGCCTAGAACACCAAACCGCTATACCAAGCCCTGGTCAGTCCTCTGGTAAAGGAGAATCTTGGCTTCCCTTCACCAAGAAGAAACTGTTATCCACGAAGAGCAGTCCGAAGATGGTAAGAGCACAAGGGAAGGAGGGATCTGAATCAAATCTGATAAACTCTACAAGCTGGTTCAACAAGAGAGAAACGACCTTAACCTCTACCAATGACTACCATCCTCTTTGCCTTCTGCACTTTGGTGAGAAGTGTGCTCATATCCTCGTTTCCTTTCCTCACAATCATCAATTTGAATATTCTCGTGTTATAAAATGGAGGAGCGTCAGTTGGGTTCTCAGAAGAGAAGTATGTGCCATAGAAAGGGAGTATCACTTTGGCACAAGGTTGGGCGTTGTGAGCTTCTAGAGCAGGTGCTTCGGAAGTAAGGGAAAGTGGGAATGGGATACGATAAGAGTTTCATGACTGAGATATATAAATCGCATTTCCGCAGGAAAAGAAACGAGAAATATAAGGAAAGGGAAATCTCATCAAACAAACTATCGTGGATTCGTGGTTTCAGTGACTGGCTGTATGTGTATCGAGTCTAAAGTATTGAAACTCTTATTCGAAACCTGTTTTATAATTTCCTTGTCGATCTTTGTTATCTTGTGCCACTAACTTCTTGATCTTCTTTCAATTACTTAAACTTAGTCTTCTGCTTAGAGTTATTTCTGAACGTGCTAGTGAAATTGAATGAAATGAAAAAAGCAGGAGACATAAAGGATCAATTTCCCGAGACTGTATGAATATATCCTTCCTCAACATCTTTCCCAGCTTCAAGTAAATATTCAGTGAACCTCGTTTAGTCTCGTGTATGGCAGCCAGAATCTAAGGAGGATCCAGAAATCTCCCCATATCTTGATAGTAAGGAAGTTGCAAAGCCAAGCGATGAATGAGATGGCATCAAAGGGCCGCACAGATAGCATGTTTCCTGGTTTGCTATCCAGGGCTAATTCCAGATTCAATCAAAAATACTCACCTCGAATTGAATACCGCGCTATTCTATCAGATACAGGAACACATCGGGAAAAAAAGGGTTCAGGACGTCCTATAAGTAATATGCCAGTCCATTAAGCTCCTCGCGGCCAGCAACCCCCCTTGGCCGAAATATGCCAGCCATGACAATAAACGCCAATGAAATATAATGAGGCCCGTTTGCGGATCCAAAGTTGCAATAAGACACAATCATTGCCGTAGAAGAAAGAATTGGACCAATTCTCGGGATCAGGAATAGGAAATGGTTCGTTAGTACTTTTCGCTAATATGACCCACCTAGGGATAGGAGATAGCAAATGGCGAAAAGAGGCAGACGAATGATTGATAGAATGATAATATATATTCATGAGAAAAAGAGCAACGCAATCTATGCCACAAAGAACCGGAACCCCCAAAATGCACCCACACCTGACCCCATTTTCTGTTTCACAATATTTCCTCCATTCATACACATGGTAATTCTATTTTCGTTTGAAGGTCATTATGTTCCCTACGCCGGCGTGGTTGCTTCGTTCATCTTCTACAAGGTACTTAACCGTTCAGATAGCTTCTGATAGCCCCTTGCAGTTTGGTTGCACCCTCTCCGAGAACCTGAGTTAAGTTTTCCAGATCATCGCCAGCCGTTACTCCGAATTTCCTGACAAAATCCTTTGCTGCGCCCTCCAAATCGCCATAATCTTCTCCTCCCTCCTCGTCCTCGGGCCGTCCGAAATATGCATTCGAGGAGATTGCAGAGGCACCCTCAAATCCTTGGAGTCGAGTCTTGGCTTCGGATTTCGCATTTGGATCAAAGTCTCCCTTTCCAAAGAATTCATCAGAGGATATACCTTTTTGGGCACCAAATTTCGATCGGGCGTATTTTTCGTCGTCATCTGGATTTGGATCAGCATGTTGTTATTGTGTTAAAAAAGCCAGACTTACCTTCTTGCGATGCCTTGATAGGACCAACAGATCCAAACCCACCCATCTTCTTTGCTGGTGCCGTGGCAGATTTGGCACCGCCGACCTGGCCAAATCCTAGCCTGCCCATACCCATACCAAGTCTCTCCACTTCGCCGGTATTACGTTCTCGTTGTGCGGATCCATAACCTGCTCTGCCTGGACTTGTAGGTGTAGGTGCAATTTTATGAAGGTCGGCGGTTTTGGTAACGGCAGCCTTCTTGGGAGCCTCTTCCGCATCTGGATCGTAACCCAACTTTGCGATCCTTTCTGCTTCTTCCTTTGCCTTCTTTTCCGCAGCGTCAAAATCAATGACGTCGCCGGTAACTTTCTTGGCGCCTAACTTCGTCTTTTTCGCACCCAGTACGTTAGCTTTCCGTGGCCCGGCGCCTGCCCCCGTTCCTTTGCGTAATGCTGCGGATGATGTAATTCTACTCGCTGGGGCAGCTGAGGTGCCTTCCGTTCCTGCCAACGGCGAAGCTGTTCTTGCGATACCACTTCCATTGCTATTGGCGTTTCCGGAATTCAAGAAAGGCGAAGGGGTTCTTCCAACGACTGGTGGTGTTGCAGTTCGGGAAATGGGGGGAGTGGGCCGCTTGATGGCTGGTTTATCCCAAGAGGAAAAGAAATCATCTTCTGGTTCGCCTGCAGGTGTAGATGTACCGTCTGTAGGTCCATTGCTCATGACATCTGTAATCACTACTTCGGTTGGATACCTTGAAAGTGTAAGTCGCGCAAACTCCCAAACTCATTGAACGACTTACTCAGAAGCATCGCGCGCCGCCCTCTTCTTCAACTCCTCCTTGTACTTGACGGCGGCATTTGCAGTATATTTGGTTGTGGGGTCTTTGCTGTTCAAAGCTGCGCTACCGCCATTGGATTGATAGAACTTGGTTGCAGATTCGTTCCCTCCAACCTTCATAATTCGCAATTGGTCCCATTGCCATTCTATATCAAGCATTAGCATACACCCGTTATTCGGGCGGTTGTATATTGGACATACGATCAAGGTTGGTGGAGCGCACAAAGGAGATGTGAACACCCAGGTTTCGGTGGTTTGAGGAGCAATCAAGACACAGATAAATGCCAAAAGGGACCGATGTCCATGTTGGATTCTTCGCGCCGCAGTCGAAGCAAATCTGCCAACGATCTATGGTCAGTAAATGTGTCTTTCTGGGAGTCGTGGTCAGGGGGACAGGCATACTCTGTTCGCTGGCTTCGTTCGCAACTTTTCGAAGATTTTCTGCGACTGGGTCTTTGAGGCGAGAGCAGCCATTTTTGCGTATGTTGTGGGGATATTACTATGCGGTCGGGAGAGCGCCAGTCAAGAGGCGAATGTGTTTTGGTAAAAGTGTCCGTACCTTTCAGAGTGAAGTTCAGTTGAACCCAGAGGGGTTCGGGCCACATTGCTTATAAGAGCTTACCCAATTGGGCGCTAGCGCAGCCATCAAGCTTTCTTCCCCACATGTTGACTGCACCTCAGTGATGGGACCTCGAGCTTCCAGGTTCCATTACGGTATTGCGAAAATCACCATAACCAGTCCGCAAAGCACTTTCTTGTCCTATCTTCCGCTTCCCAAAACAATATTTAATCTCTCGTCATGAACTCTTTGAGTCGAGCAACGGTTGCACCTCTTCTATCATTACCAGCAGTTCTACGTCCCATTATTGCTGCTCGATTATATGCGATACAAACTGGTTTAGGAACTTCCAGTTCAGCACCACAACCAAGAAGAAAGGCAGTTACTGCTTTCAACGACGATGGCAGAGTCGCCTGGGGTAATCTATCTCCTATGGAGAAGGCCGCACGAACCACGCAACAAACTTTTAATTTTAGCGTAATTCTAGTCGGTGCCGTCTTAACTGTTGGTTCCCTTCCCGAATTTACCGATGTCAAACTAATTTCTCTTACAGGCTGGAGTATCTTACGTTATGTATACAGAGGTCTTCTCTCCCGATAGTACAGTGACGCATTTCAATCGAGCTGTAGACCGAGTCAAGGAGGACCCAAGATGCACGGAGTTACTTGGAAATAGCAAGAAAATAACAGCATATGGAGAACCTATTATGAACAAATGGGCTAGGGCAAGACCTATCGCGTAAATTTTCTCCAAGTCAAAGTGGCGAATTTGTGCTGATTATGAACAGGTCAAGAATTGAAAAAGATAGATATGGCGTTGAGCATCTGATCATGCACTTCAATGTAAGTCATTCTCCAGACTTGTTGTAGGATAGGATTAACAACATTTAGGTTGAGGGTCCCCTCAATAAAGGTGTAGTGAACCTTCATATGCAAAAGAAAATTTCAGAGGGGGAATTTAAGTACAAGTATCTCTCATTGGATGTGCCTGGCAAGCAGAGGGTATACCTCGAAAATGCGGACACCGACCCAGGTAGCTCTGGAAACAAATCCAGGTTTTTCGGAATTACCTGGCGCTGAACCCAATGCGCTTTCCGTGGGATGAGATTCAGTGAGTCGGTCGGATGGACCTCTACCAATTTCTGGACTGTATTTTATGGCACGCGGTAGCCAGTGTATACCCGTGTATCTTGGACAACGATTCAATTCCTTCTGCAATTTGGCATCAGCTCGTGTTCTGTAAAAAACATTATCATACCCTGTTATTTGTTTTTGTACTATACCCGTTTTGAATGGCGATGAGCCATCACGTGGGTTTCGAGCTACACGGTTAGGTATGCCTCAAACGCTCCAGAACGCTGTATTGGACGTGTGCTTTGGAGAGTTTTTCCCTGCCAATGTAAATCACTAGGAATCACTGCATTCCAGTAAAAGCATAGATTGTTGGTGACCTGAAACAAGACATCGTATCGCCATTCAGCGCAACAGTATCTGTCAAGTGAAAATGTACTTTAGTACTGAGAAAACGTCGTCTAGCTATAACAAGCAGGCTGAAATCTTGCTTATTACCAAGTTTCTCATGCCATTGATCTAGTTCTTCCGAACCCTTTACATGCCTTCAATGATGGTATACCAAGTAATGCAGAATGTATTCGACCAAGAGTGGACTCTGCACTGTGAATATTTCAAGTAGTCCTTGAGAAAGCCGCTTGTTCTGCACTAGAACGCTTAAAAAAAATCTTTAGATAGTTTGATTCTTCTAGAGTGTTGTGTCTTGATGGCATACATGGAAAAAGAAACTTCAAGACGACAGTCCTAGGTACTGGCCAATGCGCAGCGTATTGGTATATAACCCGGATCTCACGCTCGAAGGATTATCGGATAAATTCGGTACTTGTCTTTTGGCACTGGCAAATCAGAATTATAAGTCGGTAGATGGAATTTGGATCTATCAGCCGGGCACCTGTAAAAGCTGCCGATAGATCGGATCTGGCAGTTGAAAATCCTCAGATGGCAGTGAAGCGGTTGAAAGTATCGCAGCATAGTCTTATGCTAAAGATTGCCTTTCCATTTTGCAAGCAGACTCGTTGCTCTGGGCAAGTAAATTCTAGGTCCTTCTCAGTAGACTAGACGTGGTGCGCCCTCCAGTATTGGAAAAGGGGGATTGGACACCCCCACTTTACCAGCTCTTTCCAGATTGGGACAAGTGTGACGTAATCCCCATAGACATTGAAACATGTTGTTTTTTGAAGTCTATTGCTTTTTGGGTTTATCATTTCGAAGATTAGTTATTTGTCATGTTTGGTATGTTTTGAAATTGGAAGTGCGGAATTCGTGCAAGAAAGTTGATGCCGGGAATCATAGCCGACTCAAAAATATACATGTGTGCCATAAAATAGAGGACGGAACGGTTGCGCGAATGAAAAAGGTAAGGTTGATTGAGTTTAATTGAGAATGCTGCAGCAGGTATGCAATAGCTATAGCCTATATATCAGGTGTGGTAGGACAGCTCGAGGAACCCAACACCACCAGCAGCGTAGTCGTTCAACCTTCCTCACTTCATTCCTATCCTCACTACATCTTTACATCGATTTTTTATTGTTTCGAACTTCATTTATCTCTCAAAATGAAAGCTCTCCTTGCACTTATTACCTTAGCCATTGCCACTCCCAGCAATGCATCTCCCGTCCAACACCAAAAACGAACCTCCTGGACCACACTCCCCACAATCCCCCTCTTCGCTCGCCAAGAACATACGACCATCCACCTCCCGATCACAGACAGTATCTACATAATCGGCGGCATGGTTCCCGATAATACCTCCCCCATACCAACTGTCTCCCTTGTCCAACGTTACGCCCTCTCATCGTCAACCTGGCATAACGTGAGCTCCATCCCTACAGCAATGAACCACATCAATGCTGCGGTTGTAGATGGGAAGATCTACGTTCTAGGAGGTATGGTGCCATCCCCAGAAACCCCCGTGGTTCTCTGGGACGCGGCACCCGATTCTTTCGTCTACGATCCAGTTAGTGACATCTGGGAAAGACTACCTGATATGCCTGATTTCAGAGGGGCTTCAGTCACAGGCGTAAGGGGGAGTGTGATTTATGTCGCAGGCGGTTTGAAGAGTCTGGGTAATGAGCAGGATACTGTCGATACGACTAGTTCCTATGATACCGCTACTGGCCTTTGGAGCACTCTCCCCTCGATGCCTGCTCCTAGAGATCATGCGGGCGGCTCAGTGGTGGGCGATACGTATTTTGTTCTTGGAGGAAGATCTTTTGGGCAGTTCAATTGTAATGACACTGTTTTTGCCTTGGATCTGCTTGATGTTCAAAAGGGGTGGACCACCAAAAGTGGAAAGATGCCAACACCCAGGGGTGGCATTTCTGCAGGTGTGGTTGGGGATAAGTTTTATGTCTTTGGTGGGGAAGGGAATCCGGATAGCACTGATGGGGTCTTCAATCAGACTGAGGTTTATGATGTGGTGAGTGATAGTTGGGACAGCTTGGAGCCTATGGACCTCCCTCGACATGGAACGAGTGCTGTTGGGGTTAATGGAGCAGTCTATATTCCTGGTGGTGGAACTAAGATTGGTGATGGTGGCCCTGTTGATTTTTTCAGTGTTTTCAACCCATGATCGGGGGTTGAGCACGAAATGTTCGTCGAGTAGGTGTGGTTCTGGAGAGACTGTCGTGCTTGAGGATGTGCTTTCCGAGGAAAATATGCTTTTAACCTATCAAGTTCTTAGAACTTGTGATTCTCTTCTTGTATTTTATTTCATGATTCTAGTGGTCTATTGTTAAATATATTATTAAGATCCATCATAGAGAACTGTCATTGAGATGATTAACCAAAGCACACTATTTCTCGGGTCTTGACAAAGGAGTTGGACAAAATAAGCCTTTCTTGCCCAAGTCGCGTTTGTCAATCACCATTCACTCACGTGACACTGCGGCCCTCGAGAAGCAACCCGAAATAATACCGAGGCTTCCCACCAATCAAAGCCCCTCGCGTAAGCCACAGCCCCACAAAAGTCGCAAAACAACATTGATATCTCAGAATAAGACGTCCACCATCACCAAAACTGGGATTAAACCTGTCCGCCTGGCCCAGTCAGTTAGTGGGTGTTGTCCCATAAGCGCCGCACCCACCTGTTACCATTCTCCGTCTAACAGCTCCCGCTGTTGGTCTGCTCAAAAAAATATAAAAGTAAGTTACCTCTTTCCAAGAAAATCAGTATCTCGACTAATCATTACTAGAAGTAAAAAAAAAAAAGAGCACAAAATCCTCGTAAAAAACCCACCTACAAGTTCTGCTGGGTTTTCTCCTGAGGTGGGGGCAGCCGCCCCTAAAGGTTCCCCCGTTTTTTTGGGGGGCTCGGGGGTTTCACCTTTTGATCTTTTGCGGAGAGGAGTGTATATACTACGAACCAAGTGCTTCCTTTTTGTCCTTCTTTTTATCCTACCCAACGCAGCATGGTACGCCTTCGATTGCAACAGCATGGCTACGAACGAAGTCGCAAGCAAGAGAACTCATCGGTGAAGTTATCCTGTATACACTTCTTGCAAAACTAACAACATCTCCCAAATTTCGTTTGGCTTCTCACTTGTGGATTGAGTTGGGCTTCAAGAATCACCCATCTCACTGTTGTCGAACCGCCAATTGCTTTTGTGGTGCCACTGGTCCTGAGATCGAGTATTTATTCCCAAGAGACATGGTCTGTTCTCTAGAAATGGAGAAACAAATCCCTGTATCTCAGACCTCCACCTCCAACATTCTAGACTGACTACACACTCATTGAACATAAAATCCTGTATTTTGAGATTTTTGTAAACAATATTGAAATACATTGGGGAAGACTCGATGACATGCTGCAGTAAACGTGCTAGTGACCATACGTCCACCCATCGCAGTAAACGCAAGAGTCGATCTTCGATTCCCCTTGGAAGATTTGAGAAATACATGTTAAAAAGCCACGACAATTGTCGAAAACTAGATGGCGCGACTACACGAGTTGAGGTTGTTGGAGGCCAGATAACTTCGAGAGCCAACATTTCTAGGAACCTAAAGGAGCTAGATATGACTGTTATTTTAGCAGCACTACGAACTAAAGGTTGAACCTGTCTAAAATGAACGGTAAGGAAGAAAGAGTCGGACTGTTTTGGGCCTGACTATTTCTTCTTCTGCCTATGAAAAGACACAAGTCACCATGGCAAATATCTCAGTTAGCACAAAGATATAATCCAAGGATCTAAAGTGCTTTGAATAATCCTAATTCCACTATTCATACTCTATTACTACATAACTCATGCCACTAATTCAAGTATACTTTAACCAGTAATCACCGTTGCCGTATCAAAACCCACCGACTTTTCATCCCCCAAACATATTTGACTTGTAATCCATTCAATAAAAGCCCAAAGGAAAAGAGGAAAACAGAAAAACGCCATCATCAAAGGGGGTATCTCATCCATTTCTCATACCATAAACCCAATATCCAGCATGCCCATGACGCCATCTCACTCCCCATCTACTCACACATGCACAGCTTCCGAAACCTGCGGATAAACCTCCACCATTCTCCTCCACAAGTCGGGATACTCATTAATCAGCACCTCTGGATCAAACGCCATAGCCACAAAGAAAGTCGCAACTCCACTCTTAATCGGAACGAGGAAGATATTCGAGATCTGCAGGCCAATAAGGAAGGCGAAAGCCATGATGACGGCTGTGAAGGAGTTGTTGTTGTTGTAAGCTGGGTGGGTGAAGGATAGGTAGAGGTAGGCGAGGAAGGAACAGACGTATGCTACGAAGACAGAGCCCATGGTTAGGACGGGGTTGATGAGGCATTCGTTTACGAGGGCGTCGACGCCGCGGTCTTTCATCATGTGCCAGGTTGTCTAGGAAGGGGTGTTAGTGAGAAAGGAAGGGGAGTGAGAGGGAGAAATACCTTTGCGGCTGGTATGTATGCTTTTCCGTATAGGGCGATGTAGGAGAAAGCATATTCGTTGATGAATTGGATTACCCATTCTAGAAGCGCGATAAAGCACCCGAGTATCCAGAAGAGTATCACTCCCACGATATTACCTTGCGCTGCCTCATTTTGTCGCGCAATTGAGCAGGCCTGGCGAAGTAGTTGAATGATAGCCACGACAAGACTTCCAAAACTAATACTCCCAAAGCTGTAAGTCATCGCACGCTTAAATGCTCCACGAGTAGCCCCCTTAGGAAATCCCTCTGGTTTTTGAGCACAGAAATACCAGGATCCATAAACGCCGGAGATTGTGACATGAATGACGTTTTTGATCACCTCTGTAATCCAATAGCCCGCAAATGTAATGAATACTAGAAGGCCAATTACTTTGGCATAACTGCAGCTAGCGCCATTGGCTGCACAATCTGGACCCCCAGGGTAGTATCGAGCGTAGACTGCCACAAGAGTCACCGAAAACCAAGCACCAAATGCCGTTGCTAAAATGCCCCCTATGAGAGATACGACAAATACGTGTCCGTAGTTTTTCGAGACGTCGATGACAACCTGCAACATCAAAACCGAGAATGGAATGCGAGGTATCCACGATATGAAACATATAATATAGAAGACGGTGAAGACGAGGTAAACAATGGCAGCAGGGTACCATTGTCTCACAAAGTAGACAACTGCCGTCCCTATGCCAAAGACGATTTGTAGAATTCCGGTAATCCAGATGGCTTGTTTCGTAAAAGCTCGAATGACCCAGAAATATCCCAAACTAAGAACGAAGGCAACAGCCAGCACAAAGGCGAAGAGAATTATAGTATTGGTGTTTAATGCAACAGCCGGCGAATTTTTGTTGTATATGCCATTTCCCTGCTGGCCCTTTGTATGGCTGTATCCATATATCGTCAATCCACTAACAGCTGCGAATCCGAGAAAGGTGGCCGAGAACAAAATAGTAGCCCAGAGATCGTTGAATTTCGGTTTGTCGAGCTTGAATTTTTCTTCGAAGCCGTAGTTTTGTTTGATGTCGGCATTGGTTTGATTTCCCTGTTTTCCATATTGCGGAGGTCCTTGAGTATAATCGTTTGGTGGATTTTGGTTTTGGTATGGAGGTTGTTGATTGTACTGTTGCTGTTGCTGTTGTTGTTGCATTCCAGCGTCTTGCTGATAATAGCCTGCTGCGGCGCCTTGCCCTTGCTGTTGATACGCCATCTCTGACGTCTCCAATATCCTGTAGTACTGTAATAGTATGCTGTAGTGTAAGTTTATATCAACAATACTGGTGCGAAGAAAAGATGTTGGATGGAGCGAAGAATTGTTGTCGCAACCTGGAGAAGAGTTCTGGAGTTTAGGCGCAGCGCTAGAAAAATCAGGAAAGGGCGTTGCTATGTATGGTTGGGTTGGGGTCGGGGTTGCTTTTGTTTGAGCTCTGCAGTACAGTAGCAGCAGTACTGTAGCCAGACAGCCAGACAGGGCGGTATGACACGGTGGATGCGAGGGCAGGAGGAATACGAGGGATACTGGGTGGGTGGTAACGACCCGCAGCAGGTATGGTGGGCATGGTGGGTATGTATACCTACCTAGGTAATACTGAGTACCATCGGAAGTATAGGGCCTTTGTTCCTGAATGGCTACCTACGGATCCAAAACTACCAGTATTTGATGTTCCTGAAAACGACTTTCGTACTGCCGTATTTCAGGGGTCTCGAGTTGGTCTAGACCCTCCTCGCCCTCGTCTAAGATTCAAATCCAGCTGGACAGGGTTCTTGAACCCCCCTTGAACTACTTGCCATTGATCTGACGTTTTGACAAGCTTCACTCCCAAATCTTATTTCACCATTGACCAATAGGAAAACTTCCGGAAGAATTCACTTCCACCTGCAGGCTGCACAGATACATGGTCACATGATACACACTCACGTGGCTCTCATGTGACCATGGTGGGCTTATTAGAACCTTGGAAGGAGAAAATCCTCGTCAATTGAAGTGAACGCCTATGAAGGCAGGAAACTAATTGGTGGTCATCAAAGGTGTCATTGGTTACTTTCTCAAGTGGTGAACGTATCTCGTCGTACAGCCCCACTCCAAGACCTGAGATCTGTCGTGTGTTTGAGTTTGAGTTTCTTCGCTTTTCAATTATTTTGAATGCATATCGTCTTTCATTACCATCGGGTCCCTGTCCAAGCAGGCATGATTATTGAACTATTTCCAACTTGACCAAAGCTTAAACCAACCAATAGTTGAGTTAAGGCTGAGCTGCTTTGGATTGTTCCACAATTGCTTCACCATCCACTCCACGGTCTACACGTACTGCTATTCTAGAAAAGCTCATGCTGACCCAGTCAGTATGCCTGGAGAAATAGCTCTGGTCACAGGGGGCTGTGGACAAGTTGGATACTTTGTAGTCAAAGCATTGCTCTCCGATGAAACTTATTCCTCAGTCCACGTCTTCTCTCGAAATCCCACTTACCGCCTCCACCCACTCGTCCATTACCATGCCGGCAGTATCACTTCGGAACACGATATAGCGATCACCATTTCCAGAGTCAAGCCAACTGTAATCTTCCACTGTGCATCCCCTATAACCACGGGTAACAGAGCTAAAGCCGCAAACTTCCACTCTGTCAATGTCACAGGAACAGGCCTCTTACTCGGTCTCGCCACCCGAAGTCAATATACAAAAGTTCTAGTCTACACCTCCTCAGTAACCGTGATCCAAAAGCCCTACAACCTAGCCAAAGAAACCCAGCCCTATTTCCACCTCAGCCCAAATTCAAGCAAAGAATTCAAATCTCAACCATATCCTTTCACAAAATCAGTCGCCGATGCAGCAGTTCTAGCAGCTAATTCCAAGGCCTTGAAAACATGTTGCTTACGTCTCTCAACCATCCTCGGAACACATGATCAACAAACGATTCCTCCAATCCTCAGCACCATAAAAGGAGGACTTGGACTTCAAAACCTCCAAATCGGACCCAATACCAAAAACTTCGACATCCTCTCCACTCACAACTCCGCAAAAGCCCATCTCATAGCCGCAAACGCCCTTCTGAAAGATAAACCCGGTGTAGCAGGCGAAGCATTCTTCATCACCGATGGCCAACCCGTTCGATTCTGGGATTTCATCCATGATATTTATAGACTTGCGGATCCTAAGAGGTGTCCGAATCCAGAAGATGTGTGGATTGTGCCCACATGGTTGGTTCTTTTCTTGATTTCAATTGGCGAGTGGGTGTTCTGGACATTTACGTTGGGTTATGTAAGTCCACCGGGCTTGAAGCCGTATCAGATTAGGTATTTTGCTGAGGGGGCGACTTTTTCGATTGAGAAGGCGAGAGAGAGATTGGGATATGAACCTGTTGATGATAGGAAGATAAGGATGAAGGAAGCAGTCGAATGGGGGTTGAAAGAGATGGACATGAAAAGGGGCGTTGTACGGAAAAGAGCATAATAGAGCGGCTTTTAAAGATCTACTGGATAAACAGCACTTGAAAGATCTTTGGAAGGTGCAATGTATCAAAAGAACTTTTACCCAGTTATTGCAAACTTTGATCAGCGCTCTTCATTCGTTGAAATATTTGAAGTTTCATTGTCATATATCAATTAACGGCTATTGACTCGGCAGCCGTTACACTGCACTGCAGCAGTTTGCGCTTTTACTTTATTATATCTGAAGCACAACGTTATCATCCCAAAAGTTGTAGACAAATATCAGAAAACATTTCATTTTTGGCATACTTGAGCCTTGAAAGTTTTCTTGGTTCTAGGTATTCGAGATTCGAAAAGAGAGAAAGGGAGGGTTGAATACACTAAGCTTCTACAGTAGTATAATATCTTGCAGGTGAACTCAGTCCAACAAACCTGACAGGAGAATGAACTTCTCCAAATTGCTCACGACCTTCATCAGTCTCTCCTGCTTGGTGAGACCTCCTCCACACTATAATAATACACCACGAACAACCCCCTCTCAAGCAATGAGATATACAATCCAAGTTACTTTCACCAAGTACCCACCTCACTAACCACCTTTAGAGCGTAATCAGCTGCTGCAATCTCTATCTTAACCCGTCCGGGCTTAACACCTGGACGCCTTCTATTCCAGCCTGCCTCGACGTCCTCGCGCACCTCAAATGATGTACAGTAGAATCCGTAACTTGTACACAACTGTCCTATGGGAACATGGTGATCAGCATCAAATTGACCCCGAGGCTCATTTTGCACCTCATTTACTGACCACGGTTCCCACAGGGTTGTATCGTCGTGGTGCATCAGATTTTATATCCTGTAATAACATACATAAACTTACATCTCACTCATCTCACCCATCTCACCCATCTCCTCAAATCATGTACAGTACCTGATGTAAATGTTGCTATTTTTCATTTTGTGTGTGTAGAGACATAATACAGTAGTTTAACACGAGTATGCTGATTTAACGACTTATGCTGAATATGATGTGAGGTATTGCGGGTATGATGGGGTCGTGTGAAGGGAGTTTAATACTAAACGTAAGATCTTCTTGTATAATCTTCTCTGTCTCCTAATAACTCGTTATCTTCTAGTTTCGCAGTCGCAATTTAGGCAGTTGATATCGGTGGTCTAGTGCTCCCTCACTTTTCCAAAGGTCAGTAAAGTGGAAGTCTGCATTTGGATTTCCTTTGATTCAACTAATAAGATAAGTTGATTGGGTCTGGCAGGAGTTCCCGCTTTGAAAATCTTTGAGATATTATGTAGGTAGGCTTATACACCCGGGAAAGTTTTCTCTGTAGTGAGATGAAGAATCCCTTAACAGCCAAACTTGATACCCCCAAAGGTACGAGTACAGAGCTACTCTATGGATAGTGATGGTATCTTCTTCAAAGTATTTCAAACCTCTCTCTATCCATCTACCATTGACATTAAGAACCAGCTAGCCGAGTCTCAAGAAACAATCACAATAACCATCGCCGACTCAACGACTAAAAACACCCCAAATTAATTATTATCAATCACCCAACCTTCCGCTGGGCCCACAGCCAACCGACCAACCAACCAACCAACCACTCGACCAAGAATTTCAACCAAAATCGGCCTGCCTTAAAGCAAACACAACGAAGTCCGGCGAACCTCATGATACCCCAGATATCAAGACCACCACTCCGAACACCCCAGTATTCACCTCCCCCCATCATCTCTCCAGATCCAAACTCCACGTGCTGATGAACTAAGCGAGGGCAATTGAACGAGCCGCCATCTGTACTGTACGGATAGTGGAGAACAAGCTTCCGACATCCAAACTCTAATTCTGATTAGGCAAGTCGAATCGGTCCATTTTGTGCGACATGCAACAAAAACTCTATAAATGGAAGGATCCATCCATAGTCTCGAAGTTTTCCCCACACTCTCGAAGGGGGGAGGGGGGTACGAATATAGATATCACCAATGCACGTCACCAAGAAATACGCCATCGATTTGCGAGACCCACATCAAGAATAAATAGCAAAGTGTGATTAATGCAATCAGTTCCATGAATCAATCCATTGTCCATTGTCATTTCCTCAAATTAACTAAGTCACTCTACCTTAAGTAGGACCTCCTGAATCTACAGAATGAAGGGAGTACACGACTCCCCAGCCCAACACTAATCCTCCCAACTATTTCTCATCGCATATACAGTTGAACTCCTGAGTTGTCGCTTTTCATCTCGTCTCCTTCGTTTGCCACCGGGTATTTAATCTCCTCTTCATCAATAATCTACACTAATTCACAGAACTTTTTAATCTATCCCCTTCTCAACCGCTTGGAGTAAGACTCTTTTCTCCAACACTACTAACAGCTCGTCTTCCCCAACCTCCCCAGCCGCCCATAAACCCACCACCGGTCGCTGCAGGTGCTGCAGGTGCTGCCGTTTGACTTCGTTCAATCATAGGCGCGCTTGGAGTCGAACGATGAAGGGTGATGGTTGGGGAATCATTAGAAGTGTTAGGTCCATTGAGTCCATTAAGGGCAAGCACCTTGCGCAGTGCCTCTAGTTTGGCCTTGGCTTCTTCGGCTTCTTGTTCCGCAATAGCTTTTCCGGTTTTTGCCTGTACAAGTTCAATAACAAGAGCTTCTGTATCGACATCCGACTTTGTGGGCGTTCCTTCTGCTGAGGAATTTGACGAGTCCCGTTTTTCTGACTCTCTTGCTGCTATGGCTGCTGCGTTGAGACTCGAAGTGCGTTTGCTATACGATGCAGTCCTGGTGGATTGACCGGAATCTGTTCGACCGAGCCTAAACTCCCGTAGTCCACTATTCGATGCTCGAGATGGCCATTCATTTTCCATATCTTTATTGCCATCCGGTGTGCTGCCGGCACCCTTCCTGGCTTTTAATTCCTGGATTTGTTTTTCCAGTCGCTGCTTCTCACTGTGTGCGTTTCGGGCGTGCATGTGGCTTGCTTTGACTTGGTCATTGAGATTAGAAATTTCCTGTGCTTGTTCTCCTATCCGTCGAGTCGCTTCCTGGGTCTTGGACTGTTCAATGACGAGTTGTTCTTTTGACCGAGATAGTTCATCTAGTAATTGCAACTTTGATTGCGATATTGAATCTCTGCGTTTCGTTTGTGTATCATTAAATCTTCCTTCCAAGTTTTCTAGAAGTGTTGAAACGTCCTGTTCTTCAGCGATGGAAGAACTCGAAGAGGAATCTCGTGATTTATTTGGGAGTACTGGAGAGGAAGCATCTTGATCGCCACCAAGGGCGTCTGATCCCCCTTTATCTACTAGACTCGCTTTCACAGTCTCTAGACTTTCGCCGCTCATCACGGTATCCGAGCTTGTTTTCTTCCTCAAAGCATTTAACAGAGTTCGGAATGCCTGCTGGTCTTCTTCTCGTTCCTCTCTTTCTTTTTGTAGCTGAGTTGCAAGCACGGCGTGGTCTCTTTGCATCTCACTCAGTGCCGCCAACAGATCCTCAATTTGACTGTGCAAGTTCCTATCTTGATGTGGTGATTTTGACAAAACAGACGCCGTCCGAATAGAAGTAATATCGGCATTTGAAGAGTCACGGGATACGGAGGTGGCATCCGTCGACTGGCTCATCATGCTATCCGAAGCACCACCCTCCATCGAATTTAGTGTTGAAGCAATGCTTTGCTTCGAGGGGGATCTTCGCAAGAAGCTGACGGGTCGTGATGGAGCTGTCAAGCCAGGACTGAGGTTTGGTTTTGTGTTCGATCCCGCCCATAATCGACCAAGAAATCTTGCGGCTGTGGATCCAACGGTTTCTGAAGGTATCGCTGCATCCACGGCCCCGGCCTCCTTGAAACTCAGTTCCAATGCCTGCAAACTTTCATGCGTGACCACCCCAGTAAGACTGACGAAATCGTTAACAAATTCGTCGGCATTATAATGATAGACATCCCAAAGCCCCCTCGAAAGTAGCAATTGCATGACATCCTCCAATTCGGTGCAAGCCAGTATCTTTTGCTCGTTTTTTCGCATAAGCGATAAAGCGACTCTCATTATGGTCTCCGAAGCACCCTCGGCAAAAATAACATCGTATATTCGGAAGAGCATCGGTAAAGGACATGTAACAGCGAAGAAGGATAGGAACCACTGCGAAACATATGACGGATCAATCTGAAGGATGTCCAATCGAGCAGAAAGTTCGGGTAAATGTTGTTTAAGCAACTCTCGGAATTGATGTATTCGTACATGGAGGCCTGATAAATCTGGAAGAAAGCAACTTCGGAGGTCGTAATGCTCCATCAATCTAGTACAGTTAGCATTTTCCCAGACGTGAAAGAGGCTATAAAGCGACATACCTAACAAGAACGCAAAAGGCTTGCTTTTCGCCCATATGCATAAGCAATGGGCCAACAATAAAGCCTAGCCCTTGACAATAACCGATCTTATGGTCATACAAACTGAAGCATTTTAACACTCTCCCAAGCATTCGTTGTCCATCTCCCTCGGGATCACGGAACATTTCCACTCCTGGGAAACTTCTTCCCAAGTCCTTCCCAATTATACCCTCATATGGGCTGGATTCGCCGCAGAGTCTGTCGAACTCCTCCTCCAACAACGCGTCTCTTGCACCAGACATGCTCTGCCAAACAACACCTCGTAATGGTGGGGGAACACCACTTCTGATCTTCTTCGACAGTAATGTTGGCAGGTATTGTGCCGTCCTATTGTAGTCTTGGACCAGGGCAGCGTAGAACTCGAGATCCGTCATTGGAGGTGGGGGTAACATCGAATATCGTAATGCGGAAGGTGTTGGGCCATTGACCAGTCTCTTTAAATGTTGTATGGAGGGTGGCCTAGTTTGTCTTCTGACTTGTCTGCTGTCGCGTTCATTTTCGACAACCTGCACTTTAGCAATACCGGACTTTGGATTTGAGACCAGATTGTTGTTCTCTTGCTCGAGCCTTGCGAGCAATAACGCAGTAGACTTGGAGTTGTTAGCATTAGACATAACCGAACATTGCTGCAAGACTTACATCGTCTGAGGATTCGCTGCGTGGTTCCTTTTCTTCTGTCTTCTCAAGCTCTTCCCAATTGACCTGTTCTGCTTCTTCTGCTTCTTCTGCTTCTTCTGATTCCACCGAGATGTCACTATCTCGCTTTCCAACTCCATCTGGAAAAGTTTGGTATCCCAAGTCAACTGGGCTTATTGGGCTAACCACCTCTTTGCCAGCGGGATCCACCATGGTTATTCGTGGGGAACCTTCTTCTTGTTCTTCCAAATCCTCCTGCACATCCTCTAACTTGTATATTTCTGTGTCTGTATGTGCGGTATTCGGAGACGGGCTCGATTGTGGGGTGTCGAAATCTCGTTTCGATGGGGAGATGGGGGTTGAAGTTACTCGCAACTTGCTGGCCGTGAATATATTGGTACGTGTATCAACAGTTAAAACTGGCGGTTCCGACAAGCGGACTGTGACCATGGAATCGTGAAGCATTGGCAGTTGCGAAGCAGAAGCAGGAGGTGTGTTTTCGCTGCTGTCGATCCTTCTGGGCGAGGCAGATGCGGATTTCCCGTCAATTGGAAAAGCACCTGCACCAACTGGAACTTCTTTTACCGCATCCATGTGCACTGCATCGGCTGGACTTGCGGACGTTCTGGACTCCATAACAAAACTCGATTGCGCAGGCTATTCTTGCCTGGACACGAGAGGAATGTTCTTTCTGTTTTGCAGCCAGCTTGCGCACTCTCCTGAGTCCTGTATCCTGACAGCCTCCACTTCTACCAGTGTTCCTTCCTTTCACGGCTACTTTTTCCTCTTTTTCCTCTTTTTCCCCCCCTTCAAACTCGGACCACTCGATTGGACTTGACACACTTGGCAGCAAATTGATGCCGTGCGGTTTGGCTTGGTCGAGTCGAGTTGAATCGATTCTCAAAGTGCAGCTGCAACTGCAATCTCAAATGCGCAATGCTTCCAGCTTGCGTAGAGATGCACTCACTGCGATTGCAATGATGCCACTACCACTTCAATAAGCGGCCGTTATAAAATAACAGTGCACCGAAGTTTGTTGCACAGATATTGGAGCTTCTCGAAGCTTGACTGGGAATATCGGGGTTAGCGACCGAATCGTAGGCTGCACACTGCAAATAGACCGTTCCGTTTCGTGGAAGCCTCCTGGAGATGTTTCAATTGGACCCTAAATTATTATGCTTGCCGTGGGCTAAAGAACAGCAATAGCAATAGCAATATCAACAGCAACAGCAACAGTAATAGACAACAAACACAGAATGACGCAGCAAAAGACAACGATTAAGGAGCGTAGAGGACTCGAAGACACTGAAATTACCAACGAGAGCCGGCTAAGGAGCGAAAGAAGGTTATCAGAGACAGAAACGGGCAACGAGGAAGAAGTGGAGGTGGAGGTTCGGAGGATAGACCTGAGTGCAGGTGCTTGATGCTTGATTGCCCGTGATTTCCTCAAGGCTCAAGCCCCTCGAGCAGCCGCTGGTTGGCCAAGGAGACCCATAATAATTTCCAGAAGGGGAATGTGATTGGTTGGTCGCTCATCACAACCCAAATTGGGCCCAAGTCTTGGAGCGGTGATTGGCTGCAGGTTGGGAGTAATCAGTCTCTTCCTCTCCAAGCCTCAAGGTCCCCTTTTCCCAGGGCCCAGACGACACCGACCACCATCACCACCCTCCATCCAGCTATTTCTGTATCATATGGTCATACTGTATGGCTTCATTCCTCAACTCCATCCTTCCGATTCCTTCGTCATCCTACTTCCAAGACTAGACTATCGAACTCTCGTAAATAATAACCGGCAAATCCTTACTTATCGATATATTTATTTATATATTCATACTACGGAAGTATAATACTCGGGAAATATTTAAAATAAAATAAAATTCCACCGTTCCTGCTTCCTTCCTCTCTCCCCAGCCCATCCCAGCCGCCGCATTAATTTCCCGAGCCACTGAACCACTGAGCCACTGAACCACTGAGCCACTGAGCTGGCCAAATCCTAAAAGGCACACTGGAGGTTCACCCATCCATCCATGGCCAAACCCCCACCAAATTCTATGCGCTCATATGAATCCACCTCCCCGCGCATGGTCCATTAGTCCATTGGTCTCACTATTATCTGCGGCTTAAAGTTTATGCTATGCGTCTCTCTCTTCAAATAAAAAAAAACTCAACAACACATATTTCTTGGTTTTCATCGCGTTGAGCGCGCCGCCTCTGCAAAACATATGCAGTGTCTAGATTTTCATTTTGTACCTGCATACACCACTAAACCGAGTCGAGTTGCCCAGTTGCCCAGTTGCCCCTTTTCCTTTTCGGAAAACTTACCCTGTCTGGACTCTGTGGACAGATCCCTGCTGGCCGACCGTGAACGAAAGTGCACAGCAGCACCCACCGCAGCACCACCGCGGGCAAGTACCACTTGGTGAGCGTGGTGAGCGTGGAAATTAAGACGAACTCACAGAGTACGAAATGTAAAACTGACAGGTTCCAGTGTACGGAGTACATGGTGGCAATTTATATCTATCGTATTTTCGGGCTGTGTACAATGACGAGGACACCAGGCAAACGGCAGTTATTGTGTCGTGTGTTCAGTACCGCTAGCCGCTGTACAGCGTACTCCGTCGTCCTCCGCAAACATGTGGCGTTGTATACACAATTTTGTGGGGAAGACAGCGTTCCTTACAGAACTCTTCTTGAAGTAGGTAATGTGGTTCTGCGAAACTACCAATCAACCTTCTGATGATTCTGCCCTTGAAGAATTGTAACTATTGAACTCATGAACCTAGATCTTTTGACATTGTTTTTATAGAGAATTTGAAGCGCTTTTTTAACTTATTTCAGACTCTTATAAACTAATGCCTTTAGGATTTCATTGAAATCGGACTAAAGATATAAATTAGGGAAGCCTTTACTTACTGTTGGTTGAAATGTTTATTATAAGCCGGATTGTAGTACTGGAATACTAAGATTAAGAAGAAACAGCTCTAGTGTCACTTCATTTGACGTTGCCCTATCAAAGCGTGGCTTTTGTGCCTTTGCAAATTGAAATGAGAGTGAGCCAGTAGCTCTTCAAGTAAAAACACCCCGATATCATACAATTCAAACATACAGCTCAAAGCACCCCTCTTGACTTGGGGAAGAGATCATGATTGTCTCATTCAGACGGTTTTCGTGGTTTTGACGTGTAACAGGTTCGTCCCAATTTTTGATCCGATTTCCATAAAATCCCATCATTGATGTACTCCACCCCCTTCCTTTGTCTTCAGGAAACACATTAATTAAAAACGGATGAACTTTGATCGCCAATTATCAGACAAGCGCATGTTTCGTTTTGGACTCATATTTGTCGTGTACCGAGTATCAATGGCTGCAATACACAAATCTAGCAAAGTAAACTTTCCTAACTTTTCTTTTTATTTCGCATGATACAAGTGGAAGCAACGAGATATATAAACCAAGACATGGCTGTCTTCATAACTCTATTCGGTTGATATTTACATGTGCATTTTTTTGTTATTTACAAATCTGAGACGACGTATCCCCAGTGCTGACCCCTCACCCCATTCCTCTTTCCCCCTTTCTGTACTTTCCTAACAAAGCTAATTACCACGTTGAGAAAAGAAAATCCACAAAAAATACAGATTATAACGATCTTGACCAAGCATCCTTCATACTCCCCAATATCTGCTCTGAATCCAGGGTCTGCAATTAGAAGCAACGAACTCCTTAGCATCCTCCTGCATAAGAAGCTTAGACGACAAGACTAAGAGATACACCTTAAAAAAATACCACCGCCTCGGCAGACAACAACCGCGATCTGTGGAAAGCCCTCAAAGGTGGTTCCAACAACTTCGGCATCGTGACAAAATCCACACTCAGAAGTTTCCCATGTGGTAAAATTTGGGGTGTTGGGTATTTTATCCCACTTTCCATGAAACCGTCAATAAGATGGACAGTGACGAGTTCAGTCACGGAGCCGGTCTCATCATAACCTTCTCTCTTATGTTCTAAAGCCCAATTTCTAACTCCTCAGTGCCAACCTCGCAACCACTAGCGCCCCAGAGAACCCAAAGAAATGGCCGAAATACTGGCAAGCAAACCCGTTTTCGTCACTCTGGCGTTACTGGAGTTCATGCAAAGTCCAAACCTTGACCAGTGCAACATGGGAAATGACCACCCTGAATGTTGGCGGTAGACGACAAACATTCAGCAGCACAACTATCCTCAATGATCCAACTGCAGTCTTTGCCACACATCACATATACTGCGAAGCCTTCGACTCACTTCGCCGTGTGAATCTAAAGGGCTTGATATTCACAATTGTCTTCTAGCCACTCCTACCATCCTGGGCACGAAAGGGCGATGAATATTCCCTCGGTCTACGCGATACCACCGAATCCCTCGTAATTGTAAGCTTCTCAGTCAACTGGGACAAGCAGGTAGATGATCAAGTTGTTAAAAGTATTACTCATACTACACTTGAGAAGATTGAAGTATTTGCTGCATCTAGTACCGTAATACGAGTCACAGGTTTCGATACTTGAATCATTGCAACGAATGGCAGAAACCACTAGAGAGCTATGGCGAGGATAATTGGCAATTTCTCAAGGATGTTAGCAGGAAATACGATCCGGAGGGGTTGTTCCAAAGAGGTTGCGTAGGTGGATTTAAGCTCGATGTCGAGAAAAGAGCTCGTGACAAAGACCATGATGCTCTCTGTTAGATAGAGAACATCGCGTCATGTAGGTACAACTGCACAGTCATAAACCCCAAGTCTGTATAATTAATGGGTTCAATCCAGTCAGTCAATTGATCCCCAACTTCCGAAACAATGCCTTCTCATAGGTGCCCGCAATACAATGATCAAGATTCTTACTACCTCGGCAGAATACTGTTTATTGCCACGGCTTGACAAGTACTAGGAGTAGCGATAATTAACAATTAGTGAATATACTATCTACAATCGTAGTCTGGTTCTCTGGTTAACAAAAGTTTAGCTATATAATCAGAGCGCATTTAGCTGTCAAATAGAGGGGCATTCGGACCAGAATTAGCTAGGGGGAAAGTCGTATTTTTGGTCTCGATTTGAAACGCATTTGGCCATATAACTAATGATCATTTGGGTGTCAAATCGGCTGTCCAATCAAGGGTTATTTGGCTATATAATTGAAGCGCATCTGGCTGTAATATGTAGGGGCATTTGGCCATGTAATTAAAGCGTATTTGGCTGTCCAATTAACTATTATTTAGCTTTTTAACAGATTAGTAGTTAGAAGTTGATGAATATTCTACTAACCCTAGCCCTAATCTTCACCTGTTATATATGCTTCGAACCAAGATATACGTCTTAATATATTATACGGAAGGACAAGTTAAGGACAAGTGGTCCATATGTTCTGCAATGCAATTGACTCAGACCATGACTAATCGTACAGTAAAAGACACAGGAACTCTGCGACACGAAGGATATAGATTGGAAAATCATAATCAGTACTAGTAATCCCCCAAAGCTATTATGTTTCCCCAAGCAAATTTTCATATCCTTCCTGGTATCGACGCCCCAAAAAAAAACATAAACACATCACTATTCGCTCTCATCAAAATCATCCTCAGTCTGCTCATCTTCAACAATAGCAGATTCCTCATCATCATCATCCACGTCCACTTCATCTTCGTCATCGGAATCAATGTATACTGGTTGGGTCTTTGTCTTTGTCTTCGCAACAACTGCGGCAGCTCGAGCGGGGCGGCCCCGACCTCTTACAGCTGGCTGTGGTGGCATCGATTCATCCGCAGAATCCTCCTCCGCAGTCGCACTTCCCCCGGCTTTGTCATCCATATCTATGACCTCGTCTTCATCATCGTCTTCGTCGCTAAAAACATCTTTCTTGGCCATTAGTTTGGACTTTTTGGCGGCATAGGCTTTAGCTTGCGGGGAGAGGGCGACAGGTTTTGGCTCAGCAGCCTTTTTTGCTGGAGGCGCAGCTTTAGCAGCGACTTTCGGCTTCGGGCCACGCTTCACGATAGCTTTAACAGGTGCTTTCGCAGCCGGGGCAGGGGCTTTGGAGGCAGCTTTCTTTGGCAATGGCATAATGTCATCATCCTCGTCCACAGACAAGAAGCTATCGATATCCAGAGTATCTTTAGCAGCTGGTGGGGCCTTTTGAGGCGATGATCTTGCTAGCATCTCATAGTTTGTCTCATCCCCATCTGAGAAATCAAAGGTCTTGCTGGGCTTTGATTTAATTTTGGGCAAGTCATTGCTAGTAGATCTTCCATGACTACTCTCAGGTCGGGACATGGCAAACAGTGAGACACGCCCGCTGGATTTGTTCGTAGTGTTGCCTCCGCCAATACCTTTGACCATATCTCCAACGTCACCAAGAAGCTGGTCATCATCGCTTTCTGAATCGTCTTCGATAACCCATTTCTTGGGAGCGGCAGCAGCAGCACGTTTACTTCTCCCACCACCCACTGCAGGTTGTTCACTCGGCGCCCGAGACTCTTGCTTTGGAGGCTTCAATGATTCGAAATCGTCATCTGATAATAGAGAAACTGCCCGAGTTTCCTGGGGGGTATCATCCACACCGTCGGAACCCATCGAGTTGGAGTTTGGTTTGGCCTTTGGTTTGACGTTGAATGCTTCAAGGAATCGTTGCTGGGCCTTGGGCTGGGGTTTTTCGACAACCTTTGATGCCTTCGATGCCTTGGAGGCCTTCGGAGCATAATCATCATCCGCCTTCTTGGCTTTGCTGTCAATGTTCTTGCCAGCTCCGATCTTTCGAGAAGCTCGTCGATTCGTGTTCCTGATGGACTTTTGATAATCCTCCTCCTCTTTCAACTGATCCTCCCATTCTTGGATAAACGCGTCAAGGTCCTGGCACCAAAGATCTTTTTCACTGAGCTTCTCCATAGTGTCGTGTTCTTGTTTCTTGCCGAGCATTTGAGCTTTCAATTTATCTACACGTTCTTGTGTGAGGGACCAAATAGGCATCTACACAGGTTAGCATCAGATATCAAATGAGGAGCACACAAAATGCGTCTCGACATACCCCGAGCAGATAATCAAAGTCTCTGGCACCAGCATCTTCATCATCGGCAACATCGTCATCGTTCTCTACAGTGTCGTCGGTTTCACCAGCCTTCTGAGCGTCTTTGACTTTGGAGAAAGCTTCATATTCACGCTTTCTCAGCTCGGCAACGAGAACGGGCTTTTTCTTCTTAGAAACCACAAGTGTATTCTCGATGATCTCCATTACGAATCTAGCCTGGTTCTTGAGCTTTCTGTACTCGTTATTGATCTTGGCGAGCCAATATACCTGCGCACAATTAGCAAAGCGAAAAGAATTTGACGGAGCATTAAAGTACCTTTCTTTTGGTATACATTTCCAATCGATAGGTATAGTACTCCTCAAGGATATCTTCAACCTTCTCATACTTACGAATCTGGCCACGTGTATCGAATGCAACAAGATTGGTAGCATTGATTGTTTTGGTCATTTTGAATCTCTCCAAGAGGCCATCAGCCAATGCACCCTTCATGTTCTTTTCATCCATTTGGACAACAAAGTGCACGCTTCGATGGTCGTTGTACTCTTTGTAGTCCTTGATGAAAGATGGGACCTTCTCCCCTTTGATGATGTCTTCAAGTTTGCCTTTGAAGTCGTCTGTCCAGACACGGATAGGCAACTCAGTAATTTCTACTTCCGCAGGCCCGGTTTCTTTGATGAGACCATTAAAGGAATACTTGCCAGGAGATGATTCTTCAGGAGTACCTTTCCATCCACGGAACCACGGCAACATTGGTTCAAATGGCTTTTCCTCTCCATCAGATCCCTCGAGACGACCCATGCGACGCCTGAGATTGTTGACAACATCAATGGGGTGATAATTTGGTATTGACGTGCTCCAACCGGTACCAATTCCTTCGGCACCATTAACAAGAACCATTGGCACAACAGGACAGAATACCACTGGCTCAATCTTTTTCCCTTCCTCCACGTTGTGTTCATAATTGGGTTCATCAAGTACCGAGAAGACCCGTCTTGCGAACGGCGATAATCTCGTAAAAATGTAACGAGGGCTTGCAGCATCTGTACCTCCTGCCAGACGACTACCAAAATTTCCACTTGGCTCGAGACAGTTTACATTGTTAGATCCGACGAAGTTTTGAGCAAGTCCAATAATCGTTTGGTGCATAGATGTTTCACCATGGTGGTAAGCAGTATTTTCGGAGACGTATCCACCAAGTTCCACCACCTTCATATCTCGAACGAGATTCCGTTTGAAACAAGCATACATGACTTTTCGTTGGCCAGGTTTGAATCCATCAATTACAGAAGGAAGGGAACGTAGGTTGTCGGCCATACTGAAGAGGATAAGTTCCTTGTTAATAAAGTTGTCGTAGGTCAAGGTCTTGGTTGAATGGTCGAGAAATGTGCCGGGCACGAAGTCTCCTAACCAGGCCTTACGAGCGTCGGCCTTCTTCTTGGCGAAGGCCAGTTCTAACATCTCCTCTTCCTCTGGCTTGATTGACACGAATTCTCGCAGGTGCTGATCTAGATTACTGAAGTAAACTTGCGCATCTTCGGGCAAACTTGTACCCAAACCCTTGTAGTACTTATGCTTCCATGCTCTATCGTTTCCATGTCTCTCCTTCCATGTTTCGTACTCGGGAAGGGTGAAAAAAGACTTAGAGCTGATGGGCTTCTTGGGGTTCGGACCTTTGTATACTTTGACAATCGGAGTAATGAACTCTTGGAAGAAGTCCGGAAGCTTGAGCAAACTTGGAAACTGGACTTGGAGAAAATTTATCAAAAGACCTTTAATATGACTTCCGTCGTGATCCTGATCAGCCATTATCATCAAATGGCCGTAACGAAGACTCGTCGTATCCTTGTAAACTTGCTTATGTTTCAGTCCGAGAAATTGTTTGATGTTATTGATTTCGGCATTCTTCGAGATTTGATCGATACTTGCATCTCGAACATTGAGCAATTTACCTCGAAGCGGAAATACACCAATTCGGTCTGGGTCTAGGACTGCTCTTCCTGCGACAGCTAGACCTTTTGCAGAGTCTCCTTCGGTAAGGATCAAAGTACACAAGTGGCCACGTTTGGTACCAGCCAAGTTTGCATCGACAAGCTTAGGGTTACTCATTCGTGAACGCCTGTTGCCGTCGCTCTTAGCAAGCTGTTGATCTGCCTTGGCAGCCTGGAAGTTCAGAATATTCTGTACAGCTTCCGTCTTGCCGATTTCGGCGAGAAATTTGGTGGACAATATACATTTGCTACCAAACCTGCCCTTGGGTGTTGTGAGTTGCTCCTTGGTTTGAGACGTGAATGAAGGATTCACAATGAGTGCATTAACAAACAGGAAGATGTGGTTGCGGATTTGATTGGCCTTCAACGCCGCACCTTTGGGGCTTTTCTTCTTCACGACATCCAAAAGCTTCTCGCAGATTTGATCGGCAATGTAGTTGACGTGTGTACCACCCGAAGTAGTTGCAATTGAGTTGACGAACGAGACTTGGTTGAAAGAGCCGTCTGAAACTGCAAAGGCAACCTCCCACCGCTCATGTGCCTTTGGATCCTCAAGAATAACAGTAGCCATTGTTGGTTTCTCGCCTTCTTGCATACCGCGTTCTTTTTGAATGGCCTTGGCGTACATCTCGCAGTATTGCTTGAAACTCAAATTGAGTTTCGTCCCGTTGAGGGATACCTTGACGCCTTTCACAGTACCGGCCATGTCATAAACACGACGTTTGACAAGAGCTTCGAAGTCATCATCTATTCCATCCATTTTGAATCTAGCATAGTCAGGCGTAAAGGTAATGCGGGTGAAATCGGGAGATTTGCTGGCAGAGATTTTTGCTTTGCCCATCTTGCCCATGTTGTCAGTCCAGGTTTGCTTGTATCGCTGGCCCCGATTCGAGTCTTGTGTTTCGACTGTAAACTGAGTACTGAAGATATTACATAACTTGGCTCCGAAACCATTACGACCACCAGCAGTTTTTTCCTGCTCGTCATCATAGTTGGATCCAGTCAAAAGGTGACCGAAAATCATCTCAGGAATGTATACTTTTTCTTTCTATTATCCTACTATTAGCAAGAGCACGACAAAAAGTTTTTAACTCACTACTTGCCTGGTGTATCTCAATTGGGATTCCTGCTCCGTCGTTCTCAACACTAATCTCGCCCGTTTCACGATCAACAGTGACTTTTATCATTTTCATGTTTGGGTCATTTTGCTTGTTGTCTGCTGCATTCACGAGAATTTCATCGAGAATCTTGTAAAGACCTGGCACAAAAGTGACCTTTCGATACTCCATCTGTGATGCTTCCGAGTTGTATACCCACATCTGCTGCTCAGTCTTCTCCACGGAGCCAATATAGGTGTCAGGACGTTTGATGATGTGTTGCAACTGGGTAAGTTTTTGGTATTTATCTGTAGCAGTCTGGTTGCTCTTCGAGGGCTTTGGGTCAGAAGGGCCGTCGAGATTCATGCTCTCGTTGTAATTCTCCTGTAGAGGCTTTCCTACAGCTTTCTTGGCGGGAGCCTTCTTCTGCTTTTTTGCATTCGGCGGGGTGTTTGACAGCGCGGACTCATCATCCATAGAGACGTGGTTATCAGAAGGTGGATCTTCGTCATCGCTTTCTAGCATTGGGCGCTTCTTGGGAATGGTCTTAGTTTTCAATGTGGTTTGTGTCATCTTTTTTGCGGGCGCCTTTGTGGCTTTAGGTGCTTTAGGGGCCTTTGGAGCAGCAGCTTTCTTTGCTGCGGGTTTTGCCTTGGATTTCTACGCAGATTTTGGTTAGTTTTGGTCATTGAACCAGAGAGAAAGGGGAGGGGTCAATTGATAGTGAATAATAGCCAAAAACATACAGGTACTGCAACCGGGGAAAACTGATCCGAGTCAGCATCCGAGTATCCATTGACCTCCGAGTCCTCCATCAGCGAGTCGTCACTCATGGCGGCGGTGGGAGGTGTAACGCGTCCAATATTGGGGTGGGAGGGCGAGGTTGTCTCAATGTTGTTTGTATATTTGAAGGAGTAAGCCGAATTGGTGAAGCTGCAGGAGTGTTGCGGTAGGCAGCAGAGGCGGGCTGTAGGTTGTATTAACGGACCATAAAGGAAGGACTGTGAATTGGAATTGGAGTTGTTGTACGACTGTTATTGTCGCATTGTTTTGAGGGCAAGGAGGTGTGCTGGGTGGTGGTCGGTGATGGGGAAGCTTCAAGGATCTCACCAGAGCCTTCTGATTACCTTTGTTTTTGTTTGCGACCCCAGCTGGGACCTGGCTCTTTCTTCGCGACAACCACGCGACTATTCCACATCTGCCTGTGACTGCCTGAGGCCTATATACGGCACGTGACAAAGCGGATCCGACCATCCGGTCGCGAGGTCCATCCATCCCCAGGGCCATCTTGGGCCATCTTGGGCCATTCATCTGTAGGTGTGGTGTGGTGTGTACCTAGCTACGTAGGGGAGTCACTAGGGACGCCTCCAGGCTGCAGGCTGCAGGCTGCCCTACCACCGCTACCTGTGGGTGGTGCTGGCTCACCAACCAAACACGTGACCTTCCCAGCGGAGCTGGACCAGGACCATTAACAGTAGGTACCCTATAGGTACCTAGATCATCTGTGCAGGACCCCCAGGCTGCCTGACCCCTGACTGCCATTGGTGGCTGGTGCTGGCTCCCCTCTGGGAATTCTCCGCCATTGGACTTGGGACGACAAGGCAGCCCTAACGACTGCCGTCCACCCAGCCCCTCCACCCCCCTTTTCTCATCGGATCGCTATGAAAGCTTCGCTTTTAGAAGACTGACAGGTCACACTCGCTTCTGAATCTCATACCCAACTCCCAACTGCCAACTGCCAACGTCCGTGGCGCTCGTGGACCAGGGAGCACCTGTGGCACTCACAGAACAAATTCGCCATGAGGGACAGTTTCCGATGGGAACTGACTGCGCTGGTCCGCCCTTTGCAACTCCCGCGAGGTCATACAGCTCCCCCGTGGGTATCGGCCACCTCCAATTCCTGTGTACTCCACGCGTTCAAGAGATCTGAAACTTCAACGGCTGTCAGAAGCAGGTCCCGAGCGAAGGCGAAGCCTCCTCGCTGGTGTGACAGGCTTCCACTTCCAGACCAAGCTGCAGGAAGCACTGCGAACAAGGGCTCCCTATTACGCGGCTCGACATCATTATATGCTCGCTGAGAACCTCTTCTGGTCTTTTGATGTCTTCCAAGGCCATTAGGTTACCTGGTTCTCGTTTTCTTGAGTTACTTATGCAGTGTTTGGCAGCTCGTCTGGTCTCTTGTCGACTCCTTCAAGGAAACTAGCATTGTCCCCTAGCCTGTCAGTTTGAACCCCGCGAAGTCAGCCTCGAGTCTTCTTAGGAGAATTTTCGATCACCAAGGCATGTAGAAACGCATGGAGCCTGTGTCAACCAATCATGCCGTCCTGCATCCTTGATCTCGTTTCTCTGTTTGTCGAAGTGCATAGGCGACAACGTGGTTGGCCTAAATGGCATGAATCGCCGCATGGGTGTATCGGAAATCTGCAGAATTTGGCTGATCTGGGTCACACATCTAGACTCCGACTTGAGTCCGTGATTCGAGTATAGATGCCTAGTACTATACCAGTATCAATACTGATGGCAGTCCGTGCAGGTTTGCTGCTCTACCAGGCTTTTTGTCGTTTGTTCTCCTTAAAGAATCCGAGCTTTCGAGAGCCGAAATCAATGGTCAAGCTATCAATACCAGATGCCAGTGGCACTAAATCGGTCTTGGTGTCTCTCTATTATGCCCTTGAGTCCATTTTTGAAGGGTGGAGCCACCAACCAATATCCCGCCATGCGCCTGCATGCATGGGTACAATTCCTGGAAGTAGTTTTCAAGTGACAGCTGTGGACTTTGCGCTAGTTGTGGACAGGGAACATTCTCATCATTTTCTCGAAGGGCCGTAGAAGTTCTTTGAGAAACAGGAGGAGAAATATGTGATCAGCCACGGATAGGGACATGGAGTTTACTAAGATGATGGAAAGCTGGTAGAATAAATCCAAGCGCCATGTATATGATTGCTGTCCCCCAGTGGAAGTCATCCTTGGGGGGTGTAGTCCACGTGCATCGAGTCAGCATAGTTGTCTTTGGGCTTTTCGTCTTAATTGCTATGCTTTCTTTGACCGTCTCAAAGGGAATGGCACTCCACCACCTGAGCGCACCCGCAGAAACTGCAGCCTCCCGACCCAAGACTCCATGCCAGCATTTGTGTCCACCGATAATTCTACCCACTTCCAAACAAACCCCGTTCCCGATGGGGATGTGGCACCTCAAGCTCACCTTCTGAGACTGGAAAGATGTGCTTCTGATGTCACGCCGCCTTTTGGATTCTTCCATTCGGCTCTTCCGCTGTTATGAGACCTACCTAGTGAGACAAATGCCTCGAGCGTTGCCCTGGGCTCCGTATGTAGGTTGCTTGGAGGGCATGCTGCTCCATGGTGACGGGTACGGGAGCAAAGAATCTATAGAGAAGCCTTCTACTCATAGTTCAAAGTTTTATTGCCATCCTGGATGTCATCTCGTTGGGGGGTTCATTTCATTCACAAGATAACCATACAAGCAGAACCTTTCCTATACCAAGTTGTTGCACCACAAAAGACTCACCGTACGTTTTACTTGGCCCTTGCAACAGGTCGGTGTGTGCCTTTGCCCTCGAATTCACGAATTAGCTGTTGAGAGAGGCAAACGGGCATTCTACACCCTATCGGTTCCTAAACATTGCCAACAAAGACCGCTCTACACCGAGATCACTGGAGGTGAGTGAGCGAAGACGCTTGCCTCTACCCAACACTTTGTCTCAACACTTGGGTCGACCTAGGACTGCAGGGGCTTGTACCGCTCGCTTGCAGCTTGCATCGAAGAGACTTTGAAGCTTAAGCTCGTTATTTGCCCATTGCCCCATAAAGACCGACGAGGATCTATTTCTACAGATCTCTTTGCCAGTCCCAAAACTCTAGCCATCTGATATACTGTATCAGCTCATTTGCTGCTTGGACTACTTCAACTGATAACCGTTCGTTCGTAGTTCAAGAGCGAATTACATCCATCAACTTGCAGATTTAGTGGCCCAGAACTGCCATCTACTCGACTACTCACCGCCATGATTTCCATATCATCCCTCCTCAACCCCATCGACCCCATCATCCCCATCCCCCCCATCATCCCCATCAAGCCAGAGTGCCGAGGTACACGACTTCCCTCAAGTCCTCTATCATCGCTCTGCACCTCATCTCGTGGTAACTCTCAGCTACCAACACGGCCATCGACCAAGAAACAGAAGATGTCCAAGGACGGCCCTATTTTTGTGAAATCAAAGGCCAAGGGCGAAATCAACTTCCCACCATTCCAGAATCTTGGCAGGGAAGCGATGGTCGAAGTCGAAAAATTCCAAGTTTGCCGTTTTGGGAACCTTCACGAATATCCCAGACACATCCCATACAACAGCGAGAAAAAGAACTTTCTTGAGAAGACTGGCCGAGAAAGCTTCGAAGGTATGCTAATCTTAATTCAAATGTTCCCCCTTACTTGCTCATCTTGATTGCAGTGTTCCAGTACACATTCAAAGTCCCTGGCGACGAGAAGGAATATCTGGTTATGTGGGATTATAATATCGGCCTTGTTCGGATTACCCCCTTCTTCAAGTGCTGCAAATATGCCAAGGTACGTGTATTCAGACATCAGAGTTTGCAAGACTGACTGACTTTATATATGAAGACGATGCCTGCGAAGATGTTGAGTATGAACCCTGGTCTCAAGGAAATCACCCATAGCATCACCGGCGGTTCACTGGCTGCACAAGGTACGTCGATCGATTCCTTACGACCTTCTCTCTAACTCTTCCCAGGTTATTGGATGCCATATAGTTGTGCTCTCGCAGTCTGTGCAACCTTCTGCGCCGAAATTGCAGGTGCCCTGATCCCGATTTTTGGGCCAGATTTCCCTTCACAGTGTGTCTCAACCCAAGACGCCGAATGGAAGCGTATGATCATTGATCCAGATATTATTGTCCAGGCGGCTAAGGAAGCTGAGAGATATCGTATGCATTACAGTATGCAGTCTACGAAGCCCAGCCGCAGCAGCTATTCCCCTCAGCAAGGAGTCTATGAGACACCGTTGAGTATGCGCAGTACACCTTCCAACAATCCCGAGAGATCTCTGCGTTTGAATAGACATTCCGGTGGCGGTAGTCCACATGGCACACCAACAGATACCGACATTGATGGCGATGCCAGCGAGACGAGCAGTGGAGATGGGTATTATTGCACACCAGTTACATCCGTTTCTGCCAACATTCGTAGTCTTCATCGCCCGCAAACTTGGCCGCCACATAATACAACTTCTCACATCGCAAACTCCTCGGTTAATAACCAGTCCCACAAGCTCGTTCTAGATTCCAATCCCCTTCTGAGCGCCATCCCACGATCTACGGTTGGTATTGATTTCCATCTGATCGATCCGTGGACAACCAGAAAGCGGAGGGCTGATGATGGCGACGATGAGTATGAAACTGAGAGCGCAAGTGTCACCGACGAAAAGGCAAGCGATCCTGGGAAGTCGCCCGATAATAAAAATATGGAAGATGCAGGGAGCGACGAAAGCCGATCAGGGGCCGTTGAACACGATGCAGCAATCGCTCTATTAAATTTTAAGATGCAAGATGGAGGGGATGCTAGCAAAACGGCTGCTAAAGAGGATTCAATGATTTCTGACTGGCCACGAGTTAAGCGAAGGAGAGCCACCTCGATGTGATGCAACTCAGGGATTCGTTCGGTGAACACCGCCTGAAAGAAATAGACACTTTTGTTTTTGATTAGACATAATTCTGCATTTGTTGAATGGCATCTTGCTTGGAGTTATTGGTTCTCAATTAGTGGATATGAATAGTGGATAGGAAATGGGTTGTTCAAGAGGTTGAAACTTGGTTTTCTACTTTTCAATAACGCCTTGATCATAGTAAAGGCATCTCTTTCAATGTAATCAGATTTAGTATTTCATTTATTGTACTAAGCAATGTCTAGTTGTATTTTCCAATTTGCAGGAATTGGTAGTAGGTCGTGATTCGAAGCTTGTGGTCGCACTGCTGCTTTGAAGTATGCTTGTTTGAGTAACCAATTTAGCAACTCTCCGAATCTACCAAGATCAGATAGATGTAGCCGGCCTCGGACCCGACGGCACTATGCCCGGCGTCTTCGTGGCACATCGTACCAGGTGAGACGACAGAGAGAATTCCAGGTTTGTTGCAGTGCATGAACCCTGCTGGTGTTTAGTAAACGGCATTCTGCCACCACATCAATGTCTTTTGTCTTTTTAAGCGCCACCAATAGATTCAAGGACTGGATTTCTCTGCAGCCTTCTTTGCTTTAAACTCCTGTATCCACGCAGCAGCTTTTGCTTTCGGTACCACGAATATCTTCACAACCTCATCCACAACTTCCACATTCTCCGAGACCAAAACTTTCAAGAGCGCAGCTTTCTTCCCAACCTTCAACAATCCACCTTTGGTAGTCTCCATGTAGCACTCAACGGTATTGGGTGTGTACTCACCCTTGAGGTCCCAGGGGAGCGGGAGAATGTAACTCAAGTGATGACCAACTGGCTCCGTCTCATTGAATGCCTTAATGAAGTCTGACTCCAAATGCAACGGGTAGAGTAAAACAGCCGGGAGACTTATTGTAGAAGTTGGATCGGATGGATCTGGGACCAGTTGGATCTTTGCATCTTCCATCTCTGGAGGTTGCGCGGTTTTCCTGGTCTTGATTCCTCTTGCTTTTAGTGCCGTTCTTAGGACAAGCTGCTCTTGTCTAATCTTCTCCTCTCTTTCAGCTTCAACTTTCCTCCTTGCAGAAATAATTTCCTGTTTCTTGATGATATCTCTTGCGACAGACTTGAGAGAAACATTCTCGGGGTCAATTGACAGCCCTCTCGCACACGAGTCATCTGCCTCCGTGACTCTTCCTAAACTCAGTAATGCCTTCGAAGAGCGATAATATGCCTTGACGTTTTTGTTATTAATCCTCAAGGCACTCCCACAATCCATCGTACAACTTCTATAGTTCTTGAGCTCCAAATGACACGCCGCTCGATTTACCAAGCATGCTTCCAATATCCCCACCTCTTTCTTAACTTCCGCGGTATCTTCCTTTGCCCTCTCTGCCTTGGGGGCCTTCTGTCGCTTCCTCACTTCGATGAGTAGAACATTAATCGCCTTTGTATAGAACTCCTTGGAATCCACCCACTGCTTGACCTTGAAACAATCGTTTCCATGCTCCTTGAAGCTCTGCGAAACTTCTGCGGGGGTACCTTCGTATGCCAATGCTTTCAAAGCCTCTAAATCATCGTTTTCTTCCAAATCCGTCATAAACAACGGGCTTTTGTTCAACTCTGCAAGGATTTCTTCTGTCGACTTCCCGCGCATTGATGCCATTCCTGGGGGAACTTGGGGACCGGGGCTGCCATCTGGGTTCGGGGGTGCAGTGAAGGCATTCATGGCTTGTTCGAGGAGATCAGGACCTGGAATTGCGGGGCCATCTTGAGCGCTTTCCGAGACGTGAACGGACTCTTGGAATTTGTCCGGGAGTTCTTCAATTTTCATTTTTGCGATTGATGAGCGGTAAAGATTTCGCTACTGCGATGGTTTGCTCACAAAAAATGTTGGAGGGGCTGAGGGGTCAAATCTTATCGCCGATAAGGCCTCATTACTCGAGTACTCGTACTGCCCGTAATGCTTGATGTGGGGCAGGCGGTCCAAATTAGGAATAGCTCGCCCCGTCTTTGAACCTCATCAGTCTCATCCATCCAATCCCCAGGTTATACATCCAGAGTTCACAGCAATTTCATCGAAAATCAGATTAGGCGCATCAGTTCACGAGCAGTCATCGGAAAAGAGTACAGCGAATTGAAGGAGGCATCATGACTGACAAAACTGCCAAATACCGGACTGAGATCCAGCAGGTGAGTTCTTTAATCCACTTAGAAGCAATCGTTGGTTGAGTGCTGTACAGTCACGCACTGCCTTCTTCCTTGGGCGGCATTATTGATTTCCCGCATCGGAACCCCCAACGTAATGTGTATTCAAGGTGATATTAACTCCCACTGACTAAAAATTAGATGATGTACGTGTCTGGAGAGACGGCTGAAGCATCACCTGAAACCACTGGTATGATTGAGGAGATTGTACGACAACAAGTAATAGAGATGGTGAGGTCTGGTTTTCGCTTCACGAATCAGTACTGATTATTGCAGTTACGGCAATGTACCGAACAGGCTTCCCGTCGAGGAAGTAGGTCAATATCGACCGATGATCTCATATTCTTGATCCGTGGTGACCTAGCCAAAGTTTCTCGTCTCCGTACATTCCTGTCCTGGAAAGATGTACGAAAAAATGTCAAGGACTCCGACGATAAAGGAGGCGAAGCAGATCTTGGAACTGGAGACGAGCCCGGCGCAGCTGTCGCTGGTGGTCCAGTTGTTGACACCACTAAAAAGAACAAGAAGGCTAAGGTCGGCTTACCTTGGGAAGTTCCATCCTTCTACAACCAAGAAGTGCCCGAAAGAGAGGACGAGGAAGATGAGGATGAGGAGGAAATGACTTATGCAACTCTGCAGCGTCTCAAAAAGGCTGATGAACGGACGAAAGTCATGACCAAGGAGGAATACGTTACATGGTCCGAATATCGACAAGCCTCATTTACTTTCCGCAAAGCTAAGCGGTTCAGGGAGTGGGCTGGATTTGGTGTTGTCACTGAATCGAAACCTAATGATGACATTGTCGATATTCTGGGTTTCTTGACTTTTGAGATTGTACAGACCCTCACAGAGGAAGCACTCAAGATCAAGGAGCAGGAGGAACTGGGCAAGGAGAAGTCTGGTGGTGAACAGCAGGGAAAGAAACGCAAGCTCACTGGATTATTTGACCCCCCCTCAGAAGGTCGTACTCCAGTTGAGACTCGTCATATTCAAGAAGCATTCCGGAGATTACAGCAACGTCCCAATAAACAACGAGCTTTGAGTAACTTCACTAGGGGTTTGAACAGGACGCAATTGAAACTTGTAAGTTTTGACACTTCCGTTTCAGTAACTCTCTTTACTAACGATTGTTCAGTTCTAATATGTAGTGTCTGGTGTTGGTTTGGGAGTTTGTCAGGGGCAAGGTGTTAACGATACCAAAATCTGTTGGAGTAGACTTTTTTTCATGTAGATTACTGGTGCTAGAATCAAAGAAACTTGTTCTTTCTTAGGTGCTGATATTTGCCATCTCTTGTCTTTCTCTTTTATTACTGGTTGATGATTTTCACGTGAAAGAGTGAATTTAGTTCTGTTCCTCATTCAGAGCCATGTGGATGGTAGGTCCTTGTGAAGGATATCGTTCTTATTCACCTCCACAATACTCCTATGTTCACTAGCTAGGCTTGGGTAAGTTCATGGTCATATTCTACTTACAGAGTGTGAGCTTCTTCAGGAACCTTGTCAAGGTGCAACCTTTGTAACTTAAGCATGCTTACAACCATGCTCAAGTCAGCAGAGATGGCTTCTAAGTTGTTTCTCCTTCTGTTTACACTATATCCCATCTCTCTGATGAGCTATCATGCCCTTTGTTCATATTCATGGGTCTTCTTCTTGAACTGCAGTGCCACAATATCACAACTGGTTTTGGAACAATTACCTAGTCAATTTTACAATAATCGTTAGATGGCGTCTAGGCTTAGGAAGCTTCTGAGTTCAATCGCTGACTGTGCCACATGAATCATGGCTAATTGAGAGTTTCAGAAGTTGTTTTCTTAAAGGGAAAGGGTTGCCTCCATAAAATGTAGGTAGGCTTAATTTGCTTTAGCTTAGGGTTAGCTGATGGGTTTGAGTACCACCCTGTGGACATTAAAAGAGGCAGTAAATTATTATTGTCCTGAATCTCTAGTAATCTGCAATTTTGCTAATTTTAGAACAACAAAATGAATATCCCAAATTCTCGAATTCCAAGCAATAGCTGGTTCCCCTTCTACTGCGCTATCGCTTGTAATTGACCTAGGTTGTCCACAGGATTGAGTACAGTACACAGAGGTGGCCCGTGACCACTTTACACGACGCGTCAACCCCCTGTCCGTCGCGTTTGTGGAGGGGCTGAAATTCATTTCTCTTGGAAAAGGGGATCGTTGACATCACAAAAACACCACACCATAACATCACCACTTGCACGTCACCAAAATGGATGAATACCAGCTAAGGGACGAAGCTGTCCGAGATCGGGTGCGCCAGGCACAGGAATTCTTAGATCCTAGTTCGTCTTTCATACCTCCCTGCGTTGCAATGCCCCCTCTAACCGCGCGCAGTTGAGCGAACTTCTGCTCGAAGTTACAGATCAGAGATCATATTGATGCTGCAGAAGTTTCAACGGAGACTTGTTGTAAGCATAGACGAAATCCGTGCCCATAATACCGAATTGGCAGAGGGTTTACTACACTCCCCATTCGATTATGCACAAGCATTTGACAAGGCGCTCCACGATATTGTCAAAACTCTACCGAATACCTCGTCTAAACAGACTTCTGATGATACTATGTACTACTGCGCCTTTTCTGGTAGCTTTGGACAATATGCATGCAACCCTCGAACACTGTCCTCGACGCATCTTAACCACATGGTTTCCTTGGAAGGAATCGTGACAAGGTGTTCTCTTGTTCGTCCAAAGGTCGTCAAGAGCGTACACTACAACGAGAAAAAGAAGATATTTCATTTTAGAGAATACAAAGACCAGACGATGACAGCAGGTGGAGCTACCACGTCCAGCGTATACCCACAAGAAGACGAGGAGGGCAATCCCTTGGTCACCGAGTACGGGTACTGCACATATCGGGATCACCAAACAATTTCTATACAAGAAATGCCAGAACGAGCACCAGCAGGACAGTTGCCAAGAGGAGTGGATGTCATCTTGGATGATGATTTGGTCGATAAATGCAAACCCGGAGATCGTGTTCAACTTGTCGGAATTTACAGATCTCTTGGAAATAGAAATACTAGCCATAATAGTGCTCTGTTCAAAACTACTATTCTAGCTAATAATATTGTCATGCTATCCTCGAAATCTGGTGGAGGAATTGCGGCTGCTACGATTACGGACACTGATATTCGCAATATCAACAAAGTTGCAAAGAAGAAAAACCTTTTCGATCTTTTGTCCCAGTCGCTGGCACCCAGTATTTACGGACATGAGTACATCAAGAAAGCGATCCTTCTGATGCTGCTGGGTGGAATTGAGAAGAATTTGGAAAACGGAACCCATTTGAGAGGTGACATCAACATCTTAATGGTTGGTGATCCATCTACGGCCAAATCGCAAATTCTACGATTTGTTCTCAACACAGCTCCTTTGGCAATTGCTACTACTGGTCGAGGTTCATCCGGTGTTGGTTTGACGGCTGCTGTCACTTCCGATAAAGAAACTGGAGAGCGAAGACTTGAGGCTGGTGCCATGGTTCTCGCTGATCGTGGTGTGGTCTGTATTGACGAATTCGACAAGATGTCTGATATTGATCGAGTCGCCATCCACGAAGTTATGGAACAACAAACTGTTACAATTGCGAAAGCTGGTATTCACACGTCGCTGAATGCTCGATGCAGTGTGGTGGCTGCTGCAAATCCTATTTTTGGACAGTACGATACACACAAGGATCCGCATAAGAATATTGCTCTTCCTGATTCTCTTCTCTCTCGTTTTGATTTGTTGTTTATTGTCACCGATGATATAGATGATGCTCGTGATCGTCAAATATCTGAACACGTTCTCCGGATGCACCGCTATAGACAGCCTGGAACCGAGGAAGGAGCACCAGTTCGAGAACAGGCTCAGCAAACCTTAGGTGTTGGAGTCGAGCAAGAAGCCGATGCCAATCGCCCAACAGATGTTTATGAGAAATACAACGAGATGCTTCATGCTGGTGTTACGCTTACTACTGGACGTGGCTCAAACAAGCGAATCGAAGTTCTAAGCATACCATTTATCAAGAAATACATTCAATACGCCAAGTCAAGAATAAAGCCAATCTTGACCCAAGAAGCCTCAGACCGTATCAGCGAGACTTATGTTAAGCTCCGAAACGATGACATGATAGGTAACCAGCGCAAGACAAATGCCATGACAGTCAGAACTCTCGAGACCATTATCCGTCTATCAACAGCACATGCCAAAGCACGTCTCTCCAATCGTGTACAGGAAGTTGATGCTATAGAAGCCGAAAAAATCCTACGATTTGCTCTCTTTAAAGAAGTCGTTGAAGACGAAAAGCGAAACAAACGCCGCAAGACTCGACCTCTCGAGGATGAGGCCTCTGGAGACGAGAGTTCAGACTCGGATTCCGATTCCCCACCTCCTACCATCCGAGCAGGAACATCGCGAACCCCAGGAACAGCGCGAACGCGAGGTCTCGCAGTTCCCAAGAAATCCAAAGGCAATGCCCGGTCTAGAACCCCCGTATCAGGTGGCGACGAGGACGAGGACGAGGAACTCTACGATGCCACACCACAACGTACACGCACCACCAACGGAGGACCCTCACAATCCCAAACTTCCTTTGCATCCTCACTCCCGGCTTCCCAGCTTCCTTCCCAATCCCAATCGCAAGAGCAGGAAGAGGACGCCGAGCTCGCGGATGGTGCTGCAGCACTTAGTCTCGCAACGATTACTCCCGCTCGTTTCCAGGTTTTCCGCACGACATTGGGTCAATTGATTGATAGCGACCTCTTCGAAGATGACTCTGCCGAGGTGAACAATATTGTTCAAGCTGTGAATAGGGAGATTGGCGGTGCTGCTGGGGGTGCGTTTAGTAGAGATGAGGTTGTTGCTGCTTTGAAGAAGATGGATGGTGCGAACCAGATTATGTGAGTACTCCTTGATTTCCACTCCAGGTTATGTTTGCCCTTTACTAATACTGTATTGATTAGGTACACCGATGGTGAGCTGGTGTACAAACTTTAAAATCTCATGGGCACCGTGATGGTGTATTGGATGGATTTGGCTGCCCGGATTTTGTCAAGTGGCATGGAGTTTGTGGGTTTTATTTGTTTGCCTAGGTTATGATACAGATGAGCGAATGAAGTACCGAGGTGGAGTAACGTGGTATGGAGTAATGAGATACACCCATTTCTAAACTTTTCTTCGCATTATCATGTCCATCGCTGTAGTCTAAATTCGTCAACCTCATTAACTCATAGTCCCCTTCTTCCCGAACCCTTTCCTCCTTTTATTTTTCCATATTGTTTCTACTCAGATTTACTTAACCAACCCTTTTTGGCTAGTATAATCCCACCACCAGGAGGGAAATACCTACGAAATTTTGGCAAACCCAGGGGGGTTCTCCGCAATCTACGTTCACAGCCCAACCCTTTTGCAGAACTCCTCCAGCCTATCTTCGACTCTAACACCATTCCAAGTCTCCTTTCCTTCATCATCAACACCGATAGTAGGCACACCCACCTGTTCAATAGCGAACGAAGCAGCAATACTCCCCCATGCCGTTGCTTCTACAATCGTCTTCTGACGAGCGAGACCTACTGATAGTCCTCCAAGGAAAGCGTTGCCGCCACCTGTGGGGTCAACGACTGCATGGATAACATCATGGTTCTCCTCAATTTCCATCTTGTCAAAATTCAAATCTGACGTTGACTGAACTCGCTGAACGACCGACTCCTGCGCCTCGAGATCCGACGATTGAGGCGATATTGAAGGAGCAGAATCAGCGGCGGGTTGGGCATCAGCTTGGAAATAGGCAGGAATCCATCTCTCGATTCCGGGGTCTACTGTGACGATTTCTCGCTCTACGCTTCCGTCTGCGTTGATGAGACCGCTAAAGAGGGCCATCATATCGATTTCTGGTGTTAGGCCTCCTCTTGCGTGGTTTGCTGGTCGTTTTTTCCGTATGATCGAGGGTCGACGACTGCGACCTCCGTTCTTTGCGACGAAGCAGCCTTTGGATCCGGCGCGAACTATGAGAGTATATGATTGAAGAGGCATGGAGCTGAGTAGCCTGTTTGGTTCGAGGTTAGCACTCAGTGGACTTCAAAAGGTTTCAATGCTGAATATCTGCAAGTGACAAGAGCCACAAGCTGTCCTCTTGGAAGAAGCTTAGGGTTTAGAAAGGAGGCCAATTACTCACTGTTCACAAGAACGCTCAACTGCCGCAGTAGATATTTCTCCTGTCGCTGGATCCAGACCTAAGTCCGGGTCACCCATCAAAGCGGCTAGTTCGTGATGATTTGGAGAGCAGATGTCAACATAAGGTAGGGCATTTGTGGTGTTCAAAAGCTCCGTTGGAATGCACAAATCTGGAACAGGCTCCCATATGAAAATTGGTTTGGGTGCTCGTGGGTTGACTCGTTTTCGTCGGCGAAGGATGGCATTGGTGAGTTGTATGCACCGTGCGGGCGAACATATCAGGTGGAAAGACTTTGAAAACAGAAGTGTCTCGCTTAAAGAATTCTCGTCAAGGCGTAGCTTGGTGGTTGTGTATTTGAATGCTCTGTTCTGGCTTTCATCATAGCCATTCCATCCGCGAGTCGTAAGTCGAGATGGATCTGAACGTATAAGACAAGAGGTATCCCATGAGGAAATTTGGTCCCTGATCAATGCCGGGAAATCGGATCCTTCGTCTACAACCCAGGAGACAGTTTTGGACAATGGGGGTGGTGAGAACATGCGAGCACCGACAGCAGACCATGAGCCAGCACCTCCGAGAATATCATATACCGGTGGCTTGGGGGGATGGTAATGAATTTCATCTGGAGATCGGGTCAGATCCAAAGTGATAATGACCAAATTTAGGTAAGGCGGCATAATCGAAGAAATAAAACATCTGAAAACGGAACACGTTTCTTTAAATACAGGCTCATAACCTCCTTCAAAACTCTTGCCTGGAAGGATCTTCCACTTGGAAGATATGATGATGGTGTCACCATTCTGTGATCTTTGATTCCCCACTCCAGATGGAGGAACAAAGTACAGGCAGTCAACAGATGTTTTCGACAAATCGGTGAGAATTATAAAGAGTGCGCTAGTAAATCAAGAATAGGGGGGTATATGAGCAAAGAAAAATATGGCCTGGTCACAAACCCCAGGCACGAGAATATACGAAGACTTTGACAAGGCAGAAGGATAAACAGACTACCTCCGTACCTAGGTAGTCTCGAGGTAGTCTCAAGGTAGTCAAGCTTCAAAAAGAACAAACTGCGGACTGGCCTGTGCAGAACTTGGGAGGTGTATTGGTGTGGTGTACTGAGTACGGAGTATCGGAGCATCGCTTACCAATGATGAACATGCCCATGGTACAGAAGTCGATCTCCTGTGACTGTGCGGGAGAGGTGCCCTCTTGCTCATGATGCTCTTCGGAGGCCATTCTGGAGTATGTGATGTGGTGGTGATGATGTTCACCTAGGCCCTCTTGAGTGCATGTAATGTCCGTAGGTAGAGTAGGTAGAGTAGGTAGATTGTGTCCGGAGTACGGAGTAGTTGCAAGAAGGTTTCTCTTTCTCCAAAGCCTGGACTGCTGCCGGTGCCAATATCAGCAGGTCCAGGTAGGTAGGTGGGATATGGTGCAGGGAAGAGAGCTGCAGAAATGCAGGAATGCAGGAATACAGGAATGCAGCCTTTTCGAATTTCGAGCTTCGAAGCTCTAGGAGTACGGAGGGGAGTTAGGGAAGGGTTCTCTGAAGGGTACTCAGTACGCTGGAAGGCTCAAGGCTCAACCTCCTAGCCTTGTCTTGTGCCTTGTCTTGTGCCTTGTCAACGCTTTGTTTGGCAGTTGAATCTGCGGTTGGCCCTCAGCGGTGCTGGTGCTGGTGCTGCTGGTGCTGGTGCTGCTGGTGCTGGTGCTGGTGCCCTACAAGCCTACGCATGGGAGGCTTGGGAGCATGGAAGCATGGAAGCATAGCATGCCATGCTTAACCAGGGGCCCTATTAGATCCCTGTCACCTACAGGGCCAACTCACTGGATCCCAACCCCCAACTCCCTAATCTTGAATAGCGTTGGGTCCACGGTGAGAGTGAATGATCAGCCTGCGCCAATGCCTACCTAGGTACCAACACTTTTACAGTACCAGTGCCAGTGCCAGTGCCAGTCCAGTGCCAGTCCAGTGACGAGTACTTCTCTCTCTCTCACTTGTACCACAGCTCAGACATTTTTATATCAGCCAGAGACAGCTGGTGCTTCACCTCAGAAACCTTGCCCAACTTCTCTCTTCACCCATTGACTGACAGTACTCAACTGTACTCTTCACGCACTCACTGCATTCTGCCCTTCTCATCGCCATTCCAATCCCCGTCAGATTTGCCTTTGGTAACTGGAGCCACTGACTCTCTGTCTTGAGCGGAAAGGGGAAAGCCAGCGCATCATCCCTCTATTCACTTAACCCGGATCCAAGCTCCCAGCTCCCAGCTCCCACTACTCTGTTGCTCCTGCAGCCATGGCTACGAATAATATGCACAACCTGACTACGCTCATCAAAAGGTACCCATCCATACCTCCTTCCTGCCATAATCCCATAACCCATAGCCCATCACCCACCAAGCCCAAGCCCCAAGCTCTCTGCAGCACATCTACCTACCTACTCTTTCCTACCTACTATCTATTACCTACCGAGTACTTGCACAAATAATTATTACTACATTGCCCACTCATCATGGACGACAAAATCGTACCCACCGTCTCGCGCGCTGAGCTGACACACATCATTACCAGACTTGAAGCAGCAACCTCTCGCCTTGAGGATATAGCTTCCTCCACCATCTCCGAGCCCCAGGGTCCGAATGGTGTCGCTCCTACACCTGCACCGACAGGTCCTCTCCCTCCCCCTCCTGTCGTCGGTGCACCAGCCACCTCGAAGCCCATACAGGAGGAAATCCCAGAGTCCGTCGAAGATTTTGATCTATTCATTGAGGGGCCAGTGAAGAAATATGTGGCCTTGAGCAATGCAATCGGAGGTCCAATCGCAGAGCAGGTAGGCTACACTGGAGATCTTGGGTAGATATGGACTGACGAGTGTTGTAGGCTGCCGGTGTCATGCGTGCCTTTTTGGGCCAAAGAAAATTCATCCTCATCACCACAAAAGCGAAAAAACCTGCTATGGATTCTCCGGTGTTTATAGAACTACTCAAGCCTCTGCAAGAATCCATCTCTGATGTAAACGAAGTCCGGGACAAGAATCGTTCAAACAAGGAAGTCTGGCACCAGCTTAGTGCGGTCTCAGAAAGTATTTCTGTTATTGCCTGGGTGACTTTAGAATCCAAACCGACAAAGATGATTGAGGATTGTTTGCCTTCTGCGGAATACTGGGGCAATCGAGTATTGAAGGAATTCAAGGAATCGTAAATATGCCCAACGCAACAAAGGAGATTGTTGATGGCTGACAAAAATATAGCGACCCCAAGCAAGTGGAATGGATCCAAGCATACTACCAGATATTCAAGGTTTTGAAGGAATACATTGTAGAGACATTCCCTCATGGTGTTCCTTGGAATCCTAAGGGTCAACCTCTGGAGGAAGCAGTCAGAAGCGCTCAGCAACCATCTAAAGGAGGAGCACCCCCACCACCTCCCCCGCCTGGGCCACCCCCACCACCAGCCAGATTTGATGAGCCTGCGAAGCCCGCACCTGTCCCTGACGCCGGTGGTCTTGATGCAGTGTTTAGCGAATTGAATAAGGGTGAGGCAGTTACAAAGGGGCTCAGAAAGGTCAACCCTGACCAAATGACGCATAAGAACCCTTCATTAAGAGCTGGTGCAACTGTTCCAACACGCAGCGACAGTGGTGCTAGTTTAACATCAAGAGCCAAGTCCCCTGCTGCTCCTAGCAAGAAGCCAAAGCCCGAAGGAATGCGTACCAAGAAGCCCCCTGTCAAGCGATTGGACGGCAATAAGTGGATTATTGTAAGGTGTCACGCCATTCAAGCATGAGAACTTGCATGCTAACAAATTTAGGAAAACTATGAGAATGAGCCCAACCCCATTGAGATCCACGCAGAAATTTCCCACTCAATTCTCATCAGCCGCTGTACCAAAACAACAATAATGGTGAAAGGCAAAGCAAACGCCATTTCCATCGACAACTGTCCTCGTCTATCCTTGATTATCGAATCACTTGTCTCGTCGGTTGATGTAATCAAGGCAAGCAACTTACAACTCCAAGTCACCGGCACTCTGCCAACGATTATGATGGACCAAGTTGATGGTGCACAAATCTATCTTGGGAAGGACAGCATGAAAACCGAGGTTTTCTCGAGCAAATGTTCAAGTATCAATTTGCTACTTCTGGAAGATGAGGTGGAAGACTACAAGGAGGTGGCATTGCCAGAACAAATCCGAAGCTATATTGGTGATAATGGAAAGGTGATTAGTGAAATTGTCGAGCATGCCGGATGAGAGATTCCGTTCGTTAAATCTTGGAGGCGAAGTGGTATGTAGGCTGAGAAGACTTGTAATATAAGGGTGTCTGTTGCGGCTTGGTTTTAGGCCAAACGGCACACCGAATTCGTAGAGCGAAATGCAAAAAGAAACTTTTCAGATGTAACAAGATCTATCTTGGTTTTTTTTTGTTCGCCTCGGTTGATGTGCTATTTGGTCTGCTGAAATATCCTGGTGTAATTCCAATTAGGTTGCGATTCTTTTACCGAGTATTTACTATTAGGTCTGGTGTAGTACGAATATCTCGCTACAGCCAGCCTTGTGCGCTGAATAGCAGTAAATGTTATCTTAGTAAATAAGTCCCAGCAGAAATGCCACTCCCATGCTGTCCATGATCTTGAAATTTCAAGGCTATGTTAATGGTAGTCGTTGACAGGTGTTTCTGCGAGATAGAAATGTCATTGTTTGATTTCGAATACCTACTAATTGACCTGGTATGTTGTTAGGAGGACGGTTGCGATGGCTGTGTCTATTTTATACCGTTATATCGATTTTGTGGTTGAAATGAAGGTTAAGTCAATATATGGAGATGTGTGAGATGGTTTGGCGTGTTTTTGCTAAGCGTAGGGGGTAAGAGTTGAAGGGGAAGTGGAAGTGGGACTTACACATCTAACACCAAGAACCAGCCTTTCCCTCATGATTTACCTTACTGATAGAAGTGCCACTCTAGAACATGTCAAACCCAAAAACATAACCAAAAGTGGCATCAGAGTGGCATCTCCTCCAGGAACCCCTAATTCAAATTGCAGCATTTTTTGACAATTGCCGCCGAAAGCCATTTATTATCCTAGAAGACCTGAAGAAAGGAGGACTAACGAGGAGATCAATCTTGTTCTATTGAAGCAAGCTGGGTAAACAATGGCTTTTTGTTTTCTCTGTTCTGGAATACTGTTAGTGGTTCTGGACGAACCTAGAACGAAGACTAGACTGGACTAAAGCGAACTTGCTTGGACTTGCTTTATGTTAGCCTATTTGGCGTATCAGCCTCTCAATGACTCAAAAAGATCAAGTGTCAAAATGAGATAATTGAGAAAATGAAACCAAAGTAATCTCTCATCATCGAATCGAGATTTGTACTATATATATACCACCAAAACAAATCTCTTGTCTTCTATCATGTACTTGTAAGATAACTCGAACAATCTGTACATGCACCCACCCAATCCAGTAGCCTTCCAGAAACGCCCCCCACAAAAGAAGAAATATAAAAAATAAAAAAGGCGTGCAGCAAAACGGAAAACCAATGCACTGACTGGGCTTGTTGCACATCGCACCCTTATGGCATTCCCAAGAAGTCGGTTCTAGATCCCCTTGCTTTCCTCCCGGAGGCTGACTCCTGAGCTCCTCACGGACGCGGAGTCACCCTCCGCTTCTTCGACGTTTGACGTTGTACCAGTAAAAAGGTCGAGACCAGGCGATGAGGCGTCAGTGACAGGGGCCGCGACGCGTGGAAGACGCCAACATCACTAGGATTTTTGGGGGGGGAAGGGGGACACGTGGAAGTTGGTGATGTTTTTTTAATTGGATGTGAGGACTTGGGTGAGAGGTACTAGGGGGGTGTCTTTGTTTAGGTTAGAGTAGTGAGGAAGTGGTGAGTGGGATGTGGCTGCGTGGCTACCTTTGGTTACCTTTGCTTGGGACCGTTGTGGCTGTAGATATCAGATCATTTTCGTTTGGTGGTAAAACGTGGGGTTTTGTTGCACTTCGTAAGTGGCTAGATTTATAAAAAGCTTGGGGTGATACTACATATTTCATGAGGTAATGTAGGTAGGGTAGGAGGACATCTGGCTTCTTACCTTAGAGGATGAAGTGGGTTTTTTTGACATCTTCCACTTTTTGTTGCATTTCGTAGTAGGGCTAGAACCTCTTCGATTCGAGCCGTCTTTGATGGCAGGGGCGAGGATTTGACGCATTAATTAGGTCATACTGAGTAAGGTGTGTATTTTGGTGCTCTGACTCTGGCGCTCTGTTGCATTTCGTAGATGGCTGGACTTGAGGTCTATGAATACTTCGGGGGTTTGTTGCACTTCGAAGAGGGGCCAGACTTCGTTGATCGTGGACTTCGATAACTTATATTATTTGTTTGAAAATATGGCCAGACGGCGGTGACCATGTTCAAGATATAAGACCGGGAAGATTACTTCTTTTCGAAAATAGCAACACCATAGGGTAGGCCTCCAGACGAGAAAAAAGGACAAGTGTATCGAAGGAGGGTCGTCAGTTATACAAGAAAACATCGAGCTTGACAAGTCCAAGCCATGTAACCATTGGAGTAACTGGGAAGTGAAGTTCCAGATGATGGGTGTTTTGGAGTTATCGTAGTATTTCATATACATTTATTCTACAAGAGTTCTAGTTTCTTGAGCTCCTTAAGCTCCCAATGTGTAATACGGGGCAAGGAGAATGTCAATAATACAGTTGCTTTTGTCCTAAGCAAATCCCACCTCAGTTGACTTTTCAAAATGAGATGGGATACACATCGCCACTAATTTCTTACAAATCTCTCTCATCTTTGTGGTAATCCTGGCGAACCCGTAATGGTTTAGTGTATAACCTCGCCCATGTCAATATGCACCGGCTCCCACTCTGCATGCTTCATTGTCCCATCTTCCATATCACTTGGTACTCTCACATTCTGCCCAGGACTGTAAAGATACCAGGACTTTAAAGTTGCGACAGCAGCTCGCGTTCGTGCTTCCTGGAGACTCGCCCCTGACCCTTCGCCTAATTTATCCTGCCCACTGAAAATACCAACCACAAAGACAGGATGTCTACTCAACCTACCCGTCTCAGCAAGTATACGTGCAACGGGATGTTCAAATCCCTCTCTAGCACATAGGCGAGACAATTCCCTGACGGGTTCTTGGAATTGAAAAAGACCGGTGATGGCGAGGTGACGGGAGAGTATATGGTCTTTGACAAAAGCTTTGGCTTCTTCTCGACCGGCATGGAGTTGGATTGCACCTACAACAGCCTTGACAAAACTGGCATATGCCTCTTCAGTGGGTATAGGTGCTTTTCGGTCTTCTTCTTTGGGGATGATGTCCCCGAATTCATCATCGTACACCACTCGACTGCTCATTCCCCTTCGAAAATAGGCTTTATCACTTCGTGTGGCTGCATGGCGGTCTGTAGGGCCTTTTCCTGGTAATTCCGTGCCGGGTGCAAGTTTTTTGAATTGTAGAAATCCTGGATCGACTTCGTGCCCGGGTGCTGCTGCTGGTTCCACGCCCCATTCTTTTCCAATCAACTGAAGTGTTTTGGGTCCGCTGTATGCATAAGATGCTGCAAACAAAACAGCCATTGGTAAACGTGGGTATGTAACTAGAAGCCATTCTGAGACATGGTAGGCAATTATGGAGCCACCAAGTTGGGCGAGGGTAGCATTATTGTAAGCTGGATGGGAATTTGCGGAAGGGTCGATTAATGTCCGCGCAAGAGTTTCGTGAGGAATTGCGAAAAGTTTAAGACGAGCATGAAGAGCTCCGAGTTTTGGGGAGGTTTTCTTAGGTATTGGGGCATCGATGACGTTGGGTATTGGAGGTTTCGATGGTGATTTTACGTCCTTGTCACCATCCTCGTACACACTCTTCTCGCTCTTGCTTGCTGCAGCAAAGCGAGTCGAAGACGATGAAAATGGCCGTGGCGAGTTCCTAGCTAGACACTGTTGCTGCCGTAAACAGCAAGGAGTCTTCCTGCTTGTCGTCGTCCTCCGGGGCGCTGAGAGCAATTGCCCGCTCCATCTTTCCAGCCGTAATGCCTTCATCGACATTGAAAGAAAGCTAGCCCCCCTCGTCTTCTCGAGTTGCGCGTGACAGAGAAGAGGCGTCTTTCTGAGGATTGTTGGTGGTTGGCGTTTGTCGAGTTTCTTTAGCTTCAAGTTCAAATTTCTTAGGTTTCCTCGCTGCCTTGATGTTAAGGCTGCAGTTAAGGTTACCACCCATCACCTCTCGTCTTACCCGGACGCTTTGGACGACAACTCAAGCTTCAGAACCAGATTATAACGCGCGTTTAATCAATTGATTCAAGATGGTGAGTTTCAACTTCCTGATCTCAGTTGAATGATATGCTGACAGCTTCTAGGGCGGCGGCGGCAAAATACCGTAAGTGAAATGGCACAGCGCGCAACAGTACAGAGCTCCAGAAGACCTCCTAACCTCGAAATTCAGATACCCCAAGCATGTCTGGTCCCCAGCTGGTGGCTGGTACTCTCAACCCTCAAACTGGAAGGCCAACACAGCAATTGTCGGAGCGTGTATCGTGGGGTTCACGGCCATGATGTGGAACTTGAGCGCAGAGAGGGAATTCCGACACAAATTTCCTGAGCCAGGTCGATTTTTCCCAAGCCGATAGTAGGTGGCCTTGGTTTTATATGACAGAAAGGACTCTAACCCGTTGCACAGCTGGAGCAAGCAAATCATCGAACACGAGAAGGCGCAAAAGAACGATTCATCGTCATCATCATAAGGAACAAGGTTGGAGCCGAATGTACATATCTAGGGCGTTGCAAATCGAATGGGAATTTCAAGATTCGGGATGATACGATTGCGAATGAGTGCGAATGAGTGATTTGTGTCTGCTTTCACAAACTCATTGCTTCTGAAATTGATCGATGTCACTTATTTATGTGTTGCAGCAAAGAATACAAAAATTTGAGGCTTCATGGTAAGTGCTTATTCACGAGTTAGTATATCTGCACGCTCTCAGCCTAATTTTTCTTCTTTGCCCTCTTACATCTAAATCGCTGCATTCGCAGAATTACCATATGCAGCTGAAGAGGGACAGGGAAGCTGTTATCACGCCTTAAAACGGAGAATTGAGCCATCCTCCCCTATTCTGAGTGGAAATCTATGCTCTGTTCTGTGGTTCACGTACTCTGGGACAAATCACTCTCTATTTTGTTCTAATTTCCTATCCCTCTCGGCATTAGACAAAAAAAAAATGTTCAAATAACAGGGTTTTTACAGCAGATCTTCCCTACAACTTTTCCAGAGCTACAAAAGTTTCAGGCATATTTTCGAGTGATTGAGTCTTCAAGGTGTTCTTTGAATGCCACCGAAGATTGCACCTCGAATCTACCGATATAAATGTGCCTTTATCTATTTATTACCAATCTAGCAATAATTGCCAGCCATAAACCCACCCAAACCCACTGCCTAAAACTTCCACATTCTAAGTTCTGGCCCAATGACATGCATACATAGGGTAATGATCATCAGATAGGCTTCAACTATCTATTCAGCACAATCATAATCAGTTGCCTGACGAGTAGCTAAAGTGTCTTTTTGGGAGTTACATATCAAATCCACTATACAAACCAGTCATAGATGGCTGCCAGTCACCCTGAAGAAATTTTTGTAGGCACGAGCATCAAGGTTCATATTTATGTATTTCATATAGTAACATCTTTACTGTGGTCCAACTTGTTTCATCTTGATCTATGATCAGATCAAATTGTGTTCATTCCTATAAACCGAGATGCGCCCTTCATGCGATCAGAGACAACCTGGAAATCGTCAAGAAATAATGACCACTGTCGCCTCCAACGAGTAATATGCATTTCATACAAGAGGGCAGTGTCGTATCAAACACCTTTGTGAGAAGCCGTAAATGCGAGTCGCCGAGATTGAATAAGGAAAAGAACAAAATGTATGTGTAGTTAGGAAGATGTAGCAACAATGACAGACCCAACCACCCAAATGCCATAAACGCCAATTGATACAACCGTGTAATGCATCCATTCGTGCAATTTTGAGAAAACGAATCAAGTTGTGGAATAACACAATTTTGGGTATCATGATGCTGCTGCTGCAGTGACTTCTGGCTTGCTGTCAACCTTCTTTGTCGCTGGTGCTTCAGATGGTGCTCCCTCTTCGTCACGGGATCGCTTCTTTCCATTTGGAGAGGATTGCGTGGTCTTGACAGGTGCGGCTTCGTTGTTTCCTTCAGACTTGGCTTCGGCCTTGGTCTCATTGTTGGTTTTGTCACTATCTCATGGTTAGCGACAAGTTGGAACATGAAAATATTATTAGCATACCCATCACGCTCACGGTTTCTGTCATTCTTGTGATCTCTTCCACCTCTGCCTCCTCTGCCTCCTCTGCCACGACCTCTGCCGCCGCGGCGATCGTTTTTGAAGCCAGATGCTCTGTCTTCTTCGCGTCTCTTCTTCCAATCGTTTGGATCGCGATCGCCAGCTCGATCATTGTCGCCGTCCTTGTCACCCCGACGGTCTCTGAAGCCACTGCGACCTCTACCGCCGCGATCACCCCCCCGGTCACCGCCACGATTGCCGCGTCCTCTGCCACGGAAGCTTCTCTGGACTGCAGGCTCGACCTTGCCATCTCGGATATCCTCGATCTTCATCTCGCAGTATGCAGCCTTAGTCATGTATTTCAGTTCCTCCTTGCCTTTCCACAATGGTTTTGGTTCGAGTTCCATGAACTTTTGCGCAGTCTCATCATCCTGAAATTCCACAAAAACCGATCCTTTGAATAGTTTGTCCTCGAGAGAACGACGGAGGCGGACTGCTCTGGTAGGACCATAAGGGGCAAAGAAAGCCTCGATATCGAATTGGGAGCTGGGTTCTTCGTCCCCAAAACCCTTAACGTAAATGCTTCTAGACTCGACTTTGGAGGTTGTACGAGCGCTTGGGTCGTAAGCAGCCTTTCTCTGGATGCTCTCCTCACCTTCGATACCAACAACATCAAGGTACTTGCTTCCTCTTAGCGCGGTTACCACTGCCTCATAAGGCTGGAAACGTCTCATGCGACCAAATTTGTGAAGTTCCTTGATTGGAACAGGTTTGTTGGATGTGCCATCAGTCAGGGCCCACAAGTTCTTGTCTTGGGGAAGATTTGAGTCGCCGAAGTAGAACTCGACCTTGAGCAAAATGTCAGACAATAAACAAAATGCAAAATGCGACGATGTTGCATACCTGGGCACAGATCTTCTTTGGGTCGTCGTCTTGAGACAAAACAGAGGGATCATATTTGCTATGGTTTTCACGTTTTGCGTGTTGGTGGTTGTTTCCGTCATTCTTCTTGGGAGTGGTAGCTTCACCGTCTTTCTCGGCTTTGGCCTCAGAAGGAGCTTCCTCAACCACTTTCTTCTCGGCCTCAGTCATTGTAACCTCCTTATCGGTTGCCTGACTGAGTTCAGGCTTCACGGTTTGGTCGTTGGTAGGAGTAGTAGTGGCTGCTTCAGGCGCAGTCGTGTCGACTGGAAGGTCCGACATTGCAATTGATCGCAAGCTCTGCGCAATAAACAATATTGAGATGGATGTAGACGTAGAGTAATCAATCAAGGTAGGTTTGTAGTTGCGCCAAATGCTCTGACTCGTCTGAAGGTGACTTTGAAGTTTTATGCGACTTGATGGCGGGGTGAAAAAGCTGCGCCAAAAGGGTTTAGAAGGGCATTTCTCGACTTTTGGGTGACTCGAAAGAGGCAAAACTTACCAGAGCTGCAGGACCAGATCAACGCGACTCGAGATATCTTTACGACTCGGTATTTTTCTTGTTGTTGGAAAAGTGTTCCTGATTGGAAGCTGTTGGAGGAAAATGTGGAAGAGTAAGAGCTTGGAGCGCAAAAGTCTTGCATTTAAGTCCGTGCCACTAGCGTCGGCTAGTCGGGATAATAATTTTAGTACAGCACCAGCACCAGCAGCGTAGTGCAAGAAACTACGAGCACCACCTAGCCCACCTAATTTAGGTCGTAAACTGGAACTTGTTCTTTGGACATCATCCGCCCGCCATTATGACAAGAAAACGTTTCCATGGTCTCAAGCGAGTGGTGAGTCCTCAATTGTGGCTCTTGATATCGAAGCCGGGTTGATTGCTGAACCTCCCCTCTTAGAAATTTCGCATGACATGGAACAAATACAATCTCTACAACCTCAGTCGATTGAAGGCGCGCCCGAACATAGGCACCTTCTTTCAGCAGAAATGGGCCGCAAAATCAGCATCTCGAGCGTACCACGGAGAACAGATTCGAGAAAAGCAATGGCAGCGGATGTTTGATTCTCGGCTGAATGCCGTAATCCCAATGGACCACAGATACTTGGCTCAATACGATGGCTCGGAACAAGCTGCTGGAAGAGGTTCTGGTGTGGAAAGGCACCCTTCTGAGATCGAAAACCCAAAACGACAAGTACCATACATGTTAATGACCTATGCACCTATCGAACGACGTCTGGATGTAGCCATATTTAGGGCGTTGTTTGCTAGCAGTGCAAGACAGGCAAGGCAATTCGTGACCCACGGTGGCGTGAAAGTTAATGGGAAAAAGGTACGAGAGGCTTTATGGTGCTCACGAGATATTTTATGCTAAGCCATTTGATAGATGCCATATCCAGGATATCTTCTCAACCCTGGTGATATGTTCCAAGTTGAACCAGAACGAGTTTTATATGCGACAGGTGCAGCCAAATCACCCGAGCAAATCAGAAAGGGTCGTGAGAAGAGGAAGGCTCAAAGGCTGATACATATCAAACGGCAAGAGAGACAGGCAACTTCTAGAGAAGCGGCTGTGAAGAGAGCGCTTGCCAAACCTGCTGCTTCCGAAGAAACGGCCAGTCTGAAGGTACCTCGAGATATACTATTGGACGAGAAGGAGGAGAGGAAGCAGCGAAGAGCTGATCTCCAGGGGCTGGCAAAGCTAGTTAAGGACATCAGGGAAAATAGAAAGACTCCGCCTTCAGCAAAACGCAAGCAGGAACTGCGGCAGTTTGTTAAGGATTTACGACAAACCATGGGTCAGGTCAACAAGAAATCTGTAGATGATCTTCGAGAGGATGTCTCAGGGCTTCTTGCTCGTCTTACCATTGTATCTCGAAAGGTAAAACCTACTGAAGAGCCGAGCACTTCAGTTACCGGCACTCCTTCATCAGCTCAATCCGCTACACCCTCGGAAAATTCAAGGGTCAGTGATCCCTTGAAATTGGCAGGTGGTAGAATGCGAGAAGCCCTAACAAAGATGCGGCGGGACCCAGTCGATGAATCCAAACCATATGCTACACCTTGGGCTCCAAGACCGTATATGAGTGCTTTTGCATTTATCCCTCGGTACTTGGAAGTCAATCACAACATCTGTTCTGCGGTATATTTGAGACATCCTGTTGCAAGACCTGGGTTTTCAGAGGTACCCACGCCATTTGCTTATGATACAATGCAGTTGGCACACACTTGGTATTTGAGGCGCAGGTAAAAAATCATTTGTATAATAACAACTCAAAAGTTGTATGACAATGTAATATATTGGAAGCCGTCCTCGTTGATTTATCCACTGCTCATGTTACTAAAGTGCATCAGCCTTTCTTGTGGGTTATCGCGGTTTATTCTCAATCTACAGCTGAAACTTTCCATTTTTGGGGAATAGCTGTAAAAAGTGAATTTGACTTACTGGTACACTGAAGTAGAGGGTGTTGAGAATAGTTTTCTCAACAACCCAATCAGAAGAATCCTTGATTAGTCATACATTTTCAATTAATAATTGTTCGACAATCGTATCGACATGGGACACAAATATTCCCCCCAAAAAAAAGCATATTCTGGAAAGAACTCCTTACTGCGGCTTCTTACATATATCATGCATTTCACCATGTCCATTATGATTGGATGATATGGCTACACCCACGGTACAAAGGCGCCGGCTCTTACAGCGTACTTGTATTGTTAATTAGATGTCAAGAATTTGTCATTCCTACTTTACATAATTAGCTCCATGTGGAGGGGTTGACTTGTCCAAATCAAATTATCTATGTTTTGATTTTGATAACGTTCATTTAATGGGCTTCTCTCCAGTGATCGGTATCTTGACCAGGCCCCAGTAGGAGAATTCATCTGAGTATGGAATAGTCTACTGTAAAATTTATATGCAATGCCGGTAGATTCCTTCGGGGAGCTCTTGTCTAGAGCTTAGGATTGGACCATGAACCCCTCACGCGAATATAAGGGCTCACTCAAATCCTGTTATATTTTTTGCATGATATAGCGAGCTTTCCTCATGCGAAAATTGGATACGGTCTAACATAAGTGAGGATTCGAGCAGGATAAGAGTTGGATAAAATGATTACCGTTTCCAAGGGTGTAACTATCGCGGTTTTTATATATACTTCACACTTCTAATAGCTCTATTTTATATATACTGCAAATCAGGTGAGTTTTCGTAGATAAGTTCCATGTTCCTTAGGTTCCACCGTACATGTGAATTTAAAATGCAATGGATCATTTCACCACGTACCTCTGGAAGTTCAGGGCTTTCAGATGACGAACACCGCTTCTTCTGTACCTTATGGCATTATATTATTGCAACACGACGCAGATGACAATAGCATACAGCATCATCGATATATTAACCACTAAACAATACGCAAGCTAAAACATCAAGTTGGATCAAGTTGGATCAATGGAGTTGGATCAATGGAGCTCAAGCCGGAGCTTGGCATTACATCTGATTGATCATATGTATGTGGCAAGCAGCACAATATGCAGATTACGAAACACTGGAGTGGAAATCATGTCTTCAATCTTGGCATGCTGGTGGACATGTTTATATAAGTGTTAAGTTGAGCAAATCGCTTTGCAGTTGAGAAACAAACGTTGTATTACGTATACCAATTCATTACTGCTCCTTCTTTTCTTTTTGATTATATATAGTAACTGCCAATATAATTTAGAACAACTCTTTTGTTTATCCTGAAATGTTCAATTAAGCACCTTTCTAACTCTCATTTGGACTTTTCAGGTTTGCAGAGCAGTACAAATCTTTCCTAGACTTGCACTATCTTCTCGAGGAAAGAGAATGATTTATACTATTGTTTCGGTGGAGTTAGTATATATGCGATATTCAGCGTAACAAATGAGTAGACTAGAGTAGATTAGGTGCACCTACATAAACAAGTAGGTTTGAGCCTGGTTCTAAGCTGCTCGCCAAGAGTTGATTGGGTTAGAGTACTAATTAATGAGAGTAGCGCTAATTGGCCCTTTAGCCCCTGGAGCGCGTCTGGGTATTCTCCTGCAATGGTCTGGCCACTTGGATTTAGCTAACTTTCACTCAATAACAAAAGCGACGGTTTAACGCAGTAGTTCTCAAGTAGTTTAAAACAATACTCTAACCCAATCAAGTACAACCTGAAGTAGCTGAGCATTCCTTCATTGCGCTGGCCATATCAGTCCTGTAGCCCACCCCACACTCTATTAGCTCCTCATATATACGAATGCAATACCACTTTATTTGCACCTGTATCCTTGACTTTTAGTAGTCAAAGCAACAATTTTAGTTTAGTTACTTGAAAAGAATAAGCCATCCTTTCAAGCTATATGTAGCAATACTAAAAGGATTATTCACTGCAGATTTTCCTGATATTCACTTATAAGAGTTAAAGTGGCGAAGTTGGAAAAATCACGTGCGCATATTATTTCGCTAAACTTTTGAGTCGCAACTGCCTAATTGGGTAGAAAAAAACACCCTTTGAAACTTACATCTATATGAGATGCGAGACGATTTTGATACCTTATTATCAATGAGAAAAATGCTAACAAATTAATAGAAGCCAAATTCATTTGCTGAGTTAAATGTAAGAAAGGTGTTCTATTGAGAAAAGAGGTGAATTTTCACCTTGTTGTAAAGATACCCTTGCTCCTTATTACGGCCATATGTCGGACACTAGGAAGCCGCTCAGCCTGATATTGACCAATTGGAACATGTTAGATTCTAGCCTCATTCTCTGTTCATCTAGGAGAGCTTCTGTGGAAGACACGTCAATTTCACCACTACCTTGAGCTTGTTGTCAGACCAACTTCCACTCCTCTTTCAGTGTCTGAATCATTATCTCCTCTTCTGATCGCCACCAACGCGCCAGCACTACCTATACAGGGTCAAGCTCCATTATGGCACCAGGGTCTAGATATCGTATGCGCGCAGTCCATGGCCAGCCCTCAGGACAAATCACAAAGCGTTATGATTCTGAAGACCTTCTTGTAACGAACAACGCAGAATCCCCCATTCCTGATATTCTTCACGTCGCTCTTACATCCGCCTCTACCTCAGACGTTTCTTCTGGCTTTGATGCTGGCAATTTCTCCACATCAACCCAGAATCCAATACAAAAGCCGGAGAATTCATTTGTCGATGATCTCGGCAAGAAAGTTGTTATTGATATGGGAAACGCAGCTGATTCTATTTATCAAGCTCCAAGCATCAGACCTGGTACCAAACGCCCAACCCCCAATGAATATAAAATGGAAGAGTTCAGCCAAAAAGCTATCAAGGAAGTTCAAAATGAGGTTGGAGGTGATCCAAAGAAGGGAACAGCTCTGAAACAGGAGGAAGGAGTCAGCTCTGGTTTGGGGGGAGAATTACTTGGCGAAAATTCTGCTTGTGTAGCTGGAGGAATGAGAAGAGCTTCTGTGGAGGACCTGAAGCTTTTCAAGAATCTTGAAAACTTATGCCGCCAAAAGCAGTCTGGCACAGTCACAGACTTGAGTGCAGACTCTCTGGATACCAAGAAGACTGGGGCTGTTGACTGCACCACGGTTCCTTGTCCTAAAACTGATATAAAGACAGAGATGGATGATGGTGTACATTTGAATAATGGTACAGCGGCAGCAGCAAAGTCTGAGAAGAGAGATATTTGTGTGAGGACTTTTGCTGTGCAACAACGAAGAGACGAAACAGAGCACCACACCGCCGCTACTAGACCAGAAACGACCGATTTTGTTGCTCGCCAAATGGTCTCGTCAGCTCTAGGTGTCAAGGTTGCTCATAAGAAGGATGAAAAGACACTTGCAGTAAAGAAGGCCTTGAAAATGACTAAGAAAGCTGATAGATTGTCAACTTGGTAGGTGGCCAATGAGGTTTCCCCTTTCCTTACAAATGGTTATGCTGAATTTGAGGGTTTTCACAGGGATGACTTCCTAAGTAAGCAAGATAAGAACATATGAGTCTCCTTCTTGAGTGATGGGTTTTATACAAGTAAACTGATGGATTGAGGATGCGATGGGTGTTTTCTACGTGGTGGTGGCTGCTTTGTTGATTTGTTGAAAAGTAACCAACTAGAGATAATGAGTGGAGGAGACTGAGTTGTACAGGGATTTAAGTAGTAGTGGAGAGTAACTTCTACTGTGGAAGGGTTGGTAACTTTGTTGGCGCTAATTTATCATAAGACACAGGGGACATGGAAGATTGCTTTGAGATTACTAGAGACTTTTGTTCGCTTTGAAGGGCAAAGGGCTAGAGAAAAGGCATTTCTAGATACCACCGAGTTTCTCCATCATAAAATGAACGGCAATAGACATAATCACCACCTAAGCAATCAATGACGTTAGAAATACCACCCGTTTCTTTTATATGTGTTCTCTATATAAATTTACTACAGTAAAAATAGAAAATAGTAGTGTTTCCATCGTAGTAGTATACATATGGCTTCATATCTACTATTTAGATAACCTAGTAGTCTTGAGTAGCAAATTGTGAGCTTAGCTGCTCAATTCTAACTAGTCTCTACCTACCTACATACGTAGACATAGGCTTTGTAAATACCTTTGTAAGACATTAACTAGTTGTATATAATATATTCCCTAGGTAGAGAGAACCTTCCGCGCCGTCTTACGCTCCCTAGTAGCCCCCTAGTAGCCCCCTAGTAGAGGTTACGAAGTCAAGGATAGACAAGACAAGTTAATTAAGGACATGTACTCGTTAAAGATTAAGCAATCAAGGCTAACAAATAAGGAACTAGACAAATTAAGCGCGAGCGCAAGGGTAAGGAGTACTAGTCTTATTACTACTAAAATCAACAAAAACTAGCTGGCGAGGTATTAGGATGTAGCAAGTAGTCGACTAATTTACTTTGTTTATTATATTTAGTGCCTTGCCTATGGATTCTAGTGTACGATCGAAACAATGCCTTTCTGAGACAGAAACACCACCAATAACTCCGACATTACTTACTAGTAATTTGCTAGTAAAATAGTAAAGTGGCATGTAGGTGGTATTTCTGTCGCAAAAAAATATTTAGGTGGCATTTCTATCATTGTTGGTTAATTAAGTCATTTTTGACTATTACTGTAAAATATAAGATGTTTCATAAGCATTAAACGTTATCTTATTAAGTCATGGGAACACACGACGTAAACTACCATAATTTCCTCCATTCATTAATCTCTACAGTTCCATTATTATAATCTTCTTCATATAAAATGTTCAACATCTACAACTTCTCGGGAACCTCGCTCTTCCTTTCAACCACTGTAGGTGCAACGACGCTCTCTGGGTCATGAGGTTTGCGGTCAACTTCCTGAACGAACTCTCCATCAAACTTGGCTGGGCCTAGCTGATTAAGAGCGTCCTCTTCTTTGTCAATCTTCCTGTTATCGAGATAGAAGAGAACACCGCCGATAGTGGCAATCACTGCCACTACTCCGTAATTCCAAATCAACAATGGATCTTCAGCGAGAGCGACGAGGGCTTGAGAGAGTGCAGAAGATATGGCACTCATGAATAGAGAGAAGGCTTGGATACTCGATCTCATGTTCACTGGGGCTTTGGTGTATGCATATTCGAGGGAGGTAATGGAGGCCATGATCTCAGATACTCCGATGAGGCCGTACGGCACAACCTGAATCCTGTGCCATAAGTTAGAATAATTCTCTTGCTGAATGGATGGGGAGAACTTGCCAGACAGTCATAGGAGCCTCAGCACCCTTGATATCGCACTCGTTGGGACTCTCCTTACAAGGGTGGAGCTTGTAGATGTAATATTGAGTTACACATGCGCTGACCATGGCCATACTAGCGAGGAAGAAACCGATGGAAATTTTCTTAATGGGGGTAAGGTTAATGTGCGCCTTCCGGAGGGCTGGGTAAACTAAACGATCCATAATTGGGATCAGAACAACGATGAATAGAGGGTTGAGGTTATTAACGATATCGTTGGGGACTCCATTGAGACGCATGGTTGCAGCTTGCGAGGTAAGATTGTTGGTCATTTGGTTGTAGGCAAGCCAGTAGAGAGGATACCACAGGAAAACCCTACAAGCTATAAGACCACGGCGAACCTCCTCAACCCACGCGTCGTCGAAGGTCATCCAGGCAGGCTTGTTAGCACCAAGTTTTGAGGGCATGGAGCCGTCCCAAAATCCTGGTTTTTGAAGGTTCTTTTTGAGAGTAAATGGATTCCATGACCAGTGCTGTCCGAGGGCATGAGACCACAATTTGTATGCCTTTGCAATGACTGATCCTTGGGGCTTGTATAGCACATATTTGTTCCTGCAGATAAAAATGATTGTTGGGCAAAGACCTGTGCATAATTAGTAACAAGTCAGTTTTGCGATTGCCTTCAAACTTACAGAGCATGAACGTTGGCAGCAAAAACGACAGCCAGAAACCAACATATTTCTCGGCATAAACCATCGCAATTGAACCAACCAAAGAGCCAATGTTGATCATGAGGTAGAAGTATAAGTATACACGGGAAATGGTTACCGCAGGATCCATGATGACCCGTTCGCCACTCTTGAGAGTCTTGACACGCATGACATTCTCGGTACCTTGGAATTTTATGTCAGCAAATCGTTTCAATCACCCAGTTTGTTGAACTCACATTGTTCTGCAATAAGAGGCGAGATATTTGACTTAAATCCACCAACACCTACTCCCATAATAATGATACCAATGGCAAAGCAGGCGATGGAACGATTTGGGTGAACAATGACAGGAGGAATTGCTGCAATGATGAGAATGATATGACCGACAATAGCAACACCGCAGGCAACCTGGATTGTCTTGAATCGGCCCCAGTATGTATCTGCAACGTAGGCACCCAACAACGGCATCTGAAAGTGTTAGTTCTCGTGCTAAAAGCTTTCATAGAGATATCTTACAATGTATGACCAGAAAGCGTTAAAAGTCGTTAAACCTGTAGATGCACGTTGTCCTAGACCAAGTGCTCCTGATTGACCTGAGAATCCAGCACCAGTGTTTGATCCTTCTGGCATGTCTCTTTGAATGAAATTGACAACTACAATATGTTAATGTTAACACTATTCTGACCGTATATCGCCAAGTTGCTTACAAACTGCGGTTGTTCCATAGTATGAAAATCGCTCGCACATTTCTACAAAGGCAATCGTGTAGGCGGCCCAGGGAATTTGGCCAGACACTCTGCGAAGAGTAGCCAACTCCTCCTCAGTAGGGTAGTCATGCTCATCATCTGAAGTACTGGGAGTTGGAGAGCTGGTGGTAGTATCCTTGGCGACTTGGGCCTTGGCCACCTCGACAGTCTCAAGATCACTGGCAGCGTTCATATTGGCGGCGATGAGGAGCAGCGAAGACTGGTAGTGCCTGGATAAACACTTTCATTGGGAAACCCCATCATATATTACAATTTTCTAACCCGCGCGGAGGAGTCCCAGCGCCGTTCTTGGTAACCTTATGATTGCAGGGCATGCTGTCGTGCAGTTGGTCTCGGCTCTTATCACCTCCCTGATAGAGAAGTCAAACAAGCTCCGAAATAAAGCTCCGGCGATATTTACCAAGAGGCTCGAGTGAGATGATATCTCATATACAGGGCCAAGAAGTCGATACAGTGGGACGTACTTCTAGCAGAGACACACACGAAGAATAAAAGAGGGGGTAGCGAACCAATCACCTGTGATTTCCAACCGCGCCCCATGGAACAGTCAACACACAACGCAACAGCGGATAAAAGCAGAAGGTCTGAAATCGCCAAGGCAAAAACATTGAGAGAACGGGTAAAGGCTAAAGGCTACTTCAGGCCCTGGACCTAGGTAGATATGCATGCAAAATCTAACTGGCAGACGTGAAGTCTTGGTAAATCTCAAGTGGGAGCAAATGGTGCCAAGTGGGGGCCAAGCGCCGAAGAAGGTTGGCATACATGACAGCTCGAGATTATGTGAAAAAACAGCCGAGGTGCAAAAATAGAGGTACGTTGCGTCAAAATGGAAATCTGCGAGAAGGAATTAAGTAGAGCAGAGGATATCTTTGAGAAGGAAAACTCATGCGGTCAGCAAAGACATCTTTATGGCACCTTCGCAGAGCCGCAGGACGGGAGACTTCTCCCATGTACCGGTACCCAAAATATATTTAGCTGAGGTAATAGGTACGAACACTATATGATACAGTAGGCCAGTACTTACGGTTCCCGGAAATGCGGCATCGTACGAGAAGAAATCCAGATGGATTCCACCATCCAAGGCTTGGGCTATTCGCCACTGCGAATATCAAGCTTTTCTTTTCTCACCACTTTGCTTGGCTAGACACGGAAAGCAATTGCGAATTGATAAGACGCTCCAAAGTGGCACATTCCGTTCAACCAAGGATAATGATAACGGTACCGATATCAGTTTCGTAATTTACAACCAACCTGACCTTGCTGAATCAGGAATGCTCGGTGTGTACTCGAGTACTTGAAAAAGCTGATATTTTGAGGGTTACGAGCCGCCGGCTAGGGACTGATAGCTCATTATTTAATGGCAGCGGATGATGAAAGACTCAATAAGCTCTGAGTCCTTGAGTAATAGTCGCTTGCAACGGCGACGTTTGTATCAATAGAAACAGGATACCCTGCAGGTGCAGGTCACAAAACTTAATCACGTGGAACCAACTTGATTTTTATAATAGGGTGAAGTTTTATCTGTTTTCAAGTAATGTCAACTGAACTCCATTGATTTATTATTATTTTAATGCAGGAGTGCAGGAGTGCAGAACGCTAGAGTTCATTGAACATTTTTAATCCAGAACCACGTGATAATTCCTTTCCCCTGCTTTCGCCTGCATACTTGAATATGGTGGAGGTTCCTCCCCCGACTCGAATAATTAGAATTTGGAAAAAAGCTTCACGATCAACGACTTGGCGAGACAAATCCCGGATCAATCTGTCCCAGGAGAAACTCGGTATCCCTCCGTATACGTAAGGTATCCTCGGTTATATCCTTAAAGTCTGGGTCCACCAGGGTCCCGTTTTTTTTATCAATGGGTACAAAAATATACTCTACTCTATTGCAAGAATATCCCTAATTTTTCTGGTCCCAAGATATTTTTTACACCAAAAATATCCACGTTTTTATTCTTAGAAAATACGTAATACTAGACCATTTGTTCGTCATCGGTGATTCTACTAGATTCTAAGTATAAAGAGGGTGTACAGTCAATGCTGCCGCCTGTCACGCAGATCATATGTGAAATGTTTATAACGCCCTGATCCGAGTCTCTCGTTCGCTGGTTTCGCTAAAAATTGGGCAAGAGCCGTGATCTTACTTTAAGTATAAAACCAGGATCTATAGGAAGAACAGAAACATTATACGTATGTTGTTAGTCCTATATCCTATGAAACGTTCCTAGTGGTTAAGAAAACCTCACCTAGTCGTCGCCTATATATACTAAGAACCTTGACATAAGGATATCCTCGTTTATATCCTTATGAAATCCGGTCCCGTCAGCAGTCTTGTATCGAGTTGTTTCTGTAATGCGCATGCCCAATATGTCCAACGCATTCCCAATAACTGAATTGCCTCGCCCTATCCGCTCTGTAGTCTGTGTTGGACTTGACAATAGCAAGCACTTTGCATTTCCGATTTTACTCTTGCCATACGCTTGTGCGTGCGAAGGTCAACTGTTTGCTCACAGTTGTAGGTCGTGATGATCCTCGGAAAGCGGATCGGATTTTACTTGCATGCTTTTTGTCTTCTCAATTTGCCATATAGTTATATGTACCGAGTTTTTCTCAGCAAGTACCAGTTTAGATAAATAGTTGACATGCACCACCAAGCCATATCCGAATTGATTCGGATTAGATATCACTCCTTTACCAATATAGTATACGTCAGTAAATGCTTGTCATGCCAGTGCCTTATCTCAAAAGATCAGTTTATGCAACGGGTACCCACAGAGTACTCATAAGACAGAGAAAGGTGCAAGTGATACTAATTAACTATTCACACAAGGGCAAATCATTGCATATTTACCCTTGTAGCAGACGTAGAAGCGGAGATACAGAGCATCCCCGTGAAAAACTATACCGTGTATGCCCTAGTCAAAGCATCGATACCTGAATAGAACTCGAACAAGAAAGTTGATCATCTAGATAGCCGAAGGGAATGACCCTAATTAATGTTCGCTGTTTCAAGTCTCTGAAAAGAATGCTCGTTCTATAACTCCAGCAAGAAATAGCGTATAATAAGCTTGTCACTTGATAAGCGTTCAATGGCGGCATACAGGCTTATGCGTGTACAGACTGAAGGCGATATTGAGTATTATCAGAAAAGGAGCCAAAAGAATGGAGGATGAAAGGAGCCAGAATTATAGACAATCCTCCTTGCCCAAATATGACCTCACGCAAATTTACTATGGTGTCACGTGAAACATCATATTCTGTTTATTTTGAGTGAATGAAGGAACTCGGGATTTCATGGGTATCGTCTCTAATCTTTTGCTAAGCAAAGCTAAAAGTTAAGGTGAAGAGAAGTGCGACTATTTTGCTCTTCGCTGGTCAAGTCACCATCATCTTCTTTGTGCGCCACCGCTATTTTTGCCAAGCCCTCGTTTTCAAATCAAGCAACATCTTCTTTATTAAATACCGTTGAGCTCTCTTTCAACCTCCCACTGAAGAGAACTCCAAACGAGAACTCCATACAAAAGTATTTTGGTTCCCAAGACACATCATGTCGGCCTCATCAGCGGCACGTCTGGAGACACAATGGAAAGCCCAGCTCGCAGAAATGCGCGCCGCTCTAGCCGAACTCGAACTTCCCCCAGCAAATGCTGACGTCCTTTATGATTCCGATGTCTCCTTTGAAGACGACGACGAATTTACGCCTTCAAATAGCGGTGATGATGTATGGGATTTTATCAGCGATGACGAAAAGGAGGATTCCTACAGTAGCAGCGATAATAATGCAAATGAGGAAGTGCCTCCAAATGTGTCCTCTGGGTACGGCCCTCAATGGCTGAAAAGCAAGTGCCTTATGTATGCATCTCGAAAACAAGGCCTCCGTGGAGAAGACCTACAAGAGCAGATTATGGCACTTTTAGCCTCTGATAGCGTGGATGAAGAACTCCAATCCACCCTAACAGATATCATCGGTTTCGATGACTTGGATTTCGTGATCGATCTTATTTCTCATCGCAAAGAAATCACAGCTCCGTCCCCATTTTCGGCAGACCAAGACGGTAGCATCTTTGGAAAATTGCAAACGAAGAGACAGAGAGAGGAGGCATTGCGAAAAAGAGATTATGAGCATAAAAATGCTACCCTAGGCCCAAGTTTGGATCGAGATGGTCCCCAATATCCACACGTTTATAAGTCTGTGAATACTGGAAATTTGTTAGATAGCAGAGGGAGAAAATATGGCTTACCACTTGGGAGTGAAAGAAAGGAGCATGCCGTAGGTACATCTTGTCCTGGAAGTCCTTACTTGTACTAAATGTATATAGAGGTATGAAGAGTACAGCATTCCAGCTGCAAAGGTTGGGACTCTTGGTGTTGGCCGAAAATTGGTCAATATCTCTGAAATGGATGGGCTTTGCCGGAGGACATTCATGGGTTATAAAACCCTCAACCGTATGCAAAGTCTGGTTTATCCAGTGGCTTACCAAACGAGTGAAAATATGCTGATTTGTGCACCCACTGGTGCTGTAAGTTTGACGCCCTCCAGATCCTTTCAATCTCTAATGACTACAGGGTAAAACCGATGCGGCGATGCTCACCGTCCTACATGCTATTGGCCAAAATATTTCCCCAAATCCAGCGGAGAAGCCAGAAGCGTCTGATTTTGTTGTCAATACTGATGATTTCAAGATTGTTTACATTGCACCAATGAAGGCTCTCGCTGCTGAAATTACGGAAAAGCTTGGGAAACGTCTTGCGTGGCTTGGTATACAAGTTCGAGAACTTACTGGTGACATGCATCTAACCAAGAAGGAGATTGTTCAGACTCAAATAATCGTTACTACACCCGAAAAATGGGACGTTGTCACTCGAAAAGGAACTGGGGACACAGAGCTTGTTCAAAAAGTACGTTTACTTATCATCGATGAAGTTCACATGCTACATGATGATCGTGGAGCTGTCCTTGAATCTCTTGTAGCACGAACGGAACGTCAAGTTGAGAGCACACAATCACTCATTCGCATCGTCGGATTATCTGCTACCCTTCCGAACTACATCGATGTCGCTGATTTCCTCAAAGTCAATCGGCATGCTGGTTTATTTTACTTCGATGCCAGTTTTAGACCGGTTCCTCTGGAACAACATTTTATTGGAGTTAAAGGCAAAGCAGGAACCAGAACCTCACGAGACAATATTGATACTACCGCCTTCGAGAAGGTCAGAGAGATGCTTGAACAAGGCCACCAAATTATGGTGTTCGTCCACTCGAGAAAAGATACGCAAAATACAGCGAAAATGCTGTACGAGAAAGCTGTTGACCAGGTCTGTGTTGATTTATTTGATCCTAGCGGGCATCCTCTGTACGAATCAGCTGTGTCAGATTTGAAAAGCTCAAAGGGCCGAGAGCTTCGGGAACTACTACCGAAAGGTATGGGTATTCATCATGCTGGTATGGCCCGTTCGGATAGGAATTTGATGGAGAAGCTCTTTGGCAATGGCGTTTTGAAGATACTCTGCTGTACCGCAACGCTAGCCTGGGGTGTCAATTTGCCAGCTGCGGCTGTCATTATCAAAGGCACTCAGGTGTATAGTGCTCAAGATGGAAAATTCATCGACCTCGGAATTTTGGATGTCCTTCAGATTTTCGGTCGTGCTGGTCGACCTCAATTCGAGGATACTGGTATTGGAATGATATGTACGACCCAAGACAAACTCCAGCATTATCTTACAGCTGTTACCGCTCAAGTGCCGATTGAGTCAAAGTTCTCCAAGCACTTAGTTGATAATCTGAATGCCGAAATTGGATTGGGAACTGTCACTTCAGTTCCAGAAGCAGTAACGTGGCTAGGATACTCTTTCCTCTTCGTTCGCATGCAGCGAAACCCCTTGACATATGGAATCGATTGGGCCGAACAACGAGACGATCCAGAACTTGTGCAACGCCGAAGATTGCTGATTATCCAGGCGGCAAGGACTCTGCAGGAAAACCAAATGATTATTTTTAATGAAATTACGGAAGAGCTTCGAAGCAAGGATGTTGGTCGTATTGCGAGCCAATACTATATTCTCCATACCAGTATTGCGATCTTTAATACTATGATGAGTCCGCAGGCAACAGAAGCAGATGTTTTGAAAATGCTTGCGATGAGTGGAGAATTTGATAACGTCCAGTCCAGAGACAACGAATCAAAGGAGCTCACAAAACTGAAGGAAGAACAGTCTCCTTGTGACGTTGAAGGAGGCAGCGACTCTCCGCAAGCAAAGACGAATATTCTCCTCCAATCTTACATCTCTCGGGCTCATGTTGAGGATTTCGCACTATCCAATGATTGTAATTATATTGCACAACAATCCGCCAGAATTTGCAGAGCACTCTTCATGATTGCCTTGAACCGCCGTTGGGGCCACCAATGTCTGGTCTTGCTCACAATGTGTAAGTCCATTGAAAAAAGACTTTGGGCATTCCAACATCCTCTGGTGCAATTTGAGCTACCAAAGCCCGTCATCAATCAGCTGGAATCGAGAGATGGGGTATCTATCGAGACCCTGAGAGACATGGAACCTGCTGAAATTGGCTCTCTGGTACACAATTTTGCAGCTGGAAAGACCATCTCAAAAATCCTCGACAACTTTCCCACGATCAGCATAGAATCGGAGATCGCCCCCTTGAATCGAGACGTACTCAGAATCAAGCTTTACCTAACACCAGACTTCCGTTGGAATGACCGTCACCATGGTACTTCCGAGAGTTATTGGATTTGGGTCGAAAACTCCGAGACCTCGGAAATATACCACCATGAGTTCTTCATTCTCAGTCGCAGAAAATTGTATGACGACCATGAGCTCAACTTCACAATTCCGTTATCGGATCCTTTGCCAACACAGATATATGTCAGAGCTGTTTCTGATCGCTGGCTTGGTGCTGAAACAGTACACGCTATCTCATTTCAGCATCTGATCAGGCCAGACACAGAGAGCGTATACACCGATCTTCTGAACCTCCAACCGCTGCCAATTAGTGCTCTCAAGAACCCCGGTTTAGAGGAAATATATGGCAAGAGATTTCAGTATTTCAATCCGATGCAAACCCAACTTTTCCACTGCCTGTACCATTCACCAGCGAATGTATTCCTCGGTTCTCCTACCGGATCTGGAAAGACAATTGCTTGCGAGTTAGCAATGTGGTGGGCATTCAGAGAGAAACCCGGGTCAAAAGTTGTTTATATCGCTCCCATGAAGGCGCTTGTTCGGGAGCGTGTCAAGGATTGGAGTGCGCGAGTCACTCGGCAGATGGGACTGAAGTTGGTAGAGTTGACTGGTGACAACACGCCTGATACTCGAACTATTCGGGACGCGGATATCATTGTCACTACTCCTGAGAAATGGGATGGTATCTCTAGAGGTTGGCAATCAAGAAACTATGTGAAGCAGGTCAGTTTGGTTATCATTGATGAAATCCACCTTCTTGGTGGCGACCGAGGACCAATTCTCGAAATCATTGTTTCTCGCATGAACTATATCGCTGCGCAATCCAAGAACTCTGTACGGCTTATGGGTATGTCAACCGCTTGCGCAAATGCTATGGATCTGGGAAATTGGCTTGGAGTCAAGGAGGGATTCTTCAACTTCCGACATAGTGTCCGCCCCGTTCCTTTGGAGACTTTCATTGATGGCTTTCCTGAGGTACGAGGGTTCTGTCCTTTGATGCAGTCTATGAACCGACCTACATTTCTAGCTATCAAAACACACAGCCCTGAAAAGCCGGTAATCGTATTTGTGGCTTCTCGTCGACAAACTCGATTGACAGCCAAGGACTTAATCAACTTCTGTGGCATGGAGGACAATCCACGACGTTTCGTCAAGATGTCCGAAGAAGATTTGCAACTGAACCTCTCGCGAGTCAAGGATGATGCTTTGAAGGAAGCGCTGAGTTTCGGTATTGGTCTTCATCACGCAGGTCTCGTTGAATCTGATCGTTCGCTCTCAGAAGAATTGTTTGCAAACAACAAGATCCAGATCCTTGTTGCCACAAGTACGCTCGCCTGGGGTGTCAACTTACCCGCACATCTGGTTGTTGTTAAGGGGACACAATACTTCGATGCCAAAATCGAAGGATATAAAGATATGGATCTTACAGATGTACTCCAAATGCTTGGCCGTGCTGGTCGTCCACAATTTGACACATCTGGTATTGCAAGGATTTTTACTCAGGACTCTAAGAAGGCTTTCTACAAGCACTTCCTCCACACTGGTTTCCCGGTTGAGTCGTCACTACATAATGTCCTTGATAACCATCTCGGCGCAGAAGTCTCAGCGGAAACAATTACCACTAAACAGGATGCGCTAGACTACTTGACTTGGACATTCTTCTTCCGCCGTCTTCACAAGAACCCATCGTATTATGGGCTTGAGATCTCCGTCGAGGAACACAATACCATTGCTGCTCAACAAATGGCAAACGAATACATGATTGAAATGGTTGATAAGTCACTCAACGAACTCGCGGAATCTCAATGTCTATCCATTGAGCCAAACGGAAACGTTGACTCCACGGCAATGGGAAAAATTATGAGTTACTATTACCTATCTCACAAAACTGTTCGTCACTTGGTGAAACACGCCGTCCGTAATGCCACATTTGCCGATGTACTCTTCTGGATGTCTAGCGCCATAGAATACGATGAACTCCCAGTCCGCCATAACGAAGACCTCATCAACGCTGAACTTTCGAAGAATCTCCCCATACCAGCGTCTTCCTTCGACGGTCTTCCCATGTGGGATCCTCATGTGAAGGCTTTCTTGCTTCTCCAAGCACACATGTCGCGCATCGATCTCCCCATCACGGATTACGTAGGTGATCAGACGAGCGTTCTTGACCAAGCCATTCGTATCATCCAGGCTAGCATTGATGTCCTTACCGAGCTGGGATATCTCTCAAGTTGTATACAAATGATAACTCTTCTCCAATGCATCAAAAGTGCGCGTTGGCCTACAGATTATCCTCTTTCTATCCTTCCTGGTGTCTCTACCACTCCTTCTAATCTCAAAAAATTGCCGATTTCGTTACAAGCTTTCGCGGCGCAGTCCGAGGCTGAATATCAATCTTCGATTCGTCTTCTTGGCGTTTCTCCAGGGTCAATACCGAGATTCAATAAAGCAGCTACTCAACTTCCTCTCTTGAAGATTGAGGTCAGAGATGTCAAGGCAACAGAACTTACGGTTGTGATAGATCGTGTGAATCCACTTACAGATAAGGACGGGAAGATGTATGCCCCTCGATTTCCCAAATCACAAACGGAGGGGTATTTTGTTATTCTTTGTGAGGAGAGTAATGATGAGATTGTGGCTATCAAAAGAGTCGGCTGGCATAGTACTAGTGGCGGTGGCGCAGGAACAAAAGGGAAAGGGCCCAGCTCGAAAGCCACGATGAAGATTCCTGAGCAAGAAAATGTGGGGCAAGTAGGAGAGATGATGAGAAAATTAGATGTTTGGGTTGTCAGTGATGGTTATCTTGGGGGCTTATGGAAGGTGGAGGGGGGTGTGGACGTGCCAGTTGCTGTGATGGTTATGGAAGGCTTTGATACTGGGAAAGGGAAGGAGAAAAATGTCGGTCAGAAGACTGGAAGGAGTTAAAGATTGTTAACCTTTTTGAACTTCATGATAAGACAATAAGAAATGAAGAATAACATCATTCGTTGCACAATACTGTTTGCCAAGAGCGATAGGAAAGCAAATCTCAGGCATTAATACCTCTACGTTCGGTGTCTTATTTCACATTACCGTACATTTAGAGGCATCTGAAGCAAGATAGGAAACCCAAACGTGAGAGGCCATGATAGTGGTAACTTGGCAAGGAACCTTAACTTTTTTGCTATCGCTTATTGGATCCCATGTAGGCTGGTTTAGTGGTAAAGTTGCTCAGGAAACCTTTTGTTATGATTCGTTAGGTTTGCGCCCATGAAGTTTGATGCTTACAGGCTCAGCATAAATGTAGGAGTGTGTAACAAAATGCCCCATATTTATGTTTTGGGAAGGAGAGTTTTCCATATCATCCACACGTTGGCTCAGTAAAGGGAACAGACATCTGAAAGTGATCCACGTCTTCTTTATAACCATCCATTCACAACCCTCTTGTACAGCCTCGTAAAGGCAGGAAGAGAGAGGCCAAGTCTGCATAGTCACCGCTTATTATGGGAGCTATTCGTGCTTACTCTGTATCCACTTTCTGAGAGGGGTTGTTCTTGTGATCTAATGAGAAGTAGGCTTGTGTCGCTGCAAGTTTCCACAGCCTCAAAGGGGGTCTTTATTCTATAGTATCTCACTTTGAGGTTCAGGTTTATTGCTGTACATAGTGTCATGGTCCTATTCTTAGGGCTGAACGGAAGGACACGTGAATTACAGTGACAGAAAGTGAGACAGATAGGGAGGATATCAATAGATCGGAGTATGTTAATGCATTGGTACTTGCTGACTGTATTCTCTTGACGTGAAAGTTCAAGGTCAAATGGTGTGCGAGAAGCAGGCTGTGAAGGCATGTCACGGGTAACTGGAAACCTATCATTCAGGCCAGTGTTTACGAGCAAGGGAACCTCTTGCGCCAAAGGGTTTGTGGGAGAATTGTGAGAGTTGATGCTAGAAGTTACTTGATTCCCAATGGAATGGTAGGCTCTGAACTTGAAGTTTTTACGGCACTAATGATCAGAGTCTTCATTTCGTCCTTACGAAGAAAAGGAGCCTGGTAGAAAACCTTCTTTCTCTTATCTCGTATTGTAACCGTAAACGGAAGAAGATTTGTACCTGAATTGGTCTTGCCTGGCATTTGTTGATCTTATTGGGTCTGTTCATGTCCTCTAAGACCCCTATCTCTTGCAGGAAAATTCTATATGCACTTAATGATACCACAAGTTATATCACTATCCTGACCAAGTTCACTCGTGTTAATTACGCAAGAATTTCACAATAGTAATTACCAAGGGTTGTCGAGGGAATGAATGAACCTCCGCAGTCTTTTAGGCAGTATGACTCTCGCATCGAACCCATGTATCTCTGACGGGACAAACTCCAGAAGTCATGATTCTTCTGTGGACCTACTCGGTAAGACTTCTAGGTTTCCGCCAGACTCGAACTCTCAACAATGAATGTAAATACCACGACTGTCTTAGAAAATTAATGTCCTTTGGTTCCTTCCTTATACCATTGTGCTGTTAAATATCACTACCTAGGCGTAGAATTAAGTACCTGGGTAGTAGCATTTTAGTTGAATTTATAATTTTAGTAGTGATAGTAGTAGTAGTGCTGTTGATGGTCACGTGGTAGTATTAGTACTTAAAGTTGAAAGAGCCTCATAGAATAAAGCAAGATAATTGGTCCAGAGTCGGATTTACAGTTTTTCCAGGTCACGTATCCTGATAACCAGTTTTATATCAATAATCGCCAAGAATCCGACATATTATCGGCAAAATATTTCCGATACTATATATTATCGTCGACCCCCTGATACTATATCGATAATATCGTGCCCAGGTCTGTTCCCAGATGTTAAGACTCACCTCAAACTGTTTACACAGCGGTTTACATGTTCGCTTGGTTCAAGTGAGGCTACAAGCACCAAGTTCTTTCTATTTAGACGAGTTACTCTATCAGTTCAGTTAAAAACCAGCCTTTCATGATACAGAGCTACATAGAGCGAGACTTATTTTCGAATTCCTTTTTGAGGCACTAGATGCTGGATGCATAACTCTTCCCTACTTCCATCCAAGTATTCTAGTCTAGAAGCAAAAGGACTTTCCTTTGAATCTTGCCTGATATTCCAATTTAGAACATACACACTTCAGAACATTCCTACCAAAAAGAACCGTTCCCCCTACCCATAAGAGTCACTATCTCTGCACTCATCTAGGAATACTCGCCGAGAAAGGACACGCAAGATCAAAACAACTAACAATCACATGTTCACTATCCCAGCTCGCGAACTCCACACCTGCAGTCATCAAATCATGTAGGCATGCGGGGGACATACATTTTGCTGACTGTATCCAACATAACATCCGAGCCAATCTAGAACTGCACCAACCTCGTCCTATCGTCACCTTCACTTCCGAAATATGTTCTGTTTCATGTTGTTGGTCGAAACCAGCTCTCTATAGAATGAGCAGGCCGGATGCTGTGCTAGTTTGTGTTGATACATGAGGTCTTCATTAAATGCATACTAGACCGACTAGATCCTCGAAGCGAAGATCCATCTCTTTCCGGCAACGAGATAAGATCGATGCTGGAGCATACACGAAACTTGCATGGGGTACAAAAATACACCGGTTAACTTACTCATTCTGTCCTACCAAAGATTATATATGCAGATAAAATGATACTCAATCCGGTTTTTGATCCTCAAAATCGGAACCGATACCGAGCAAACCCGTTCGCATTTTCTCACATTCAATTATCAGCTCCGTCTCCAGCTTTACAACACTTCCCATCTTACAATTAAGGAGGAAGAAGAACCAGGATCTGTGACAGGGTAGTATACGCACAAATTGACACAGAGGAGATAACTTACGGCATGATTTCCGCAAATGGTGGCTGCCTCACATCGGTGAAGGGTGGCTTGGTGGGCTTTTCAGCCTTACGAGAACCTTACAAAGACCACCGCCATACCAATGAGCAACACGTAAAGGTGTTGATTATTGGTTGGTTTAGACGCTGGCCATATTTCATTTTACGGGAATAAAAAGTGGACCGATGGTTGTACAGGAAAGTAAGACGGTGGTTAGGATAGAGGATGTGTGAGAAGTATCGTATTTTGGAAATCAGGAAGTCACTTGAAAGGCCCACCCAGTGTCTTTGTCGATACTTGGGTATTTTTTGTTTAGGAAGTGAAGGAAGTATTGTTCCGAAGCCGTTTGAGATGGGAGAATGGATCTTTCACTTGATAATGTAGATAGATCAATATCGCCGATATGCTGTCAGATTCTTCTGAGCCTATGGGTCTGAGGTAAAAAGAAAGCAGTGGATACTTCTCTAATTGTATTAAATCCTGAATAGTTTATGGTTAGCCTAACGCTCTAACACTATGAAATCTATACGGCCAAATCATTTAAATTGTCCTGGAGGATTAATATTAAAGCTTATACCTCAACTCCATGCCCCACAGAGGATGCCAACAATTGCCGGAAAGTATCCAAATATTTGGATATGGAATTTATCATCCGTTGCTTGAAAGGACGTTGCGTACTATGTGATCGTCTCTGTACGGGGCTAACTAAAGTCATCGAAAGAGATCTAGCCATCAATGTGCGTACACCCTGAAAACGACATTATCTTAGAATCACTTGCAAAATCGAATGACTTGTGCAATCAGGCTAGGAGAGTTGAATTTAAACTACTCATTTATTAGGTCGATTTGGGTTGATCCCAGCACAGTGTCTGCTCATTGGTGTACCTGCTTAGGTATTTACACAGTAAGACACACGCGATAGCGTGGTAAGAGGGGAACCGGCTATTATTATTGTCTGAACCCCGAAAAAATACTGCAGACATCCTGTGACTAACAAGAGTCGACTGGCTATTATTATTGTCTGAACCCCGAAAAAAGACTACAGACATCCTGTGACTAACAAGAGTCGACTGAGTAACCATTTCGCCTCCAGATGGAACCCATGATAAGAAAACATTGGAAAAACTTACGTTTTACTACTTCTTTCAGATTTCTAATCATTCGGTAATTCGTGAATGAGATGAAGAGCCACGAGAAGTAAATACCCACCGCCTCTCTAGACCCAGCTAGACATGCTTCCTCGCGTAGTCATGAATACCGACTTGTACTAATGCTCTGGGGTTCCAAGTCCGCACGGAAATGCTGACAGAAAGATGAAAAGAGCCGTGTGACACAAACAACTAACGCTCCCCACGAACTAAAAACGAAGAATGGTATCCTTTGAGAATTATGATTCGTAAATCAAATCTTTCAGATACTTAATGATATGATGTTAAGTTTCCGGAGCGGCCGTAAAGAAATGGGACAGTAAGCTTAAGGATGATTGACAACCTTATAATGGAGGCCAGTTGCCCCATCATATGTCAAAGGCTGGATATTTGGAGAAAACCCTCTGGAAGAGGCTTAGTGGTCTCACGAACGGTCCATTAGGAGTCGCATGTTTTCTTCGGGCAGAAACTGCTTTGCCCGGGTTATTCGGGTACGCGGCCGCGAGGAAGCCGATTTAGGGATATGCTTTGGTCAATGAGGGTTTTAGATAATGTACTCGAGTACTGGCTGAGCAATCAGTAAGATATTAACATCCGTACCGGTTTTCGTGCGTGAAAAGGAATTAGATGCTGGTTGGGGGCGTAAATATAACACACGTATGTTTCAACCCAAACAGAACAGCAGGGATTGAAAAGGGCCGGCTGGGTTGTTACTGAACGCGGAACTCGTACAGATTCCCGCTATGATGCGTCTAAGGTGTACGAGTTGAAGGTTGGCTCGAGGTTGGCTCGAGGTTGGCTCGAGGTTGGCAACGAGTTTAATCAAAAGTATCACGAAGTTGATTTGCCAGATATGGAAAGATTTCTTGACGGAGGGGCTCCAGAGGGGAGGGAGGGGAGGGGGCGAGGGGGCTCCACGGAAGTACTCGAGTACGAGTGAGTATTCGTCGAGGGCAAATGATTGTTGTCCCCCGCCGCTTCGGCAATAGTCGCTAAAGTCCGAACTCAGCGAGCCAGTGAGCCAGACAGCTAGATCAGCCCTGGAGCCTTTTGAGCTTTTGAGCCGAGCCTGCGGCAGTGCGGTCTCTAGGTCTGCCAGCCACCAGAGCCACCAGAGTCACCCCAACCCCAACTCGGCTGGATGGATTTGTCATCATCATAAATTAAATGGTGGCTAATAGGTGAATATTTCACCACACGCGTCCCTCGGTAGGAGGAGTAGGCGCATCCCTAGGTTGTGAATGGTGCATACCTACTAATACATTCATTTATCTTTGAATGATTATCACATCTCTTACCTAACTTCCTCCCCCCTCCCCCTACCCCCCCCCTTCTTATTCACACATACACAACAGCCATCGTTTCTTAATAAGCCAACCCTCCCCCTCGACCAAGACCACGACGACTGCGACTGCTTGCTAGCTCACACACTCTCCACACACGTACTCGTACTCCGTACTCCGTACTCAAGTACGTCAATCTTCAATCTTGGAATCGACGGCTCGCGGTCAGCTGCAGCACCCTGCACCTGCACCTGCACCTGGTACCCTACCTGCCTACCCTCCCTTCTCCAGCCCAGGGACCACCTACACTAAATAACTGCACCTGCACCAGCCAGCACCAGCCAGCACCAGCCAGCACCAGCCAGCACCACCACCAACCACCACCACCACCCACCAGCATTCTCATTCCGTGCCTCCGAGAATCTAGGTCACGTGCCATCCAACAGCTTCCTGTTCTGCTTCCAGGTTCCCATTCACGCTGAGGCGGCCTTTCACTTTCTTCCAGGTCGAGAAAGAGGTACTTCCCTCGGTACTCGTACGTGAAAGCTCTCAAGGCTCTTTTCTGCGCCAACTGCGGCATCACCCTCTCTACCCAATTACAACCAGAACCAAAGGCCGAAAAAAAACGTATAGTTACCTAGCGTATGAGTAGACGCGCATCGCCCTTCAACATGCAGTCCATCGCCCCAGCGCCTATTCCCCAGAGTATGCAAAGTCAGGTAGATACCCCTCCTCCCTCTTCTCCTCTGACCTACTCTTTTCATCAGGAGCAGTCAATCCCGTCAAGCTCTCCACTTTGCCTGAACTTGTCTACTTCCGTCCTTTCCAAAGGAGGAGAGAAAATAATGCGCCCCATTATTTGCGCGCCAGTGCGAAAGTGCTGCGGAGTGTACCTGTTTGCGTGGAGTGGACCGAGTAGGAGTGCTCAGTAGGTAGTAGGCAGTAGGCAGTAGGCAGTCCGCCGCGGTAGGCCTGGAGTAGTAATCCAGAACCCGTCCCATCACATCACCAGCTGTTCTGCATACGGGCCTGCTACTGCTCCTACTGCTCCTACTACTCCAATTTCTGTCCAAACTTCTTCTCCCTTTGACAAAGTCCCAAGCTGACTCACTCTGACTTGCGCAGGACATGAGTGCAGACAATGGTATTATCCCCCCCCCACATCCCTATGCGCCCGCCAGAGTGCTCCTCTCAATACATGCCTTGTCCAACGATACGACAACTCTTATTCCCGCCCACAGATCCCGGTGGATGTTTGCTGACATGATACTGGCGCGACCTCAGACTTAAGAGCTCAGCTGGCTGCCGTTATCAGCACCCAAGCTCAACCACAGCAACAAGTCCAACAGCACGGTGGTCCTCCCCATGGCTATAACGAAGTCCCAGCATCGAGCAGTGCCAGTCCCCACGATCATAACATAGATCCTGCCATTGGAGGCGCAATGATGAATACCGGCGCTGGCGATTCAGGTGGTGACGACAGCTTGGGAGATGGTCGTAAGGGTGGAAAGCGAGAGCTATCGCAATCAAAGCGCGCCGCGCAAAATCGTGCAGCTCAGGTACGTCAAGTAGGGATTTTCGCTGCTCCAAATGGTCGTGGTCGCTGGCGAGTGTTGCGATGTTCATGAAGACGTCGTTAGGCTTCTAATTTTTTTTACTTGAGGACGGTTCCTCCTCTTGCTTTGTCAATTCTCATGTCATCCATCCACGAGCTTAAAGCTTACGTAAACCATCAACTAACATTTATTGTTTACTATGATAGAGAGCATTCCGCCAGCGGAAAGAAGGTTATATTAAGAAGCTCGAGGAGCAGGTACGAGAGATGCACGCCTTAGAGGAGAGTTTCAAAGCGATACAGGGCGAGAACTACACGTTACGAGAATACATCATCCACCTCCAATCCCGCCTCATTGAATCGCAAGGAGACTACCCACAACCACCACCCAATGTCAATCTCAGCCATCCTCATGCCAGAAATCATGAGCAGCACGAACAACATGTTCACCGACCTGAAGGTGCTCCCGTAGCATCAATGTCAGGCATGACCGCCCTAAATCCATCAGCTGCCCGAAGCCTTGCAGCTGCTAGTCTAAACACCGCCAAACATCCTCAAGAGGAACAGCATCAGTATGACCATAAGAGATTCAAGGAATCAACCAGTGATGATGCCGCCGACGAGGAAATCATACGCTCTCAATTACAAGGGAGTGCGGATGGTCTTCCTATTAATCCTGTACCCATGTAAAACTCCTTTCTAGTTGAACTATACTGGCGTTCTAGGCATTTGTTTTAGGGTGGACTGGCGTCAAATCATTTCTAGTCTTTTGATCGATATTAAAGCACGCAATTATTCCACGGGTATTGCATGCATCATGGAAACGAACGGAAGGGCAGGCGTCTTGGGTTTGAGGAATGTGATTTTCACGGTTATTTGATCATTTTGTTTGTAATGAGAGGAGGAAAAAAACAAGTATAGAATCACGCCTGCTGCACTTTGCTAATACCACTTGACCACTTTTTGGAAATCATAACATACACTTCTGGTTGCAACTTTACCCTCTGTGATTGCAAGTACCTTTTTGCCTCTCATAGTCTTATTATTCCGTCTCACGCCGAATAAGCATTTCCGAGATCATGATCCTGTGTCCAGATTAGTAACGGCTCATGAGGATAACCACAAGATTAAGGGAAATCGACAAAAACAAAAAATAGACCCACCTTGAAATACTCAGCACCCTTCTCCAAATACTCCTCTCTACTCACCGCCGCCGCCTTCCATTTGTTCCCACTCGCCCACTTCGCCGCCCCTTTCCACGCGTCCAAAATAGGATCTTTCGCCCTCCGAATCGTCAACGGCGCATCAGCTGGAAGCTGACTCCTCAACCCCTCTCTTAATCTTTCATCAAAACTTTGGAACATGGTCGCACCACCTGTCAAGAAGATATCTTTCAGAAACTCGTTCTGCTGACCGACACCATTAAGTCGAGTAGTCAGGATATCCGCTGCAATTTCGATAATACCCGCTTGATCCAGGCCGGCAATGGACGGTTGAAAGATGACCTCTGGAACTCGGATGCGCTCGACATTAAGATGGATTTGGTTGGCTTCTGCTTGGCTATTGGGATCGAAAGGTCGGGGACCACGGAGGAAGGCATGAACGAGGGATTTGGTCCAGTCGGTTTGGGCGTCAAGGGTATGTTGGTCTGTGAACTCCGGGTCGTATGTCAAAAGGTCGTTTTCGAGGCTTTTGAGGGTGACGCCGAAATCTTCCTCTTCCTCGTCTTCGCTGCCATCTCCTGTGGCAATTTGACGGTAAACACCCCAATCATCATCGTTCATTCCGAAGTTATCGTCATCATTTCCTCGGCGTCTCTTTTTCGTGGGTGCGTCTGAGGCGAGGTTGGCGATGCTTTTCATACGGATCTGACTGGCAAGGGATTTTCGGTTCCCGAGATCTGCCTTCAGACGATCTCTTTCTTTGATCTTTTGGACCAGGTCTAATCGCGCATTTCTCCGTTCTTGGAGCCAGCCTTCGAGGTCGTTTTCTCGTTTTTCCTCATCGGCTCGTTTCTCTTCGTCAATTCTGGCCTGCTCTCGAGCCTTTTCTGCTTTAGCTCGTCCTCGAGCTTCGTTGGCTGATTTCGCTAGCCTTTGGATCTTTTTCTTTTTAAGGCCAGCCTCGTCTAATTCATCATCTGGAATATCTACGAGGCTGTAATCCGGCTCTTCGGTTTCCTCTTCCAGTCCACCAACATCCTTGATTCGAGCTTTTCTAATCGATTTGTCAAGCTCCTTGATCGCTCTTTCTAGAGCAGCTTCGTCCTTTAAATCTTCTTCATCCAACAATCGCTTGATTTCTTTTTTGGTCTGATTGACTAACTGCGACTGTAACTCACGGTAACGATCCAGCAGTTCTTCCTTCGCAACCAACTTCTGCAGTCTCATTCTCGCTGCTTGCTCCTGTAAGCGTCTTCCACCCTCTTTTCTCTTTTCCGCGATCCTGGCAAGTTCCTCTTCACTCTTCTGTATTACGATCTCCTCGGTATAGGGGTATTGGATGACATGATCGCGATCCTCCAGGCCCGTCCAATCTAGGTATTTTGCTACTTCCTGGTCGAACTCTTGTGAAAGATAACAATGGTCTTGAACCATACTTTCCATCTGGGAGGAATTCACCTTTCCCGGAAATGTAGGATATTTGAGTCTCATGAGCTTCAGTAGATATTCGGCGCTCTGTAAACCTCCCCAATTAAGCCGTGTTGCTTGAGTGAGGATAGCCTTTGAATTCAGTACTGGAATTACGTGCGTTGAACTATGTGACGACGAGACAACGAGCCCAGTCTTGCCATTATTGTAGTCGTAGGAGAAGAGCGCATCGATTCCGTATGCTAGCGAGGGTGCATTGTAACATTCAAAAATAATCTCTGTCATGGCTAGAATAATTGTTAGCGTCATGATCACTAGATTAAGTCGCGACCAAAATGAACATACATTTTCTCGAATATGGAAGATTGGCTACCGTCTCTGTCATGACAATAGGCATATCGACCCCACCATTTTGTCCATCTATTCCCATCTTGATAAAAACGTAATCCAAAATCGACTCCATCACATCCCAATTGCTGACAATCCCAGTACCAGCTTCGAATGCATTTCTCATATGCCCTCGGGCTGTGGTATCCGAGTAGACATCTTGTCCAACGAAGGAATACGTCTTGCCTATCTTTCTGTCCCTGTACTTCGAGAATATGGGCACGAGACTAAGTCTCGGAGCGTCTTCGAAGGACCAGCCTGCTCTGGTGAAGGAAGATCCTATTTCAATTGTGTTAGCTACAAGCGGGTGCGAACGTAGCTCGAGGGAGAGGGAGAGGGAGGAGGAGCTTACCATTGTCTATCACTATGGCAGCATTGCCTGGGCCGCGGGATCTCGCACTTTGATATCCGTCTATTTGGGGCTCAATATATTTCTCAAAATGCGTTTCGCGTGGTGGGTATAGCTTTGGCGGTGGTATTACGGTCTCTGGTTGCAAGGTCGGTGGTGCTGGATCAGTCGCAGAGGGCGCCATGTTTACCTGTGGTGTTCAGTGGGCCTGCCTTTGGTAGTGGTAAGTGTTGTTTATAACATTGCAGGATTCAGAATAAGTGAGGAAGGTTTGATTTGAAATGTTCTGATTGGAGTGAGCTTTGCGATGTATTAACTGTCATTCAGGTTTGGTGTCCGACCAAGGCTACGGATTTTAGACAAGGCTGTCTCCAAAGACTGGCTTCACCCATGTCATGTAGACCCACCACCCAGCACCCAGCATCAAGAGTTCAAGGTTCATCACCAACAACAAGTAAGACTCCATACTGGTGGAATTCTTTTATATATTGTGCTATTGGAGAATTGGTTCTGGTTTGTGATTGGGCACCATTTCTCACTCACTCAAAATACCTAAAGTGATTACTATCACTGACTGGGAAGCTATCCTCTCTTAATGCTACCTAGGTATACGTAAAACGCAAATCATTCCCTCTAACTACCTATATGGCATACTCTGAGTAACACTCTATGAAGGTTCCTTGAGACTATCCGTAGCTAGTAGACATTAGCTAGATTGTTCATAAAATTGGAGGTCATATTTGTCTTGCCTTCAAGGTGAAAGAGCACATTGGACTGGTAGTTCTTGAACATCTGAGCAACCAACTCCACATTCATGTTTTGGATGTTGATATCCTGTACATAGTCAGCATAAAGTCCCCCTCATCTCTCTCAAAAGAGTAGAATACTAGTTTCCGCTCATACCTGAAGGCTCTTATTCAGAAGCATAATCGCTTCATTGAGTTTCTCCTAGTATCATGTTAATACTCGTATGCGAGACAGTTATGAGGACCCAGTGTTAGTAAATATTACGACTTACGACATTTGTTATGATGCGAGAAAGTAATAAGTTCTGCTGGTGTTCGTGGGGGCTCTCCTACTTCAAGATTTAGTAATAATAATAATAAAGGTATAAATATGAATTCTTACCATCTTGCTCAGTTGTGTGAATGTGTTATCTAGATACCTGCACAGGTACTTACTTTGATGACTTTGACGACTTTGACTTTGACGCGTTGAGGGGAAAGAACACCTGCAGATCCCAATCTTCGCCAAGCCTTAAGCCTTTGGGGCTGTACTTGGGGAAGAGCTTCAGCAAGCTCTCCCTGTAAATGCTACTTCATCACCACCACAGACACACCACAACCCTCTCAACAGACATCACACGACACCGCAATTGAAAGTACAAGAGAACAATGGCGCCTCCAACTCCAGAATTCGAAGCGCATCAGGTACTCATCGCTCAACTCGATATCCACTCAATCCCAAAGCCCTTCCGCAGTCAAACATGGAAGCCTAACCAACGGCGCAACAAGAACATCAAGACCATCCTCGGTGACGCAGTTCGAAAAGAGGCCTCAACAATGGCAACCCAAGAGAACAGTGGCGCCGCAACCCCATTACCAGAGGATTCAGGGACATCCACAAATGGCGATGTCACCCCAGCAGTCTCTACATCTAGTTCTACACTGCAACCCAACCTCGCGCAGGCGTCACGGAATCTGTCAAAGCTGGTCTTGGAAAGGAACATGAAATCGAATGGGTTCTCAACTGCACCGAATGCTACGTACACGAATATCGAGTCGGCGCCGAGTATGGCGCATAAGAGACATTATTGTGATATAACTGGGTTACCTGCGCCATATACTGATCCAAAGACGAGACTGAGGTATCATAACAAGGAAGTGTTTGGAGTGGTCCGGACTTTGAGTCAAGGGGTGGCAGAGCAGTACTTAATGGCAAGAGGGGCACATACCGTCTTGAAGTGAGTGAGTGGGTGGTGGGAGAGTATGGCTATTGATGCCTTACGAATCGAATTCCACAACAGTATCTGGAGCGATTAAAGGGCTTGCGCTACAGTATGCAATATTGGAAGACACGAGTTGAAGGGAAAGGAGATGGTTCCAAGGGGGGAGGAGCACGACTTGAGCAAACACCAAGGTCTCTCGTTCAGAAACAACCGCAATCCAGATCGTGGAGTCCTCATGCACGCTGATATTACCGACAGATCATGTTCAAGGTATCACCGTGTATGTCCGACCGACAAAGTCAAGCTTATTCCACCCATCATTGGCCTTTCAACCAATGGCTCAAGAATACGCTCCGGCTTAATCGCGATCAAGAATTCTGATATCTGCCTTGAGATGGACGGGGTACCGAGAACATATTGAATAATAGACTCAGTTACCAGAGCATATAGCTCTAGTCGTCGCGGCAATGGAAGCAGATTATGAAATCTCATTCCCCAACTCATCTCCTTAGAACTCGCCATCAATTCCGTGAAAAAAAGAAAAAGAAAAAAATAACGTTGAAAATGAAGCCGCAAACCTGTGAGGAAAGACAGTAGAAACCCGGGCAAGGGGGGCATCCTGGGTTCCTGGGTTCCTAATAGGCGCAGATAACGAACACGCACATGTTTCTGTATCATGTTTGATGTTGAAAAGAGAAATGGAAAGCTCAACCAAAAATAAAATAAAAAGGTCCCCAGAAAAGAAGCATTTTCTCTTGGCGCTCAACAAGCGAACCCTCAAGTGGCGTGGTCGCGCGTTGAGGTCCAACCGTGCGCGTGTTCCTCCACAAGGCCAGCTCTCCTTACCTTGTACTCCGTACTCGACCCCCCAAAAATACCAATTCAACGATTGCGCCAAACCACAAATCCCTCCTCCAAACCCCCATACCGAAATTTCTCATTTGTCTACGCTGGGCGGGAACAAAAGCATTCAAGATGCCCTCAATGTGGTTATCCGATTCGCAGAGTAGGTTTTCTTCCTCCCGATGGGTATGTATCATGGAGGGAAATGTATTGGTTTGCGCCGGGAATGATGGGAGTGTGAAGTAGCTCTTGAGTAGGGAGAAATGCTAATGACTCTTCGTTTTAGAAATTGGGGTAGCTTTCTGCTCAGGTGGTATGTAGGCATCTTTTCCGCGCCAGGTTCTATGAGCCGGCGCATGAAGTGGTGGAAGTGGCATTTACGGGTACTGATTTTGGGGTAACGGATAGGTGGATTCTTTTTAATAGGAGGCGTGATGTTGTTTTTCGATAGGGCTATGTATGTCTTTCTCTTTTCTTTATAAATCTTCTACTTCAATTTCTATACGTTTCGCCAGCTAATAACCAACAGGCTCGCAATGGGAAACGTAAACCCCCCTTCCCCCTCCTCCAACCTCACGATCCTAACACAACCACTGTATAGATCCTATTCCTTATCGGTCTCACAATCATAATTGGCCCCAAGAAAACAGCCTCCTTCTTCGCGCGCAAACAGAAATTAAAAGGCACGGCGGCATTCTTCATGGGTCTTTTCCTCATCCTGATGCGCTGGGCATTTGTCGGGTTCATGGTGGAATTGTATGGGATATTCATACTCTTTGGTGATTTTCTGGGCACGATATTAGGATTTGGGAGGAATGTTCCGGTTGTGGGGAAGTATATTGGGATGATGGCTGACAGAATTGGGGGTGGGGGAGAGTTGCCTGTGTAAATCGATAGGGAGGCGGTTTCACGGGGGGGGGGATGGCACATCCTCCAAGTGGGCGGGGTTACATATGAGGGACTTGAAAGGGGAGTATTGATGATACCCGGGCTGCGATTTGATACCTGGGGTAAAATATGTGCTGTTAAAGTGTATCATACGGGTTCAGGATTTCCTGGCGTTCTGGTGTTTTGATAGAGGGTATCTCGAGCTGTCGAACAGTTCGTTAAATAGAGCTTGTGGTCTTGGAATGACTCCTTTGATTCATGAAACATAATCACAAATCAAATTCATGATATGATAGTTGGCTTGGGAATGTACCGGCAAGCTTCCCTAAAATTAAACTTGTCGAAGAGCAGAACTTTCGATCCTGGTAGTTCCTAAGAAAACGGTCACAAAAGAAGGTAATCTCGATACGAAAGAGTACATCAGTTTCGACCCTATGTAAAGGCTTATTTCTTCACCCATAGCTCTCCCTCGCCGTTTCGCAAAGCTATTCACAAGCAGATGTTTTCCACAAAAAAAGATACCATCCTGATATCCACCCCCTACCTCACCGCCAAAGTTTCCCTCCATTCGCTCACGCACTTGTCCTCCCGGAAACATGACATATCGCCTCCCAAACCATTATGCCGAGTACTGTTTGCCTCTTGCTTAATATCCTGTGCTAATGAGATAGTCGGCGAGTTGTTCAACGGTGGTTGCTGCGTTTCCAGCAATCATACCCTCTCCGTAGTGTGCAACGAGGATGGCTTGTGTGGATTTGACGATGACAACTCCTTCTCTGCCCTGAAATTATCCCCGTGTTAGCAATCTCCTTCTGCCTGGAATGAGAAAAATCAATACAGCAGCAGTCTTGTTGAAAAAGGAAACCTTCAACCAACCTTTCTGGCATACAAACTTCGGTCTTCTGCTTTGGTGAGGACGTATCTTTGACCCGCAATGTGTAGTCCGTTGGCATATAGGTTGTCGGTCTTTCCGCTCAAGCCAGCAACAACTTCCTTCATCTCCTCAGGAGAGACCTATCCATCAAGTCAGCCCAACTCATACTGTGTCCTCTGCAGCCCTGGTAATCTCTTCGCGTGCGATTTTGATGGGGTTCGAGATATCGTGCAGTCGTAGGATGGTAGGTGAGGTGATTCGGAATAGAGAAGGCATACAGTAAAGTCAGTGCTGGTGGCCCAGACACTGTCACCAGCAGCACTGATGATCGATCCCTTGTCGATATGGCCACTGCCTATTAAGCTACCAAAATATCAGCTTCGGAAGATCGTGTGGAGAGGCTCGAGACGCCCGTACCTAGAATCAATATATGCTATTGTGTGCAAGCACGTCAGCGCATTTCGGTGAGGGAGAGGGAGAGGGGTAATCAAGTGTCCTGTTTCTTACCTTGCCAAGACATCTTGGAGGCTATGTGCGCAAGGCTAAAGATCAGAAACAAAAGGATTGAGGTTGGAAGAAGATTAAATGCTCGAGTTGGGTTGGTTGGGAGACTTGACTGTTGTAAGTGTAGGTGTAGATGTTGATAGAGGGGCGTGACGAGAACTTTACTGTAGAGGCGCCGGGCGTCGCTTAGCTTTGGTGGGGTCACCGGGGTGGTTCAGGCCGACTGTACGAGTAGGTACCAGTAGAGTGAGTACGGGGGCGAGTACCGAAGAGTAAATCTTGTAGTACTGGTACCACCAGTGGTACTGTTTGTACTGTTTGTTTTTAGCTCAGCTCATGACAAGACAGGAGACAGTGGAGGGGAGGACACCTCAACGGTGAATTATGATGGACAGATATTCATTGTATGATCGATATGCGGTACTTATATACTTGATAGGCTTCCCATAGGATTCAGTATTTTGGATACTGGTGCAAGTACTCGAGTACACGGAGCCTTTCTCGCCGGTACGGAGTACAGCAGGTGCTGGGGCTGTTACTGGTGCTGTTACTGGTACCTACCTATACTGTACTGTACTGTACGTAGGGTACTGGCAACAGCCCTGCAGGCTGCTGGTTCTTGGTACTCGCTCCTCGTACTCCAGCTGGGACTGGTACTGGAAATGTTTCTTGCTTGCTACCGTACTGTACATCAGCCCTGGAGGCTGAAGGCTGGAGGCTGGGGGCTGCTTCCGCGTTCGTACTCGAGTATTCTATGCAAGGACAACCTTGCTTCCCTTCACCTCCCTAGCAATGCAAACATCAGTACTCGGTATCGCTCGCTAGTGCATTTGGCATTTGGCATTAGCATTTGCAAATGGCATCTTGAGTGCAGCTTTTCGGCTTCTGTTGTTCACTTCTCTCCGCTCTTTCGTATACTCTGTTCAATCCAATACTGCCGGTCCTAGGCGTGCTAGGCGTGCTCCTGTAAGTATACCTATATATCTAGGTACTTGCAATAGCCAGCTTGCTTCACTCGGAATCGGCCGTATCATCATCATCCCATCCCTTTGGTCCTGAGGTTGTGGAACGTGGGATCTTGAAGCTTCAATGCAGAATCCGCCATCGGGCTTCACGTTCCAAACCACGAGGGCGATCTTATGCAATCTTATGCACTTTCCTACAGTAAGTACCTGTAGCTGCGAACCCTATTGCTCATACTGTAGTACCCAGGATCATAGGGCAATTGGAGGGCGCAAACTATCTGGCACACATTGGGATCTTACAAGACTTCGAGTTCGCAGCGGTACGGTACAGGTCGAGGGACAAGTGCAATACTAGTGCCTGCTCGTACCGCTTCTGTACCTATTCATCGTGTAACTCAGTGACGTACCAGCACTTCTCGTTTTCGGAGAATAAACTGAAAATTCTCCTAAGAGGCTAAAGCTTCTAGAAGTTTGAAAATGTTTGTAGGGAGAAATGACCTTCAAGGCCTGAATCTCGAGAGTGAGATCTTCTTGGCTCCTTGACAGTCTCGTCCTGGTCTCATCATTTCAACATGTCACATGTGACGCCACGGCTCATTGGACGATGGATGATGGATGGAGAAAGGGCCGTTGAAGATACAAACAATCTCTACCTTACGGAGTATCGTCTTTGAAAGAGTCAAGGAGATCCTATTCCAGATCTACGGCGTGGTGCATCACCAGTGTTGTATGCAGTACATTTCTATTCATAGCACGGCTTTAAATCCATCTGGATGCAGTTTCACCACCGGGTTGACATCCAAAACACCTTGTCAAGAATGTGAAACTCCCACAACCGAGATGATCAATGATGCAATGCTCACTTCAAAAACCAGGGATCGATACTACTACAATCAACCATTTCTCGGAATCTTTCCATTGCTGGCGACGGGAAACCCCATGTTGACGGCGATGGTCGGCTGAATCATGGTTGCGATTGCAAGACGAGATTTACGGGAGATGGAACTGGATGACAGGGGATCTGGAGAGATCTGGAGTGTGAGTGCTAGTATAAGTGCTAGTATAAGTGCTAGTGCTAGTGCTAGTGCTAGTGCCCGCTCTTCAACCAGGAGCGAGACTCTGCCACAAATTGGACAATCATCAACAATGGATATCCAAGATTCCAGGATTCCACGATTCCAGGATTCCAAGATTCCAGGCTCGTTCTAGTATTCTACACGGACCACGATGGAGTCAAAGTGCTGTGCGTTACGCCGCTGGATATCACGCCGCTGCCTTTCGATCTTTCCCGATGCAGATGCCGTAAGTCGGAGAATATCTGAGTACCTATATCTGAATATCATTCGATAGATCCAGTACGAGTAATCATATCATACTTCTACAAAGTGCTCCGTACTCGAGTACGGCTCTACCTACCGTAACAGGACGTCCGTGACTCCGTCCTGAACTCAAGCACGAGCTGCCATCTTATCGCCAATTTTTGGTCACAGCACATGATCCCGATCGTTTTGATTGAGGAGCCTCATCCGGATGGCTTCAGGGATCATGGCTGGCGAGTGGAAGTGGTAAGGTACGGACGGAGAACACGACCATTTTCTGCCGTTGGGAAAAGTTTCCTTTGGACCTTTGGTATGAAGTAAGATTATCTATCGCCTCGTCATACGTACTCACATGGTACTGTACTCGAGTACGGTCGGCTGGTACTACGTACTCCCGTAGTTGAGTATTGTCGCCAACGGTCAGGTCAAACTTGGTTGGCGTAGTCGAAGCCGAAGTCGAAGCAACTGGCGGGGAACCGTTAAAATCAATGCGGCTGTACCGAGTAGCCTGTTTTCCCATTTCCCTTTTCCCTTTTTTCCCTGGGAAAGCAGACTACCAGCAGTGGCAGCCAGACCGAATCGCAACTCGCTAGGTTGTGACCAGCCCAGTGACCAAAGGATTCCAAAATCAAATCTCCTTATGAACCCCACACGCCTTGCGATGAACTGTACTCGCCAAAAGCAGCAGGAAACATTTAAGGTTGCCTGGTTAATGACCTTACTTCGTGGTTACTTCGTATGATTGTCGGCTGCTGCTTTTATGTCCCATCGAAAATAGTGGGAAATAGTCGAAAATAGCGGTGCTCGGCGTACAACGCAACGGTTCTTACTTTGAAGTAACCTCTTGGAAACTTTCGTACTGGCTCAAGTGGGGTGGGTAAGTATTCGAGTACGGGCCTACGGCAGGCTGACAGACCTGCTTGTGCGTCTTGCGTCCCCATATCCACATAACCCCCTGAGGGCGATCAATTACCCGGCCCACGTCTAATTAAAGTCGCTCATCCATTAACTTCAAACAGACCTGGGGCGAGGAGGACCCCAGGAACGCAGGACCCTGGGCTCCTGGTCCCCTCAAACCAGACCTCATCACGGATTCACGGATTCACGGCTTGGTAGTTAAGCACAAGTCATTTCCGTCAAGATCTGTATTTGACTGGTTCTTCGTTTGCTTCATTGATTCTCAAAGTTCATTGCTCTTTCGTTTTCTTGCTTCTGGGTGTCCTGGCGAGCCTGTCCCCTCCTTTGAAAACAATATCGCATCACCAGATTTCGCACAAACCTTTCCTACCAGCATTGACCTGACTCAACGTTTCAAGCAAGTCTGCTTGTCGTGGGCAACCAATCACATAGCCTATCACTTTTGCATCTTGACGGGACAACAACGAAGATGCTTTCCAGAATGAATTCTGGACGTCTTCGAGCAGCTGGGGTGAGAGGCCGAGACAACGAATTTCCCTCATCGCGTGCAAAAGATCATGCATTGATTACCACCACCATCAAGTCCCAAGAGACACAAAATTTTGATTTCGGTCAGTTTGGTGGGCAAGAGACACTGCCAGAGAGACCAAGTACCTCATCTGGACCTTCTTCTTCTTCTCAGCCAATTCGAAGAAACGCTAGTAAAAGGGAAACCAAAGACGACCTGTACTTTAATCCCTTGCAGGTTCACGGAAGAGATACAAAGTTTTATAACTTCCATTTCCCAGGATCCCTTCCCACGCCAGGTCACTCCCCAAAGGAGTTAAGTTTGCCTCCCCAAAATTCATCAATGGCGATTTCGCCCCCGAGTCAACCACCTACACCCGATTCTATGAACGCAAATTCTAATTATGCAACGATGCCTGTTCCACACACCGAGATTGGGATGGCGTTAGGTAGTCCATCACAACAACCTGTAGACTGGCCTCCAATGCCTCACAACGACATGTCGATAACTATGACACCAGAAATGGCGAATGAAGCCGTGCCCAGCACCGTTGCTCCCCCGGCGAAGCAGAAGGGGAGCAGATGGAAGGTTTTTGGGGGATTGTTTGGGGGGAAGAAGCAGCCGGAAGCCCAGCAACCATTTTATCAAGTACAACCATTGGAGTCTCCTCAGCACAAAGCCGTAGTGGAGACTGAAATATCAGCAAGGGGATCTGGCTCTAATGACTCTGGAGAGTTGTCTGCAAATGCAGAAGAGTCGAAGATGAGGAGTCGCGGACGAAGCTTTTCTACACGAAAATCCAAATCTACAGTGAAGAGATCAAATACAATGCCCTCAGCTCCATCAAATTCAAAAACCTCGGTGCCTACTACACCTGAGGTTAAGTTGGATGGAGTACCATTGGGTATCAACCACCAATTACTCGATGTCAATATCCCATCTATACAAATGGAACGGTATAGTGTAATGTTTGGTAGTGTTCTTCAGAAGCCTACCAACAATACATCAACATTACTTGCAAGGCGACAAGCGACTCTTGACAATCTCAAGACGGCGAAGGAGGCTCTGGCTGCTAAGGTCAGTTCATTCTATTTGCCCGATCAACATCAGTATTAACATATAACTATTAGGAGCGCGAAATACAGGAAAACGAAAAACGACTGCAATTGCAAGGAAGAAGGGCAACCTCACCTGGATTCCCCAAGAGTCCCGGATTCTCTCTTTTTCCTAGTACGCCTTCAAGACCAACACACAGCGAATCGTCCCCTACTCGATCTCTACCTAAAACTCCGGGTCGACTTCAGCGTTCGAATACCTCACCTGCAGCTCTTTCTCCTTCTCGTCCTTCATTTACTCAGGGTCCTGATAACAATGCACACTCGGATCGCGTCCCTTTGCCTGCCGCCCAAAAATCACGCCCAAGTTTGGACAATGGTAGTCCGGCTGTGCCACCCGTGGTGAATAAAGTGCAAAAGGGGTCAGTAGCAGCTGCTCGAGCGGCAGCTATGTTAAAGCAAAAGGCTCTTCAGCAGCGCAATTGGTCTCCAGACGAATCACATCTGGCTCTCAGTTCACCTGACAGTGCTAATATTGAATATACTCACTCTCCAGGACCAGTGGTTGCTGCTCATGACCCGGTACCTCTAAAGCCTATACTTGTAGAACCAGCTAAGGGGATTGTTAATAAATCTGAAAACGCGGCAAAGCCACCAACAATTTCATCCATTTCCTCATCAACCTCGGGGCTTAGTGGTTCGACGGCAAGCTCTAAATCGGTTTCATTTGATTTGAAGGAACAACCTCTAGAACCAGCATCCCAACCAAAATCTGTCGGGTCAGCGCAACCAAGAAGCCGCATTCCTGTATCTGCATCTAAGGCCCAAGTTCAGTCATCAGACAAAACCTTAAGCAAATCTACGGCAGATGATGATGAAAGCAAACTCAAGGCCGCTGCGGATGTTTCAATCGCTCGTCAGATCTCAGTATCTCGACAGCAACGCCAACTCCTCGCCCCCATCAACATGAACAAGAAAATTCCGAACCAAAATTTGAACAAGGGCTATGCCGCCAGTCCTGTAGCGCACAAGAGTCCTCTTGGGGCTGTTGCAACAGCTGTCTCTGAGGAGAGAGAGCGCGAAGGAAAAGGGGTGAAGAAAAATCCAACGCCTATTCTAGTACAAAAAGAACGCATAGTAGATGTTGTCAAACCGGCAACACCAACTCTCGTCATCATGCCTGGACCAAAGGACGATCATTCTGTTAAAGCCTGGGATGGAAATACCGCTTCTCCGGTTGTCCATCCCGGAACTCCCGTGTCAATCGGTGCCAGTATTTCCGAGCGGAGAAGAGGGAAGGAGATGGGAGAGATTAAAGTTGGATTGGAAGTCAAGCGAGGTAGAACTGGGTCGGATCGAACGAAAGAACAAACAAAGGAACTACAGCAACGGAAAAGCGAAAGGGTCCTTGTAGAGCGTGTGGGAGTTACTTCAAATTAGCGTGTTTTGTTTGGATTTGGGCGATGAAAAGTTCTCCGGGCATCAGTTCATACTCTGGCAGTATTTTTTCTTGCATCTCGGTTCATGAATTGGGCATTTTCAGGCTGGATTGGGAGGTTTTGGAGCGGTGTTTCTTATGTTGGTTTGGGATGAGTTTTATGTCTTTGCCTATAGTCTCTTTTGTTGCAACGGTTTCATGGGGTTGGATTTTTTTGTAAGGATGATACCACAGATTGTTTTTGGCTTTTTGATTTTTTGATAGATTTGAATGCATATCAACATCTTATTACACGCTTGAGGTATGAGACGATGCGAGGTAATTTAGGTCCAGCGCGGCTGCTGTTAAGTTGCCTTCAAATTGACCTTACTACCTATTCATAAGCAACCCAATTAGTTTTATTCATTCTTAGGGAAGCCCAATGTCTAATTAGTATCATTTTCAAAACCAATGTATCAATTGAGTGATGTATAGACCCTCTCGCGTTTAGCGAGTGTAAACGTTTTGTTAAAGAGGTTTCTCATCATACAGGTTAAGACGTTACGTCTTACCTTGAGGGAAATATGGGGTTGTTCATGATCTAGTTGCTCTCGTCTCGCGAGGTATTGAACTCCGCGGGAGACTTTTATACTGAGATTGGGTTGTTAAGGGGAATCTCCTATTTCTCGCTACGCTTATCACATCAAGCTTCTCTTTACGCTTCAAGAATGTTCTGCTCTTCCCTAAGCACCTGATGTTTAATCTAACATTGTGTTAACTACCTAGGTATCTAATTTCAGATCTACCTAGTATGTTCCATTATCCAGTTGCAATACAGAAATAGAGTGATAAACTGGGACGTTATTTTGTTTTTAGTATTGAAACTGTTGGTACGCACTTTAACCATATTTTCAAAAATAAATCCACCCAATAATCTTTTTTCGAACTGGTAGTGTATTATCATCAGAAAATGATCTTCAGAAATATATGGTTTTTTGTTTTTATCTCAAAAGTCTCCATTTAATAATATTGTTTGAAACTAACTTAATAATTTAGTTTAGTGAATTAGATGTGCGTCTATATATATATATATATTTGTCGGGTGTAGAACTCCACAATTGATGATACTCGGCGATAGGATTTATGGTTGGACAGATTGTCTTCCCTTACACTCAATACGCCTCAGACAAGGCCAACTATCCATTTTGTGTCACTGTTAGGGATCCGGATTCAGGTGAACGATTATTTTCCGGAGGTTGCGTTACTGTACATGCAAGTATAAAGCTGACATGCCGCGAAGATCAACACAGAACTCGGGCTTTAATCATCAATGACCCCTGATGGCCCCCTTCACCAACTTTAGCGAGTTCGCTTCCCACCCGGCAGCACCATTAAAGCATACCTAGTGGGTAGGTACCTGTGACAAATGGAATAAGGAGTGTAGTCACGTGTTTGGCATGCTACGTGACATCCCATTCCACCTGTATATTAGAAGAGTTTTCCCACCAAATACTATACATGGCTCCTCAGAGCAATTTCACCTACCATTCTCTGGGCGATATTACCATAGAGGAAAGCCCCCATTCGACGGTTGTAGAGCCGTAGTAGAGCGGTTGTAGTACGGTGGAAAAATTTACAACGGACGTACCTGCTATAACAGTAATAAAGCCGATTTCAAAATGGGGGTTTTCCTGTAAGTAGGTAGACGGGACGTCGAGTTGTGTCGCGTCGAGGTCGAGAAGGAAGGAGCGAGGGGAGGACTGGACCCAAATCGGGATTGGCTTCGCCCTTAGCGTGAGTATAAACCCCCCCCCCCTCGGATGGCCTCTTCCCCCCAAAAAATATCTTTTTCGAAGCATGGTGAGATGGTGACAGTAAGAACTGGTTTAGGTTCGACCGCGTTGGTAATTGCGAGTAAACACGCGGATAATTTCGAGGCCTCTCGTCCGGCTAGATATCCTCAAGTTCAACACACTGAACTCATGTTGTCAACTACCTATACCTGGCTCTGGATCCACATGACTCTTTGTCTCGTTCAAAAACTGGAATTCTATATTGAATCCCTTAGGCTTATTTGAACTTCCTGCGCCGTCATTCTGCGAAACTTTCAAGTTTTGTGAGGTATCTAAGACCTACCTAGTTTGACACATGGGTTTGGAGGTTGAGCGTTCTGGCTGTGAACTACAGTAGATCTGTAGTCTCACTATAATTCTATCTCAGAAAATCAGTGGCAACATATGTATTATTGAGCGTCCTAGAGCTATAGCATTATTGAAAAGAGTCGATTGCCAGAAATGCAAGAAGAGCCAAGGAGAAGTCTAGTCGTCACGCCATTAAAAACTCATCAATGGAGCTTGCCTACTCTAATCCTTGGACAGCTTTTTGCTCCGTGACTACCTAGAATCACCAGGCGTTACCCGTCGTTGCCAGTTCCTCAACAACTCCTTCTCTGAGAGCCTTGAAATCATCTCAAGTGGACCAGTGGTTGGGTCTTCAGTTCAAGATCAGGTGCTTAGTGGGCAATTCGAATGCTAGTATCTGCAATATCTCACCGCAGCGAAGTTGTCAATAATCTCTAAGCTGCTTGTGGCTGTAGCAGTCTATCTAAGGGAACGAACACAGCCTCTTCATAAGAACTGAACACACTAACTTAGAGTCTCTAATCAGCAGTAGAAGGGCCAGCATTCGGAGTGACACCAAGTCTAGTAAAAAGGCTCTGTTTATAAAGATACTCTCTAACTAGTTCCGGATACATTTCTCGTTTATATGGCTAAAGTTACAAACGAATGCATTCATATTCAGCATGTTGGCTTTACGACATTCCTTTGAAAGTATCGCCAGAGGGATCGATTTGGAAAACTCTATGTAAAGAACTCACTAATGTTGCTATAAAGGTATAGGCAGAGCAGATCGAGAGATAACTATCAACGATATGGCATACAAACAGAAGACATTGTCTAGAAGGAATGTACAAATATCTCAAACGTACTCCAAAAATCCCGGGAGCCCGGGGCCTATGAAGCCCATCGAAACTACTATTGTGTACCTTATTTAAAAGACTAGTAGTAGGAAACGAGCAGGTATAAAAATAACTGCTCAGGATTACGTCACTCTCAGGAATATCACTTTTGGTGCCAATATTATCATTGGTCTGTTATCATTGCTTCTATATAAGCGAGAAAGAGTGGCCCCAGTGAACGAACACTTCCCCCCTCAAGCCTGAAGCTTGACCGAACAGTAAAACAATCTAAAGATTACCTGATAATCAAGTTCCACTTTCCCCCTTCAACTTTATTTGCAAAATACCTAGGTAGTAGAAAGGGATGGGATCTGTAGATAATGTAGAGTAGTAATAATGGGATTTCGTAGTATATTGTTTTTGGACTTTGTTTCTTGTTAGTGTGAGTCTGATATATACGATAGCTGTGGACATCTAGAGCAGTGAGCAACTTCGTACTATATCATAGGGCCTTGCCCTTGCGGGGAATGTATATTAGTGAATATTATAGAATGAAAGTGAATAATTCAGGAAGAAAGTGAATAGGAATAGTACGTAGAGTGAAAAATATCTAAGGTGAATAGTAAAGGTAGTCTTGAATAGTATATAATTAGAGTGAATGTAATAAAGCAACAGTGAATAAATTAGGTAAAAGTGAATATTATATAACAAGAGTGAATAAAACATAATAACAGTGAATAGGATAGTATAAGAGTGAATAGTATATAGAGTAAATATAATGTTATATATAGGTATTTGTCCTATAGTATTACTAAATGTATAACAGACTAATAGGATATATATAACTTTATAGTTCTACTTTCCCCCTTTGACTTTATTTTACCCCTACTACTTCTACTCCTCCCCCTTCTAGATGAAATTTACTATTAACATTAATATCAAAGGTCAACTTAGTTAAGAAAAAAGTAGGCCTACGACGATCGTCACTAGTACTAAAAAGCCAGAGTGAGGGATTAGGGGTAAGGAAGTCATAAAGTGGGGAAGTGAGGAAGTTACTTAATTCACTTAATAGCAAATTCGCTTTATGGTAAAGTCACTTAATCCTTAACTCACTTGATACTAAACTCACTTGGCGCTTAACTCACTTAGATTTTATCTCGCTTGACATTAAGTCACTTAATAGTTGATTTACTTAACGCTTAACTCACCTCTTGTTTTCTCACTTAACACCTAACACACGATTCACTTGGCGCTTAACTCACTTAACATTTATCTCTGTTGACATTAAGTCACTTCACTCTTATTTCACTTAGCCCCTTCTTATACTCACTTCTCTTCTTCCTCGCTTCTCCTTAACATAATCACCTCATCTTATATCACTTATTCTTCTCCTCACCCCTCCTTATCCTCACTTATTCTTCTCCTCACCTCTCCTTATCTTCGCTCCCCCTCCTCACTTCTTGCTTGTCCTCACTTCTTGTTTGTCCTCAGTTCTAGCCTATACTCACTTATGCCTATACTCACTTATTCTTCTCCTCACTTCTCCTTATACTCACTTCTCCTTATACTCACTTCTCCTTATACTCACTTCTTCTTATACTCACCCTTCCTCATCGTTACTTCTTTCTATCTCAATTCGTCTTACACTTACTACTTCTCATCCCCGTCTCTTCTTGTCATCACTTCTTCTTATCCTCGCCTGTTCTTACTATCACTTCTTCTTATCCTCACTCCTCTTTACACTCACTATCCATCCTCACATCTTCTTATATTCACTTCTCCTTACCTACTTCTTCACTTCTTCACTTCTTCACTTCTTCACTTCTTCACTTCTTCACTTCTTCACTTCTTCACTTCTTCACTTCTTCACTTCTTCACTTCTTCACTTCTTCACTTCTTCACTTCTTCACTTCTT
>UNPR01000443.1:0-10103 GCA_900536425.1 Hymenoscyphus linearis | reverse complement strand
CAATCTTATCATATTTGTTTGACATCTTTGATACAAGTAACGAGTTCACTTCCAAGTGAACAACCCGATAGTCTTCTTCTTATCATAGCATACCAACCAGCGAACACCCAGCCAAGTTTAGTTAGCCCGATTGAGTATTCGTTACACTACGCTATACCCGTCTTTAAAAAGTCTTATAACTTTATAATTATCTGTCTTATTATTATTATCTAGTTTAGCGGGGGACAGGAGGAGTAGGTTCCGAGGTTTTAAAAGTGCTTGTTTTTAGTACTATAGGCGGAGATCGGTGCTATTATTAGGAAGGTCCTAAGAACGTCGAGTAAGAGCGTCCGACTTCTAGTGCTTTACTCCTTTCCGAGCGCTAATAACAAAGTTAAATTCCGAGAGAAACTCGCTCTAGTAGACCTGTTGTCGAGATAAGTCCTTTGTTGTTATAAAGTACTTTAAATTAGAGTAGTCGGTTATTACTATAATAGGATAAGCTATACTATATAATTCGGACTTCTAGCTTTCGAAGGTATAAACAATAGCTAACAATTCCTTATTATAAATCTTATAATTATATTCCGCCGGGTTAAAGGTTTTAGACATAAATACTATAGGATAAAGAACGTCGTCGTACTACTAAGATAAGACTACGGCTATAATATAATCCGAAGTATTATATTCTACGACATAGGGTTAAAATAGACTAGAATAGGTACTAAAACAAAAGCGTCCTTTAAGGTCTAAAACGCTATATTATATACTTTATTCTAATCCTACTAGACACCTTAAACAGAGAGAAGATTAAGTAGTTTAACTATCTTACTAAATCCCTTAATAAAGCGCCGGTAAAAATTCGTAAAGCCGATAAAGGCTTAAAGGTCCTTAAGGTAAGTCGGAGTAGACTAATTAACAATAGTAGAGACTTTCTCGAGGTCTATTTATACGCCGTCTATAGTAATAATTATACCGAGGAACTTAACGCTAGTGACTTCGAATTTGTACTTCCTAATATTGTATTATAACCCTACTTCTTAAAGGGTAGCGAGGACCTGTTTTACGTAAGAGCGATAGGAGAGTAAATCGTCCGAGAATATAAGAATATTATCTAGGTATACGGTATAAAAGATATCTAGGAAGGGGCGTAAAACTTTGTTAATCTAAGCTTAAAAGACTACGGGCGCGTTAGTTAGCCTAAAGGGTATAACGAGAGACTCGAATAAGCCGTAACGAGTGTTAAATGCTATAAGCTACTTGTTACCCTTCTTAACTCGGATACGGTTGAAAGCCGCGATAACATTAAGTTTAGTAAAGTACTTAGCTCTACTTAAACGTTGAAGAGTTTTCTAGATCTGTGGGATAGGGTATCGGTTCTTAATAGAGAGGTCGTTAAGCCGTCGGTAGTCTATATAAAACCGGAGGCCGCTACTAGGTTTCTTAATAAATAGGATAGGAGAAGTAGTAGGTAAAACACTAGTATAAATAAATCCCTTGTCGAGTTACTTTTTAAGGTATTTATAGAGTACTAAAAGCTCGTCGGCTAATATATTATATAGGGGTCTATAAGGGGGTTTTACTCCCTCTTTAAGTTCGATATAAATATCGTAGTCCTAATAAGGTAGTAAAGAGTTAGTATCTGTCTAGCTAAAAATAGGGAGGAATGGTTTTAAATAGCCTAGTAGAAGTAGTTCTAGGTCGACAACCTTCTATAGGTAAAGGGCTTTCTAAATATCGTCTATACTAACCCCGGCGAGGTATATAGAAGCGGCGCGTTGTTTAATAAATCGTATATTAGAGTCTATAGGAGCTTCCTTATCCTCGGTATAGGTAAAAGGGGTTTAGCGAGAGCCTTTACTTAAATATTAGTCTATAAACTTTAAGGTACGTTCCTAGCCTAATATACCATCGTCTATTCGGGCTAAACAAAGGCGAGCGTCAACGTCCTTAAGTTTAGGTTTAAGTTCGTAGCCTAAGACTTTAAGGCGCTAATCTATTTTATAAATCGAGAGGCTAAAAACCTTAGAATCGTCTATCTTTATAAGGGTCTAGAATATAGTAGTACTAACTCGGCGGGGAATATAAGCGTGTAAGTCCTATATAGGTATAACTAACTTAGTTAAGCCTTTAGGGAGGTAGGATTTAGTATAAAAGGTTAATGTAAAAGTAATTTTATTAGCTTTCTAATCTACTACTAGATTATATTTCGAAAGCTAGGGTTTACTAAAAATAACCTTATAAGAGGCTAATTTAGTAATATAGAATCGTTAATCTTAGTCGATATATTTACTAACTTAAAGGTCTAGGACAGCGATGTAAGTAATATCCCTAGTAGAAGAGGGGGTACTATTAACCGTTTATAATCGGCGAGGTTAGGAGAGAGGGTATAATAAGAATCTTTATTTTTATGTAAAATTAGAATTAATAAAATATTTAATAGAAGCGCTAGAGTTAAGTAGAGAGTATATAGATAAAGTTAGGTTTTTATTCTTATCTAATAACCTATATAGAATCTCTATTACATTTTTCTATCTTTCCTCTAGCGACAATAACACTAAGTTTATCTTCTTCTTTTGTTGTCTTTAAGGGCGACTATCGCTAGAGACTAGGCTTTTCCCTCGTTTAACTTCTTCTCTTCCTCCTTCTTCTTATCTTCCTTTACTTTTAAAGCTAGATAGGCGGTCTTTACGTACTTGTCGCTAGAATAGTAGAAGTATAAATTGTTCTTAAGCTAGAACTCTCGGCGAGCGTCGCGTTCGTCCTAGTTACGCGGAATTCGTCTCTTATCAACGAACTTCTAAGTCTAAACAGGCTTAGTAGTACTAATCCTAGTAGCGTCGATTTATATAGGGTCACCATTAGTAGTAGCAGCGGCGGGAATAGACCGAGTGGATTATAGGACTACTATAACAGTAGCACCTCGCTTAGTATAACCGAGTCCTAAAGCGGCTAAGCAAGTATTGTAAGCACTCTTAATTAGCTTAATTATATCGTCTAACTCGATATTCTCTAAATAACCTCCTCCGCTTAAAACTTGACGGTGTACTTCGGGGTGAAGGGCGGCCTTTAAAATGCCTATTATAGTAAATCCTTCCGCCTAAGCTTCTAATACTAAACCGACCTACTTAAGTAGGAACTCGATAGTGTTACGTTGTCCTTATTTCTCGTTTAAGAGCAACTTTAACGTAGTTTCTCGGCTAAACTTATTACCGTAAGTAGATGTTAAATACTCGAACATCTACGAGATAGAATTTATAGGTACTTTAAAGACGGTATTAGGAGTAAGATATCTATTAAAGTGTCGGCGTACGTTTTCTTCTAAGTAACTAAGTATAAACTTTATACGCTTAGGTTTAGAGGACCACTAATTAGCATTTATACTCAGCTTAATCTTAACATCTTAAATAAAGCTTTATAGGTCGTAAGGCTTGTGTCGGTCTTTACTACTAAAAGGGAGAGGGTCTCGGTAGCGCTTCGAGGAACTACTACCACCACTAGTATAACCACCTATATTCAACTTCTAGAGGTGAAGCTAGAGAGCGGCGACGTCGTTTTATAGGCTCGTAAGGGCGGCCGGGGGGCTAGTAGTAGAGAGTAGTTAATTGTTTTAGTAATTCCTAATTTAGTCTTAAAGACCTGTAACCTAGTTCTAAAGATGCGTAACCTAATCGGTCTAATCGGTACGCGACTAAAGTTAGCTTTAAAGGCCTATAATCTAGTTCTAAAGACTTATAATTTCGTTCTAAAGACTTGTAACCTAATCGGTCTAATCGGTATACGACTAAAGTTAGCTTTAAAGGCCTGTAACTTAATCTTAGAGGTCTACGACTTAATTAGATTAGTTAACAAATCCCTAGATCTATACCTAAAGTATACTAATCTTATCGAGGTAAAGTTAGTACTAGATATTAAGATTTTAAGCGTTAGTTTATAATTGTCGAAGGTTAGTTTATAATTGTCGAAGGGAGGTAGTAAGGTCGACAACTACTTAAATAAACTAATCGTTATTAAAGTTATAGAGTGTGACGAGGTCGGAATACTTAGAAGCCGAAGCTAACAGAGCACCGAACTCGTCGTAAGTTGTATTCGGAGGAATAGACATAGCGAGTACGACGACTAGGTTAGGTCGAACTCGATTCGGAAGAAGGCGATTAATATATTAGGGAATTACTAGAAGCGTATAAAAGACTACTCTAGAATAAGGTTGAGATTAATCGCGAGCCTTCTAAGAAAGTCCTAGAGCTAGCTAATATTTATAGTCTACAACAATAAATCCACGCTATACCCGATTAGGCCAATTAGGGAAGCTCCATATTCAAAACAACATTCACTAAGCGAGTCAACAAACCTACACGTAACCACATTCCATCTACAACCACAAACTTATACGTAACCACATTTAATCGATAACCCAAATCCACACGTGACTACATTCACCTAAGCTTCTACACGTGACTACATTCACCTAAGCTTTGTACCCTCACAGCGAGGTGGCTTCTAGGGATAAGAATCTCTTTCTAAAAAGTAGGCGGGGCTGAATACTCGTCGTCGTTAGGCTATATTAGTCTTTCTTATCCCGGGTTTAGCTAGACTTTAAAGTAAGCTATCTACTTAAGTCCTAGGATAATATTATAGTTCCTAAGGTCTAGGATATAGAAGGGAATATCTCTTTATCGGTGTTTGTCTATAGAGAGTTAAAGGGTAAGGATATAAGTAATAGACTTACTTAACTTACCGTTAAATCCTTTAGTTATAATAGGTTGTTTTAACTTTTAAGGTGTTAGGTTAAAGAACTTAGCTATATTAATAGTATAAGCGGTGTCGATAAAAGTTAAGCTATTTACTCTAGTGTTAATTAAGGCGTAGGTTTTAATTGTAATTCTATTGTTTCCTAGTATATAGGGAACCGTAAAGTGTTTTCTACCTATTAATTGACTTAAGTCAATCTTTTTTAGACTAAGAGTATACCTTAAGTAGGAGTCTTAGCCTAGGGTTCCTCTTTTCCTAAATCGTATAAGAGTTCCTCGTCTGTCGCTTCTCCTTCTTTCTGTCAGGGTGGGTAATTGAGTAGATTGTCCGCAAGGAGAGAAGGACAGAACTCCTCGCGGTAGAACTAACTAAATAGCTACGGAACCCTCAGAATACCCCGCACTTACAAGCAATACCCCTTATTCACTTTCGCTTATACCCCGCACCTAGGATACCCCTATTCACCTAAGCGACTAACACGTGCAAATCTATTCACCATAAAACTCGAAATCGAACCTTCACATAAGGCCCCCCCTTATACCTAAAATTGTACTAGTTCGAGGTAGCGCGGGCAGCTTGTAGTTCCTCGGAAGTAGGCTGTAACTTATTAGGAAAAGAACGATAGAATAGAGCGCGAGATATAGACCCTGAAAAGACGTTTTTAAGAGGTTCCTAGGTACTCCCGTCGTAACCTCACCACTGAACAAGATACTAAAATTGACCGTCTTAACGCCTAGAGTTAACGATTTTATCGATTACCTAGAGCTCTTAGCCACTACTATCAAGTACTACTAGCATCGCTGGCGGATTAGACTGGCTAGGGAGTAGAGTGCCCGCCGAGGGACGTAGTAAATTAGTGTGAAAGACCGGGTAGATAGCTTTAAGTTCGACTAGTAAGTCTAGCTTATAAGCGTGCGAGTTAACCTTTTATAAAACGTAGAACGGACTAATAAACTTAGCGTCAAACTTCGGAATAGGACGTGTAGATAGGATGTTCTTAGTACTTAATAGTACTAAATCGCCTACTCGATAGTCAGGAGCAGGGGTTCTCGAATTATTAGCTAAGGACTCTATAGAGTCTCGAGCAGCTAGTAGGTTAGTTCGAAGCAATTCGAGGATTTCTTACATTTTTTATACGAACTACGTACTAGCTAGTTCTTTTAGTAACAAAGAATCTAGGTCTCTTAGTGGTAAAAAGCTTAGCCTAGGATGGTAACCGTGGTTCGTAAAGAAGGGGGACATTCTAGTAGAGCTATTTATAACATTCCTTATAGCAAATTCTACTAAAGGAAGATATTATACCCACTTTTTCTAAGCGAAGTCTAAATAGAGTCGAAGATATTTCGCTACTAACTTATTTATAATTTTAGTCTAGCTATCGGTTTTAGGATAGTAAGCTGTCGAGAGCTATACCTAAATTTGTAGTATCTCACAGACAGCTTTCTAAAAATTAGATGTAAATAAGGTTCCTCCCATCGGAAACAATTAAACTAGGGAGTCTGTAAAGCTTTTAAATCTCTCGAACGAAGACGTGAGCTAAGTCGGCGGCGGTTATAGTCGTCTTATAAGGAATAATATAGCAGTCCTTAGAAAGTCTGTTAGTTACTACTATTATCTGGTTAAAACCGTCTACTCGAGTAATAGGTCCTATAAAATCTATCGACAAGTCGGTCTAATACTAAAGTAGAAGTAGAAGTGGTTTTAGAGTGCCCTAATAACGAAGCTAAGAGTGCTTATTACGAGCGCAATTCTCACAAGCTTTATAAAACTAAGCTATATCGTAGTAAAGTTTTAGCCACTAATAATAGCGAGAAACTAACTCGAATAGCTTGTTTCGTCCCGGGTGGCCGCTCTCGACAGAATCGTAGCTTTTTTAAAGTAGCCACACACGTAAACTAGTATTAGGAACGTATAGGCGGTCCCGGAAGTACAACTGATTGTCGTAAATCACACACTCTAATAGCGACACCTCTTTAGAGTGTAGAGTACGGTTAACACGATTTATTTTAGTAGATACTCGCTTCTAAAAGGGGTCGTTAGGATAACCTTCTTTAAGTATACAAGTAATCCTCTGATCGTCGGATTCCTTAATCTCGCTAAGTTAAATAGGTAACAGGCGTAAGGCAAGGTCTAAATTACGTTCCTTAAGTAGGGCCTAATCTTAGTATTTTAGGCGAGGGTCGTTCGAGTCTTAGGGCAAATCCTAGGAGCGGCGAGTTAAAGAGTCGGGCTTAACAAGGTCTTTTACGGGGGCTACTTTAATAACAAAATTAAAAGAAGGTAAGAACTTACTCTAGCGTACTTAGCGACAAGTAAGATACTTAGTAGTCATAAAATACTTAAGATTCTAGTGGTCTATAAGAACTAAAATAGGGTATTCGACGCTAGCCAGCTCGGCTCGCTAGGATTTAAAAGCTCGTACAATAGTAAGGAGCTCCTTGTCGTAGATCTTGTAATTATACTCGGCGGGGTTAAAGACTCTAGACATAAACGCAACAGGGTGTAAAACGCTATTAAAGTACTAAGAAAGTATTACTATAGAGACAAAATCCGAAGAGTCATATTCTAAGACGACTTCTTTAGTATAATTAAAGTGTCGAAGAATAGGGGCTAAAATAGAAGCTCGCTTAAGAGTCTAGAAGGCGTACTTGTAATCTAAATCCTAGGACTAGGATACACCTTACCGAGATAGGAAATTAAGAGGTTTAACGATATATAAGAAGTCCTTAATAAAGCGACAATAAAAGTTAGAGAACCCGAGGAAAGCTTATAAGTCCTTAAGATTAGACGGTGTCTACTAACAAACAACTATAGAGACTTTTTCTAGGTCTATTTATACCCTGTTAGTATTAATTATTATACCGAGGTATTTAACTTCCTATACTTCGAAATTACACTTATTTATATCTAAATTTAGCCCCGCGGCTTAAAGAGCGTTAAGCACTTAGTAGACGTACTAGCGATAGGATTAGAGGTTATTAGAATAGACTAGTACGTCGTCTATAAAAGTAGTATAAAATATATCTAGGAACGGGTAGAGAACCTTGTTAATTCGAGCTTAAAAAGTAGTAGGCGCGTTAGTAAGGCCGAAAGGCACGACTAGGGACTCGAATAAGCCGTATCTAGTATTAAAAGCGGTAAGCTATTCGTCTCCTTCCTTTATTCTAATACGATTAAATATAGCGATTACGTCGAGCTTTATAAAGTATCGAGCCTTGCTTAAGCGTTGAAGAGTCTCTTAAATTAGTAGAATAGGGTACCGGTTCTTAATAGTAATGTCGTTTAGAAGTCGGTAGTCTACGTAAAAGCAAAGGCTACCGCTAGGCTTCTTTGTAAATAGTACTAGCGATGCTGTAGGTAAAGTGCTTACTCGGATAAAGCCTTTGTCTAACTGTTCCTTAAGGTACTTTTATAAAACTAGAAGCTCTGGTTTAGACATGTTATACAGCTTACTATAAGGCGGGGTCTTATTAGGCTTAAGTTTAATATAGAGATCGCAATCCCGGTGTGGTGGTAGGATATTAGCTACGTCTCTGTCGAAAAGTAGTAAGTGACAATAGTAGTATTATAGTAATAGAGAAGTAGGATCGACTGTTAATTTTAGTTGTAAAGCGATTTCTACGTCTTCTATTAACATACTACGTAAATAGAGCTCCGAGGCTCTCTATTGTCGAGTTCGAGGGGTATTCAAGTTAGGCAGGGGTGAGAAGGAATCCTTTTATAAAACACGCTCTATCCGCTAAGGGCTATTAAGATTATTATATAGACGAGTCTAACGAGGTTCCTTAACTAAAGGTTCCTTAACTAAAGAGTCGTCTAAAATTACCCTAGACCTCTATAAATACTGGTCAATCTTAAAGAGAGATAGAGAGAACACCTTAACTCTATAAGTCTTTGTAAGCGTATAGAAAGCGGCGGCGCCTACTTTCCGCGGCAGCGGTACTCGATTCTCTTCCCTTACGTAAGTAACTCGTATAGTATCTAGTCTTTTTAGAATATAGTAAGCTTTATAAAACCCTAAATAAAAGTCGATAACTCGTCCTACCTAGTCTACGTTCGGATTATAGAGAGCTAGCTAAGGTTGTCCTAGAATAATATCGTAAGATGCTAGCGTAGTAACGTAAAACCGCTACTAACGTTCGATATACTTACTAATAATCAAATCTAAAGTAATAGTATATATAATAGTACCCGTAATAGAAGGTCGTCTATCTATAATATAAAGACTTCGTAGCCGAGCGAGTAGTTTAAAAACAAATCTATTTTATTATCCGTAGGTAGAATTAATAAAGTGTTAAGCTAAGGCACTAGAGTTAAGTATATAATAAGTAGTAGAAGTAATATATAGATTGTTAGTATTCGTAGAGTCTTTATAAACCACTTTATAAGGGACTTCTATAACGTTCTTCTGCCTTTCCTCTAAAGTAGAGAGCCTTAATATCTTATTCCTTTTACGTCTCCGACGGCGACTATCGCTAGAGACTATACTTTTCCCGCTTCCTCCTTCTTCGCCTTTACCTCTTTCGCTTTCTCTAATTTAGGACAAGGAGTCTTTAGATTATAGTTAGGAGAATCGTAGTAGAAACACAGGTTATACTTAGTCTAGTATTCCTTCTAAGTTTTCTTCTCCTCTAGTGTATTCGCGCGCTTCTTATCCTCGATATCCTTCTTTGTCTAAATCACTTTACCCCTAATCTTTAGAGCGTCTAAATCTATAGGGTCACCAGGTTCCGCCGTAGAGATAGGAGCAGGTAGGAGAATCGATTGTGTACTACTAGTAGGCTTCTTATTAAGGAAATTCTCGCTAAAGACACGGCGGTAGATATAGTCGGCATCTCGTATAAGGGTAGCTAAGCTTGTAAGAGAGAGTCCGTCGTTATAGAGGGGGTTCTATAAGACGCGATCAACAACCCTCGAATCTAAGGCACTTTGTAGTAGGGTATAAGCTTCGTATCCTTAAGAATGTACCGCTGTATAGAGGGACAGGAAGTTAGCGAGGAAGTCGCTAGTTCTCGTATTACCTTGTTAAAGCTTATAGAGCTTGTTAAAGGCATCACTTCGTAAATAAGGATTACTAAAGGTATTGCTTAAAGTAGTAAAGATGTCGTTAACAGATTATAAAGCTAGGCCGAATTATCCGAGCTTATTAATATAAGGGTTAATATACTTACGTGCTTTACCTTTAAGAGTGCTTAAAACGTAGTTTATACGGTTAGTCTTAGTAGTTGTAACGAATACTCAAACTGGCTAACTAAACTTGGCTGGGTGTTCGCTGGTTGGTATGCTATGATAAGAAGAAGACTATCGGGTTGTTCACTTGGAAGTGAACTCGTTACTTGTATCAAAGATGTCAAACAAATATGATAAGATTG